>JAPWTK010000375.1:7500-456522 GCA_029963805.1 Aromia moschata | reverse complement strand
TGTATTAAAATAGAAAAAAGCTCCATATTTTATTATTTCATGAAGGTCATTTGTTGAGGGTTTACAAAAATTTTCAGTATCCAGTTTCTGAAATCCTGAAAATAACAGAAAATCACTATTTTGAAATTTTGCAAATGAACTTGGAAACAGTAGAATATAGACAATAACCTTCAAATTAAAGCTGAATGGTATTCCGTTTTTCTACTTTATTCTGCCTTAACGCCGTTGCAACGCCTAACTATTGTTTTCCCTTATAGCCACTTGTATTTTTTGTTTCAGCAATAATTATAAACATTACCCTTATCATATTTATACAATGCGATGGTATATTTTAACAAAACCGCTTCTTATACATGTCCTTTTGTTGATCGACATTTTTTATCGACTCTGTGTCTGTATCGACTCTGTTATTTATAAATACATTTTACTCAACTGAACTACATCACTGGACTACACGGAGCTTTTAATGGATGTGTGTGTGGTCTTTCAAAATGACCGGACATCTTATCATTAAACAATAATAATGATTAAGGCACTTTCTGGATGAAAATATAACTAATGGAAGAAACACAAAATTGTATGTCTTGCCGAACAAGAAATTGACACATGTCATTTTGCCCGGGGGAGTATGTGAAAGCATTGGATGAAGAGATCATATTATTATACCGCATGAAGAATTATATGTTATGACCATCTTATACGAGTATAAGACAGCAAATCAAATATCCGTTATAATAATAAAAAAAACAAATACAATAATTATAATACTGAATAACAAAAAAACTACCGCGTTTTTGATTTGCTACATCTATTACAAGTAAAGTCCTTAAAGTAGTAATTAATAAAACAATATGAAACCGGAAAAACCTGCTGCTTCTTGTTTTTTCAATTTAATGTCACTGTTCAATAAGTATGATTATAATATCGTTCACTTTGATTTGCACGTTTAGATATATCTTAAAAAATAGTGGTCCTCGTTGGTGGAATAATATCACAATATCGGCACAATATAACTTGTTACTAGAAATCAAATGTCAAATTATTATTAATTATAATATTCTAGAGACGGATTTTGTTTATTAGTGGATTTTACCGTGTTTGTAGTAGTTAGGTAGAACCTAGAACTGGTTAATAGTAGATTCTAAAATGCTTTTAGTATGCAGATACTGATTTCGTGAATTACGGCACTAGAAGTTACTGATAGTCAAAAAAGGCACGAAATTGGCCCAGAGCGAAAAAGACGTATTTCTATTCTGTATGTATAACCTTATTATTATTGTCAAGCTCTTAAATTATATGACAACCATTATTTATTTAACAATTGTGACAGCCACTTTTCAAAAGTTTAATAACAACAAATTTTCGCTTTGATCTTCGACGATAACCGCTATTTCCATCTATCTCGTTCATAGCTAGATTTGATGACGTTTTTTTTTTTGGATGGCTCTTTATTGTAGGAATTACAACCTAATTATCTGATTTCGATTCATTATCCACTACCACACAGCAATCCAAATACTGCCGCTGTTAATTTAGAATTTATGAGGCAGCTAAGAACTAGTTTATTAGCTGTCCGAAGATACAGATTTATATCACTTTTGTTCTCTTTAAAATTTATCTTGTACAAAATTTAAAAAAATGTAAAGTGAAAGTGGGACATATATGCTAGGTACCATCAGTTTAAATGAACCTCTAATGGAATTGTGTTTGCGACTCTTTGTGACCCTTTGTGTTTGGCAAAATAGTGGTACACTTTGTAACTAAAATAGTTACCTTTATGAGAACTGTTGTAGTTTACATGACGTGGGGTTATTCTTTTCATTATTAAACTCCTTACGATTATGTGTTTTATTCGCGGGGGCCTAAATGCCTTATTACGGTCTATTTTACTCATTGAAACGAATTTTTAATTAGAAGGAAAGACAAATAAAACGTGTTACCGTGGTAGTAGAGTGGGTACCCTTAAAGGCCTTATAAAGTTACGAGAGTTCTTCGAACTGTCCAAGAGTTTTTGAGGAGGTGTGAGTTACACTTTATGGAACTTGTAGTTTGCATATTATACAAAGTTGCTATTCTTTAATTTAAAATTGAAATTTTATAATCAGAAAAAACATTTTAAATTAACAAAATATAATAAAAAAACAAAAACTTTGAATAGTTTCAATTCTCACAATTATTTCAACATGGCGATCGTTTCCACTACAGCCACAGTGGTTTTTTCAGACAGTGAGTATTACGACTAATTTTTACAATGTAATATTTTGCTTAAATGCTATCCGGAACATTAACAACATTTTATAATAAACTTTAGAAAAATATAAAATTGTCAATGACATATCAATGGAGAGCTTTTTTTTAATCAGAAGAAGAAACACAGTTAGTACATACCACATTTCAGCTACCAATACGTACACATACATATATTGCTATTCTATAATACAATTAGGCGTTAGTAATTGAGATAAATCATAATAAAAAATGAATCTTATGCCCAGCGTCAATACAGATTTGTATTATTTGTAAGAATATTGAAACAACAGTGTATACTTTGCATTGTAGTATCGATATGTTAGTAAATGTTTTTAATATGAATGTCAAGTACACATTATTATGACATTTTTTAAGTACGGTTAACCTTTTTTTAATAGTTTATTATTACTATTTTCCAATGATTATTTTCCAAAATAATGTTTTAGATAGGACTGTTTTACTTCCTAACTCCCATATCTTAAAACTATTTTTGCTAACTGCATTTTTCTTAACAAAATATACACTTCTGCTGCGAACATATAATAATTCACACAACATCAGGTTCTTTTATTGCACCTTACTTTTCAACGGAATGTTTGCCGCAAGTAACAAAATAAAAGTTTATGGGTGAATAAATTACCTCCTGTAGCCACTTTAAAGAAGAATGAATTTTATTTTCACAGAGCTACCCACTAATAAACTCATTTCGGTGTCAGCACGAAATTAGAAATTTTAGTACTTAATAAATATTCTCGCAAAGTGACTTAATAACATTTTAATTTATTAATACAAACGTGATCAGTGGAGGACTAATTCCTTCGCAGGCCCGGGGCGGACTCTAAAGAATGGGTTTCATTATATCGTTTTTTCATATATATAAGTTTTTTTATTATTAAATCATCCAATTTATTGGAGAAGCCTAAAGAAGTTTCTTACGAGTTTGTACGGTATATGCGTGATTTGCAGTGGTAGTTATTAATTCGACTTGCCAGGTGTTAACTAATTCGAATTAACACAGATGTAGAGGAAAATTTTTAAAATTCATTTTTTCGAAAATTGCTTTCCGAAGTTGCTGCGACCGGATTACCTAGCTTCGACAAGCTACGAATACAAGATTTGAGATTTCAAAAATGAAGGGCAAAGAAAATTTCAGCGAATTTTCTATTATTTTCCAGATTGACCAAAAACGAAATAATACACCTTTAACTTTAATATAATTTATGTTAAATTGACATATGTTAAATATATTAAATTGAAAATTAATTACTTTTTAGATATATTTACGACTCTTAATTTCGTAAAAGACTCAGTAAGTAAGCGAGAAAGAGAGAGCTGTCATAATAATTACAATTAGTGTGTGTGAGATAGAAATAAAATAATGTTATGGAGACAATTTAAACGAATTGATTCATTACCAGTAAAATAGTTCAAAATGAACCCTCTAATTGTGGAGGGGCCCGGGGTGGTCCCCAACTGAAAGTGATTTCTGATGGATCTTCATTCGTCAGTACTCGTAAGAAGTTTATGTATTAACTGCTGTATTAACCTAATCACGCTTATGTAAGTTATTTCCTATCATAGGATAAACATGTAAAATAATTTAAATATATAAAAGTAATTTTACTAAAAAAGTAATTTAATGGTAGACATAGCAACTAAAGTTCAAATATATGCATGGGGGCCTCAAACTAAATTAAGAATTAAATTGAGAAACTACAGCTTTTGCTTCAAAATGTTGCACATAATAAAACACAGCATTTAGCCACGTATCAGTCTTGTTAAAATGGGTTGCAGTGGTTCAGGAATTTTCGAGTACAAGTTTTGATATTTTGGAGACTTCGTAAACTCAGATTTATTTTAGTTTCTGCTATTAACTGATTAACCGAAAGTAATTATAGGTAAAATGTTCTTAAGGTATCTGTTACAGTATCTAGGTATGAATTATGTAAGTAACGTGAATTAGAATAAACAATTTAGAATAATTACAATTAGAATAGTTTGAATAAACAACGGGCAAAAGTCATAAAAGCAGCATAATTATTGACAAATAATACAATTTGCCCGACGGTTTTAAATTGTTCAGGTGTAGACCTATTCGCATAATTCACTACCTACAGCTGACAGTCCAGTAGGCAGAGACTTTTATGGGTTTTTGAAACATATAGGGCTAGTTTTGACGGTTTCCTATGTATTTTTTTTTTTTTGCGTAGAACACAATGCGCGGAGGTCCGTAGAGCTGAAACTGTCCGCAAAATTTTTAAATTAACAATTTGTGAAAAAAAACGTCTTTTTTTTCACATTTTCGCTTATATCTCCGTTCCTTGGCATATTTTATATAGCATATGCATATAAGGAGTTGTAGCTATTGAATTTTCACAATTTTAAGCTCAACCCGACGTCAACCCGAAGTGCTATTATTAACTTGCAAATGACTGCTGAAGCTGAAAAAGTGCATTTTTTTTCACTATTTTTTTGACTTCGAAAGTAGGGCGACTATGATCATGAAATTTCTTGGACGGACTGCTTTTTTGTAGTATGAAGTTAAAAAAAAATTCTGCTGGATCCGTTAATAACTTTTCGAGTAATTAACGATCGAATTTTTTTACAAGCCTTAGTTAACAATGACGCCATTGTGACTATAATATTTTGACACCCATTTTTTTAAATACGCGTCTTGAAGCGTACTTTCAAGACATTATGGACACAATTCCGAGAAT
The DNA here is from genome assembly GCA_029963805.1 of Aromia moschata. Lineage (NCBI taxonomy): Eukaryota > Metazoa > Arthropoda > Insecta > Coleoptera > Cerambycidae > Aromia > Aromia moschata. The sequence continues at coordinate 451,555 of JAPWTK010000375.1, read as the reverse complement.
TTCGAAGGCGGCAACGCTAAAACAATATATATGTCGCGGCAAAAAAAGGTAGTCGCGTAGAAAACATTATAAAACTGGCCCAAATTAATATTCTTCAAAATGTCAAAAAAAAATTAACAATAGCACTTGGAAACTTCGGGTTAGGTTTAAAATTTTGGAAATTCAATAGGCTACAACTTCTTAAATGCATATGCTATATAAAATATGGCAAGGAACGGAAATATAAGCGAAAATGTGAAAAAGAGACGTTTCTTTTTCACGAATTGTTAATTTAAAAAATCCCGCGCATTGTGTTCTATGCAAAAAAATACATTGGAAAACGTCAAAACTAGCCCTATATGTTTCAAGAACACTTTTTGATGATTTTAGTTCCCTGCCTACTGGACTATGATAACACAATAAGCCAGAAGGCTTAGTGTTGGGGTCAATTTATAAGCTGGCAAGCTGTACTGGTGACCAAACCAAACCAAATTAACATTGCCTGACCTAACCTAATGGTGACCAAACCTGCCACCATTATATCGTAAATCTGGATATTCACTAATCATTTTGCTGACACGATGTGCATGTGCAGAAAAAGCCCTTCTTCGAAAAAAAAATCACTTATTTGGTGTCAATACGGAACTAGCTAACTATGACTAACAAGACCATTTTTGTTAACTTTTAATTTATGTACATACAATATATGAACTGTTTGAATGCACTCTTAACTATCCTAGTGACCAGGAAAAATACCCCTTTTAATGGATGTTATATATTATATACTTCATTGGCATGTTCTAAGACGCAAAATGTCTCTATAGAAAATAATAAGGCGTTAAAGTCATTTTTTAACAAGTTAACCGGTATAAAACATGATACGGCTTTGTTTCTATTGATGTAGAATGCAGCGGTTATATTCATGGTCGGTTACATTATACAGGGTGTTCATATTACTGCAATCCTTTTGTTTTATAAAACAGAAAAGTCTAAATTATGTACCGTTTGGAAGATATTACAGAAAATCGTCCGAAAAGAACTTTCTGACCCTATGATTTCTTTGAAAATAACAACACGCACACTTATGAATTAATAATAAGTATCTAAATACCCCTAAATGTCCTCACGACATTGTGAGATTCAATTTAGAAAAATTGAATATGGACCCCATAATATTCACCCCGTACAAGTTCGTTGACAGTTTACTAATAATAATAACAAATATTAAAAATCGTCAAGAAATATTCAAAAATAAATTATGTGAAATGTAAATAATAACTGTGGTCAGTGATCAAATTCTGAATACGAGTAGATAGAATTTTTTTGAATTAATTAGAATTAATGGTAATTAGTTTTTAGTTTTGTCAAATATGAAAAATAAAAAATTACTTAATTGGCCGTATTAATACCCTACATAAATTCTATGTACTTGATTTTAGTAAAAATCAAAACCATAGAACGAAGAGTTCAGTCACCTTTAATTATAATTTCGGTCACAATGACGCCACATTATATGGTTTACCCATTCACAACTGGTCGACTACCTACTTATATGAGTAATAATTCTAATTAGATGGGTCTAATCCTGAGATTAAAAAATGTATTAGAAGACGAACCACAGATTTATGGGTCCTACATATCGAATGAATTAGTCAGACTGAATAACCCATCATGGAACAGCCTATTGTATAGGACTTAAAAGAATTTTATCAATGAAATTACACATTACCTACTTTTTATTTGTTTTTAATATATGGCACGTGTGCTGTGTACTCGTTAACTATTTGATTTCAATTCTTGTAGTTATTTTTTCAAATATAAAGCATTAGAAAATAAAAAGTGAAGTAATTAAACATCAATGTTCATTGATGTTTTATTACGTATTGAATATTATTAAAAATACAAATAAATGTAACTACGTACTACTGAATGTATCTGATATAATACCAATATCCGTATTATCAATCACCTGCTGTCAATTACTGATTGCAGCATTCTTTTATTCACAATATATACCACGTGCAAAAGAGTCTTTGCATTAATAAATGGAAATGATTGTCACAGTGTTGGAACTCAAGGCTCAAGGGAATATATGATGATCAACTGAAATTGAGAAAAGATAAGGAAATTATGACATAAAGTCAAAGGATATCTTTGACTTAGTCACCAGATTTTTTTTGTTCTTCCTTTTCTTTTTGCAAATATATTCTGGTGGTTCGTTAGATCTAATCTCTTTTTAGCCTGCTAGATTTCTTTGCCTGTTATTGTCATGGCCTAATTTAAGAATGTATTATTAACGTATTTATAATTAATTTAACGTATATGTATATCTTAATGTTTTATAAAAATTAAGACTAAGTGTGTTGTATTTTATCAAACTCCAAAATTTGTTGTCTTACAACAAAGAAACTTTGAGGACAATATAAAGTATGTTTTTAATAATTTTTACAAAATAGAAATACGATGAAGATCTGCATGTAATCGTTGATTCTAAACATTTATTTCAACACCATTAAGTGTTAAGAGAAAGATTTTCATTGTAATTAAATGAAATTTGAGTTTGAACGGTTATTTAATTTCTTTTTACATATTTTCTAGATATAAATTACACATAATTTATACTACTTATTGCCCTTATTGATAATGATATCTAATTACTGTAATAACAATAACGATCATATTTTCGATGAAAATGGATGATGAAAAAGTTTTACTTATTCTCATTTTTTGTGACAGTGCTACTCCATAAATTAGTTCAAACTATGCATGTATATTTAAACAGATAACCTCTTCCATAGGTCATTGAATATTTAATTAAAAAATAGTTGACGGAAACCGTGAACATTTCTACGATCATTATAAACCGCTACTTTATGTAAAACCTTTAAAAATAGCTCTAAAATAATATAATAAAAATGTTGAAGATATTTTGTTATTATGTATATACATAATCATATGTATATCACCCTATATACACATATATGTATATAGGGTGATTCTAAATAAAGTAGCATAAATGGCACCAGTGAATTTTGAGGTCAAAATAAGTTAATTGAACTGATACCTTACTTTGCATTCCTGTTGAGATACAGAGTGCTAAAGATCTCCAAGACAACATATATATTTCTTTAATAAATCAAGAATGCTAAATCATATTCCCACATTACATTATTCAAGTTCCCATTCGGTATAAGTACGTTTGAAAATGTAATATTTTGTATAATTAATTGTACTTTCACAATGTCCTGTGATATTTAAAACACAAGCTTATCACCTCAAACAATGGAAACTGCAGTGATCCAATGATTTTACATTTATTTCGAAAATCGTACCACGAAACAAAAAAATTCAGCTTAAACAGATATATCTAAATTTATCAAAATAGGATCCGTAACGTGCACGGTCAAAAAGTTTTAGGAAAAATGACCATGCTAGTTGTCAACTGTTGCGCCCTGTATGAACCAAATGTATTTGTCTTTACAATAGCGCTATGAAAGTGCTAATACCAAATATAAACTTAATACGATTATTTATACTTGATTTATTAATAAAACATGTATGTTGGCTTGAAAACCTTTAGGGCTCTGTATTTCAACAGAGTTGCAACATGGGACTACGATATGTTTAGTTCAATCGACTTATTTTGACCGCCAGAATCACTGGTATTATTTATGCTACTTCCTTTTAGAAACACCATGTACAATTACTAGGGTCCAGAAATGAGTGCCATAACGCAGGGTGGGCTCTATACAACTCTATGATAATTAAAGCATAAACCGTGTTTTTTTAAGCGCCTTGTAAATTGCATTCGTGTGTATTTCTTGCCCATGCATACGTACGGCAATGACTGTACCTGTGACTCGCGTGTGCGCCGTAGTACGCCGGTCCCATGCGGGAGCTCTGGATAGTTGAACGCAGTTTACCCTGCGTTATGCAAACTTTCGGACCCTAAATTAACTACAATTTTGTTTTCGTTGTTATAAACAGTGGTTACAGTCATTCTCTTATTGATTCATTTGGTATTCAGCCACGGAAGAGTAAAAAATCAGAGTGTAACAATCTTGAAAATTCTGATCTCAACTGCCTTGAGTATTGTGCTGATTTCAATACGTAATTGATAATGATCAGTGTCATCAATGTCTTGGACAGTTCTGTGGCAGAGTTAGACAGTGGTTATTACTTAAAATAATAATAATAATAATAATAATAATTATTATTAATAATATTGAATTACCTTTGCCCTGGACAAATGCGCCACACTGAGTATTGTGAAGGGAACACCTCATAACAATCCAGAGGTATATGCTGACACCCATCAACTACCACCGGAGAAGCAATACGGTTACCTGGGGATATGTACAAAGATAGCCCGCAACTATCAACCACACGCAACTGAAAAAAGATTTCCAAGAGAAATATAACAACCCCGTGACAAAGTTGCTGAATACGCTTTTATCTGGAGGCAATCTTATCAAAGACATCAACTCGTGGGCTGTTCCAGTGCTGACATACTCTTTCAGAATCGTTATGTGGTCCGTTATTCTCGACGAGTTCGACTGACTTACCAGGCAGCTCCTAACTGAATTCAGACACTTACACACTAAGTCTTCAGTAATCAGATTCTACCTGCCTCGAAGATGAGGTGGGAGAGGTCTATTAAACAAAAAAATCAGTGCCTTAACTAAGAAGCTTCCTTAAGAAGAAAACTACTAACCAAAAGGGACCCGCTAATAATAGCAGTAGCAAGAGAGGACGCTGGATACACGCCTTTAAGCTTATGATGTAAACTTCTTCCGGTCGACATACCAGCAGAAGATGAGCTTCAGACACAGTGGATGGAACATGCTTTACCGGGCCGTTTTTCAAAAATGCTACAGCCACACCACATCGACAAAGATAATTTATTAATATGGCTTACCGACGGCTACTACCGGCTATTATACGGCTTACCGACCCCGAAATCAAAGGCTTCTTGAATGATTAAGGACAGGGTTATAAAAACAAGAAATTACTAGATGTATATTCTGAGGGACGACATCGAAGACATGTGTAGGAAATGTGGATCTGCAGGGAAACTATAGACCACATAAAAGAGGGTCTTATTTAATATATTAACCCTAAAAGGAGTGGTGTTTTCCCCCCCAAAGAGCCAATATTTGGGGGGGGGGGGAAAAAATATTCAACCCATTACTGTCTACAACAGGAATGATTGAATGTTTCTCAGCGTTTACGCTGTGAAGTGTGACTATAATATTGTCGAAAAAAATAACAGTAATAATAATAAAAACAGCTAAATAACATTTAGTTTTCCCTCTTAATTAAAATTTCATGATTTACAATAATATTTAAAAACATAAATCAGTGATGATGAAACAGTCATTGTGTAAATTGCGATAGACTTATAATGCCATTTTATATTATATTTTGCTGAAAAAAATGCCAACGAGCTCGCAAGAAAGTTTGAGGGTTAGGAAGTAAAATTGTACTGTGTACTTGATATTAAAATTAAACTGGCATTAATCAGAGGACTTGGGGGGTTGAGCTACCTACCAAGCGCGTCCCCAGGTGGCGGATAGGGGAATGGCCAGGGGACCCTTACGGGGCTCAGGGTTAGGGGGGTGATAAGTGGCCCCCGGGACTAATCTCCTGGACGGGGGCTCACAAAAGCCCCTCCGTGGACCAGCTCACGACTCAAACCGTAAACCGCCTGGGAGGACAAAGACTCCCTGACCTCGTCAGGGATATGCCCTCAGGGGGCACGGGGGGTTCTGGCTTAACCGCCCGAACCGCGTGGAAGACAACCACTCTAAAAATTCCCCTAATCCTAAGGTAAGCACGCGCCGAGGGGGATGCATGGTCGATGGGAGGATCGATCGCTAGCGGCAAACCTCGGGGGAACCTGGCGCACCCCGTTGTATAAAGCCTTGCACGCACACAGGGACTCTGTGCGTGTCGACCATCCCTTCCCCACTACTCGTGGGAACTAACATGGATCCTAAAATAAAAACACTGGAAGGCTCAGTTTCTGAGCCTTCCCACACTAGCGGGTCAGAAGGAACCGTAGAGGTACCTTCTAGCCCATCTAGACAAATGGAGGTTGATAACCCCAATACTAGACCTAACGTCTGCGGAGCCGAGCGGAAAAGGAGGAGGAAGGCGAGACTAGCGAAAGAGGCGACAACCACAGTTGTCCCTCCTCAACAGCCTCAGCCTTCTTCCTCCACCAACGTGGAGGGAACTGTTAAACTGGACCCTCCAGCAGCAGCAAGTGGCTCCTCAACAGGTGCCACAAGCTCTGTAGTTGGGGCAACCGGGCGGCCCCGCGGATCGTACGGTCGGACGGGCCACGAAGCACCGGCCAAAAAGCGGCAACGCACGCCGGGATCTACCCCCGACGCTGCAGACGCGAGCAAGCGGCCGAAGCCTGGCACACCCAGGTCTTGGCAGGCGGGCTTCGCGCAGGTGGTATCGGGGGATAAATAGTAATTGGCAGGGAAGGACAGACTGAACTGCCCTTCTCGGAGAGATAGTTGCTGGAATTTTTGGACGCTGTAAGGGAGGCCATTACCGTGACACCAACGGCAAGTGAAACTCCCCTACAGTTCCGCTCCACAACCCTGTGGAGAGGCCAGCTACTGGTCAATGCCGCAAATGCGGCTTCAAGGGACTGGCTCCTCAGGAGTCTGAATAATATCAGACCTTGGACTAACGTCAGACTTGTTGCTCTGGACCCACAAACCCTAAGGCTAAGACGGGCCTTAGTGTGGGTTCCAGGCAAAAAGCCGCTGCCAGACAAGGACACTCTTAGTGTCCTTGAAAAGCAGAATCCGGGGCTCGCCTGCTCCAAATGGAAAATTTGGAGTCGGAAGGGAGGAGCCCCAGGGACTTGGACTAGTAGTGGGGATCGACGAAAAATCTGGCACAGCTAAAGCTGATACCTCCTATGCTCCCAACGAGGAAGAGGGATCTGCAGAAGCAGAACCCCCCGAATCCAGCAGGTCATCACCTGTCCAGGAACCACAAAGGGATCTGGACAGCGGAGATGACCAACTCTAGAAGGGCTTTAAAAATGCCTCTAGAAATTATTCAGGCCAATATCCAGCACGGGAAAGCCCAATCGGCTTTCCTGTGCAAAAGGATAATTGAATGTCAAATTAAAATCGCCCTCATCCAGGAACCGTGGGTATACCACTGTAAGGTTAGGGGTTTGGGTAGAGCAGGGGGAACGGTATATTACTGTCCCTCAGCTGAGGAACCCAGAGCATGCATCTTAGTTAAAGGTAGGTGCAAAAGGTGTTTTCCCGATGCCAGGACTCTGCACAAGAGATCTGGCAGTGATCAAACTAGCAATAGGTAAGGGAAACACCAAACGGGAAGTAGCGATTTGCTCAGCATACTTCCCAAGAAACACGGAAAGTCCTCCAAGAGAGCTTTCGGACCTTATAAGGTACTGTGAGGGAATTGGGCTGCCGTTGCTCGTTGGCTGCGACTCCAACTCCCACCACACTATGTGGGGGGACAAGGAAGTCAAGCCGAGGGGCAGGATGCTGCTCGAGTTCCTCACCCTGAGTGGTATGCAAATTGCCAACAGGGGATCGGTACCCACCTATTTCACACCTGAGAGGCAGTCGGTCATAGATCTGACGCTCTGTTCCACAGAGCTACTCTCTCAGGTTGTATCTTGGAGACTGTCTTTCCAAGTATCCTTATCCGACCACAGACACATCTTCTTTGGGCTGTATGAATCCATCCAACTCATCGAAAACGGATATAGGAATCCTAGGGCCACCCAATGGGACCTCTATTTAGAGGACCTTAAAGGGAGGCTAATAGGAATTCCATCCCGATACGAAAGCGAGGCAGACGTTGAGGTAGTGCTAAACCGCCTCAACTCAGCCATCGTTGAATCGTTTGAAGCCAACTGTCCTTTAAAACAAAGGACTAGTTCGAGCAAAACACCCTGGTGGAATTCCCATGTCGAATCCCACAGGAGGAAGGTTCGTAGGCTTTTTAATAAAGCCAAACAGGACAAAAAATCCCAACCACTGGGAGGACTACAAATCCGCCCAGAGGGAATATAAAAAGGTCATTCGTGACTCGATTAGGGATACCTGGCGGGCCAGCTGCGAGGACATCATCCAACTGCCCTCAGCAGCCAGGCTGAGCAAGGTACTAACTAAAGATCCGGGAGCAAAATTGGGCGCAGTGTCTCTCCCTGACGGAGGATTCACATCTTCGGCTGGAGAGACGCTCCAACATTTGCTCTCAGTTCATTTCCCGGGATCTGCCTGGACAGTGGCAACAGTGCCGGGACAGTCCAATGACAATGGACTACAGAACGTCCTCCAAAGTTATCACGTACGAAAGGCTAAGATGGGCTATCCAGTCCTTCATGCCTTTCAAAAGTCCTGGTGAGGACGGCATATTTCCGGCCCTTTTGCAAAAGGGGCTGGATGTGCTCGTACTTCACCTATTGCGTATATTTCGTTTCTGTCTCGCTCGAGGCTACATACCTGTTGCCTGGAGGTCTGTTAGGGTTGTTTTCATCCCAAAACCAGGGAAAAATGATTACACCCAAGCAAAATCGTTTCGGCCCATAAGCCTTGGTAGTTTCCTCTTGAAGGCGCTAGAAAGGCTGGTGGACCGTTACCTCAGAAGAAGGGATTCTGGTTCAACAACCGTTGCACGCCCTTCAATATGCCTACCAGGCCGGAAAATCCGTTGATGCGGCTCTCCATCACCTTGTAAACAGGATAGATGGAGTGCTGCATCGAAAGCACATCCGCCCTGGGTGTGTTTATTGATATCGAGGGAGCCTTTGACAACACCTCCTTCGAATCAATGTGCCGGGCGCTGGGGGGACGGGGAGCCGAGCCATCAATAGTACGATGGGTCGGCTCGATGCTCTCCCAGCGCAAGGTCATTGCAAGAATGGCCGGTGATATAGCGGAGGCGGTTGTATCGCGAGGTTGTCCCCAGGGGGTGTACTATCACCTCTTCTGTGGTGCCTCGTAGTGGACAGCCTCCTGCAATTGTTGAACCAGTCGGGCTTCTATGCCCAAGCTTATGCGGACGATCTCGTCATTTTATTACAGGACCACAAAATCGATGTTCTTGGGGGGCTTCTGGCAGAGGCCCTCCAAGTGGTCGAAGGTGGTGTCTGGAAGAGGGGTTAAGAGTTAACCCCGAAAAGGCTGACCTGGTCACCTTCACCAGGAAGCGTAAGTTGGGGCCTCTGCCAGAGATTACCCTGGCAGGAAAGGTCATTCCATGCAAAAGCTCATCTAAGTACCTTGGAGTCACAATAGACTCCAAGTTGAACTGGAACGAGCATATAGCAAATCGCACCACGAAGGCTACCTCAGCCATATGGGCGTGTAGAAGAGCCTTCGGGTGTACGTGGGGACTAAGGCCGAGGATCCTTCATTGGATGTACACGGCCATAGTTCGCCCCGTTATTACCTATGGTGCCATCGTTTGGTGGACAGGAACAAGAACGGATAAGGCTAGAAAGCAACCTGATAAAGTTCAAAGACTAGCCTGTCTAGGCATCACTAGTGCAATGAGGACAGCCCCAAGTAGGGCCATAGAGGTTCTGACGGGGCTGCCTCCTTTGCATTTGGTGATTGAACATGAGGCCATGAGATCGGCTTACAGACTGACCGGACTTGGCCATTGGATAGGCGAGGAACAAACTACTGGCCACGCCACAATATGGAACAAGGCTACCAAAAACTGTCCAGTACTCCTTATGCTACAGGACAGTGTGGAGCCTATCATTTGTCCCAGTCCAAAACTAGGGATCCAAATCCCTAGTAGGGATGACTGGGATAACACAAATAACACTATATGCTAAAATGGAATCATCTGGTTTACAGACGGCTTCAAAATTGGCGATAAGGCCGGAGCGGGAGTATATGGCAAAACCACGAGGACAAAATTATCTTTTGCTCTCGGGTCATATGCTAGCGTTTTCCAGGCGGAAATATATGCTATCCTAGCATGCGGGATGGAAATCCTAAAGACGGCTCCAAAAAGGAGAACGATTCAAATATGCACGGACAGTCAAGCGGCCTTGATGGCTTTGAATCCAGCAAGGTCAAATCGCGACTCGTCCTTGACTGTAAAAAAGATTCTAAATGATCTGGCCAGTTGTAATAGAGTGATACTCACATGGGTACCGGGACACTCAGGTGTCCCGGGAAATGAAGGCCGACAGACTGGCCAGACTAGGATCAATAGGGTACCCCATAGGACCTGAACCTATATTAGGGGTCCCCTATTCAATGGGGGTTTCAACCATGAAAGAGCTCCTAAACAAGGAGTTCGAAAAATCATGGCAAGAAGCCCCGGGTATGAGGCAGGCGAAGGCCCATATTACTGGGCCTTCGTTCAGATTAACTCAAAGTCTCCTAGGTATGAACCGAAGAGACATTAGAACAGTGACAAGGACTCCTTACAGGCCACTGTCACCTTAAAGGCACCTCCACATGATAAGGGTCATAGATGATCCTGAATGTGGATGGTGCATGGAGGATGAGGAGACTGCATCTCACATCCTCACCGACTGCCCTGCAATTGCAAGGGTCAGAAAACGGCACTTTGGGAGCTGTGTTCTGAACCCAGAGGATGTTAAGAGTATTCACCCCAGGAAAATATGCGCCTTTGCTAGAGAGGTCGGCATACCTGGGTGAACACTCATGGAATGTGGGTGCACAATGGGCCCGTCAGGCGGCCTAAGTGCATGGGTCTTCCCGCCCACTTTTCGTATTCATTCATTCATTAATCAGAGGAACCATTACATCACTGTAGGAAAACCGTAATAAACACTGTGAAAAATGTATACCTAGTAAAGTTTTAGAGTTTATTGCAATTAATATCTGCTCTATATTAATCTATTTTTAATTACAATTTTATTATAGTTATAGTAATTACATTTTTTAATAGAAGAAGTAAGGGAGTAATATCTATTAACAGGGGGTTGCTTACAATGGGCTCAGTGACCTCAGTGAGCGGATCTCTATTAACCATAAATTCCTCTGTACTAGCAATTGATGGTATTTCCTAAATGTAAGCAGCCCTCGTGAAGGTTCCTACGCAATTGTATGAATGGTTTCCTGAAACTGGCAATTGTATGAATGTAGTTATGTTATGAAATGTTGAGGTGCACAGGAACTAGCTATTCCTAATAAGAAATTGTATTTTTGTCTTAAGAGGGTATGATTAAGGGCAGTAGATGGTGTTACAGGACGGTGTGATCTATCGTATCACATGTTTCATTCTTGGGTATCTATTTTTGCGTATAAATTCTAACATAGAAGCAGTGTCTTAAGCTGTAATTCAAAAATTTTTCAACGTCTCATTCAATTGAAATTCAAGATGAATGTGAAATCTCATTTGATTATGCCTAGTTACGCAGTAGCCTTAAATGGGCGTATTTTACCGAATGAGATTTTAGGCAGTTCTCCAATCTGATTCCTTTTTTTGTCGATTGTTATGGCACAGTTTAAGAATGTTATTAAATGAGAGCGATTATCAGCATAGGTATAATATCAGCCATAGCAAAAGCGTGTAGAATGTTTTAAAATCTGTACTAAGTGGGGTAATTTACAATGTTTAAAAAAGACATAGGGAGAGTTGCCTATATCGTACCATTTTTTATATTTTAATTTTTATTGACTACAAATGAAGACCCACTGTTATGATTAAACTATTAAGCACAAGTAATGGCATTTACTAGTACATTTATTATTTTTGAAATTCAAACGTGTGCAGTGAAAAATAAAGGTAGTACAAATTTTGCCCACTCAATATATCGAAGTGCTAAATTTAGGATTCATAAATCGCTTCAATATTTCGCTTGAAATTTTCATTAGTTCGGTGACCCACTAGTAAGGTAATATTCATACGGGTTTTAGAATGACTAGACGATGGTACATAAAATGTAATTCCCATAACCTGAAATAGGTCCGGTAATTGAGTTTGGAAGTCCAATGCATTACATAGTTCATAGAACACATATACCATATAGCCCAGTGAAAGGCGGGAAAAAATCCCATTACGCTAGATTTTTATATGAACCTAGAGAATGTGGTTCTAAACAAAATGTCATAAGTCCTCAACAACTATACAAATCGAATTAACTTCGAAAATGTTGCTTTCATGAATAACACTTAAAATATATTTTTTGTAGAAAGTTTGCTAATATACAAATTTAATAATTAAAAGTGTTTCTGTAAAAGAGACCGTTAACGATATATTTACAAAAACCTATTTTTGGCGACGTTTTATCCCGCGTAAAATTGTTAGCGGCACTCGGATCAAAGAGCATGTTTGACATTTTGTTCACACTAAAATTCAGCTTACCGGAACATTTTTACAAAGTTTGGCTTTTTTATATCCAATTTCTCTGGACTAATAATGGAAAAGAGAATACGCGCAGACCAAGCAGATCCTCTACAAATAAACTGACGGCATTAAATTATTCTTTTAGTTATTTGGTTCCTACAAAAAACCGTTGACTGATTCATTTCCGTAAGATAAATTCCTTAATGAAGCTCTGCGTGGGTCAAATTCTATTGTATCGTATTAGATTAGGAAAATCAGACAATAGGCACGCGGATCCGCATTATAAATTAATGCTAGGAGAATGGAATAATGTCACAAAAAATAAACCTATATTATTTACAATGTGCTTTATGATTGACGTAACGAGAGGTGTGTTGGATTAAAACGTTTTTGATTTTCAAATTTTAGAATTAAACTTTGAAGCTTTTTCATATCATTATTTTGTTTTTTGATGAAGTAGTTTTACTAAATAGGAAGCAAATTAAATTTTCAAGTGAAGAAGTTACCTTCTCAAATGAATTGTGGCAAACTACAATCCTATTAAATAAAGTTTTCCGCAAATGTAGGTACAAAATACAATTTTGGCTTATGAAAAAGTTACTTGCGATGAGAAATTATTCTTTGTGAAAAATACAAGAAACTTTGGCCTCAATCAAATTTATTAATGTACAATATTAACTCAGATTTCCGTTTAAAAACTAGAGCATAATTTTAGAGTAAAATATTTTAGAACACTTACACTTACTTACTCTATTTCGTTGTTAGCGCTCTTGAAATCAAAATACATATACAATTTCGGACGAAATATGATAAATGCAAATACATAATTTGTATGATTTTTTTTTCTGTTGTATTGCTAATTTACCAACTTAGGCACTAAAGTACTGTAACTAGTTGTATATAAATAGACAAAAATACTGTTTGTCTGTTAAGCGTTTTTTGTGAATACGATAACTCGAAAATACGTTAAGATATTATGAACATAATATTGGGTACTGTAAAAACATAATGGGGTGGCCCAAAACGTTTCAGGCAAGATATTTTTCGAAAACTGTAAGCCAGATATGGGTAAACTTCAAAATATTAAATGGTATATATTTTTAAAAAGCTCGTCTAAATAGAATTTTTTACGATATTAACAAATTTAAAATTTGCTGTGTTTAATAGAACTTATAAATAATCAGAATTAAAATATTTATTAGAAATCGCATTACCACAAATAAGTAGAAACCACAGACCAACTAAATCAAGCGCGATCGTATCTTCTGGATGAGAATAAATGAAACCAAATTCTAAGGTTGAGACGTATGGAAGGAAACACAAGCTTACCTAGGAGTATGCAGGTTGATCAGTATCGTTATGTTCAAATTTCTGGACTTAAAAGTAGGCTTAATTCTAAGACTAAAAAATATAAAACTACTTAAAAGAGGGCCACAGGAAAGTTAAAGCTGATTTATTTAATTTATTTAAATACAAAATATATATTTGTTTTAAATAGACAAATATAATACATTAGATTGGTCAGTACTTGCTATGCAGGTACTTTAACCTAACAAGAACTCAAAATTTTACCGTTATTCAGTAGCAACGCGATCAAAGGCATTTAAACTGTAAGCCTACACCGGAATAACGAAAGTATATGTATCAGAAAACAGCAGTATACAGTATTTATCAAAATATATTTTTTAATTATTTAAAGATCACTTATACGTTCAGTTTTGTTTTCATAATCAGCCACCATGCATTTAGAAATAGTTTTGGAGCTTTATAAAAAATAAATTTGCTGAACAACGGGATATGTTCATCTGTTTGGATTTACCGGTTTGACTGTATGGCTGAGTATGGTTGGTGTGTGGTAGAAACTGTCATAGCAAATACTTGTTAATTGTATTAATAAATAATAATGTTAATTGTAAAAAGTTTTAACTAATTTACCTATCAAAACTCTTTACATAAAAATTATTATTTTAAAGTCTGTGGTAAGGTGATTTTTATTTATTAACTAATATTTTCTATTAATATTAGCCGCGGTTATAGCTCAGTGGGTAAAGCGCCAGGCGAGAAGATGCGATTACTCCGAAAACTATTATCCGCGTGGGTTCGAATTTCTATTGGGCAATTGTTACCTGCCACAGGGTTGTGTTGTGTATCCTACGACTTGTCCATGTGTACTTTCTCTCTCTCTGATACAATCACTATGAAATTCCAGAGGGAGAATGTTAATTTCTGTAGTGTAATTTTTACCTACTATTTAATTTGTCTATAACTTTTGTTATAAACATGTAAAATGTTTAATTTGTTTATATCGTTAAATATTTTTTTTAAAATGACTTTTAAACATGTAATAATACACAGGGCGTAACATTCAAAATCTCGGAGCTGATCTCAAGTCACCGGAATTGAAAAAAACAATTAAATTTCTAAAGTGAAAATGGTTTACGGTTTTCTAGAAATAACGTGCCTGAAATGTCGGGACCACCGAGTACATTAATTTTATTATATATTATCATATACAGGGTGGAAATAAAGTATGGAACCTGTGAATTATTTCAAAAACCGATAATTTTTGGAAAAAACGCTCGGACATGATTTTAATCTTAGCCACACATCGGTACGAAACATCCTTCATAAGCAGAAATTCCACCCTTACAAAATCACTGTAATGCAGGAGCTCTCAGAGGATGATTTTGATTTTCGCAATGAATGTTGCGAAATAATGCAAATCCGATGTAACGAGGATGAGAATTTTCTAGCAATATTCTGTTCTCCGATGAGGCCTCCTTCTTCTTGAATGGCACGGTTAATCGACATAATTGTCGATATTGGGCAGCAGAAAATCCGCACTGGATGCAGGAAGCCCATACAGTTAACGCCTGGGCGGGAATGGGTTAACGCCTGGGCGGGAATCCTCAAAAAGTTAACGCCTGGGCGGGAATGATAAAAAATAGACTTATTGGACCGATTTTCATTGACGGGAATTTGAATGGACAACAATATCTAGCGATCTTACAAACGCAAGTGGTACCTACTTTTATCGAACTTTTTCCAGAAGTAGAACATGGTGAATTTGCACCAGACATCTGGTTCCAACAGGATGGTGCACCGCCACATTATGCATTAGGGGTCGGACAACCTAAATGAGGTGTTCCCAAATCGATGGGTGGGTCACGTAGAGTGGCCAGCACGATCTCCTGATTTGAACCCGCTGGACTACTTCCTATGGGAATACCTCAAAAGCCGGGTCTATGTGGACAGACCAGGTAATATCGAAGACCTGAGGGCACGCATTCGTACCGAGATGAGGCTGATCTCACCGGAAAGGATGGAAAGATAGGCAACGTGCAAAGGGCATTTGTTGAACGCCTGATTGCCAAACAGTAAACGGGGGACATTTTGAGCACCTACTTGGGTAAATCGGACCAGGAATTATCGACATTAATAAAAACGAGTATCAGTGTGCATGCAATAACCACTTTTACTCTGAATTATTCCCACTTCAACGAGTTGCGGGTAGTCATACTCTTGAATCTTTCAGGTTTTCTTGATTTTTTCTCAAAAACTTTCCCGAGTAACCCCATGCAATACAAGTTGCACATGAAATTACTCAGAATGAGGTCAGTTTTGTAAAAAAGTTACAAAATATACGCCATGTAATTTAAAAAAAATTGAGTCGTAACCTGTGGCGCCGCCATGCACGCACTTTCCGGCATAACTAGGTCCACCAAAATGTTCCTTGGAAAAAAACATTGGACATGTCCGAGCGTTTGTCCATTGTACATTTGAACTTGAATCCATGTCCATTGGACAACTTGAATGGAGCGTTTTTTTCCCAAAATTATCAGTTTTTGAAATAATTCACAGGTGCCATACTTTATTTCCACACTGTACATTTTAGATATAACGTAGGCGACCAACAAAAATAAATGCAACAAAAATAAATTCTTATAAAATAGTACCTAGGAGTATGCAGGTTGTTCAGTATCGTTATGTTCAAATTTCTGGACTTAAAAGTAGGCTTGACTAAAAAAATATAAAAGTGGTAGGTTAATTTTTATTCGTTACAAAGTTACAGGCGTATGAAATTGTAAACAATACATAAACAGATTTAAATACGAAAAACAAATCAAATTAAATTTTATAGGTGCCCTCCTCCTTGCTGAATACAAGTATGTTCACGTATGTCAATGAATGAAATGACACTTCTTATTTGACGCATGTTTTCTCATAATTGTTGGAAATCTTGCTGAAAATCTTTTATGTATCCTCAGAAGTAAACTCTAGAGGATTAGGGTCCGGAGATCTAGATGGCCATGCAACAATACCCCCTCGACCAATCTATTGTCATAATTTAAAATTAAATATTATGGATTTTAATTTGTTTATTTATTGGCCTATAACTTTGGAACGAATAGAAATCGGCCTAGCACATTTGTGTTTTTCAGTCTTAGACTTGAGTCTACTTTATGCTTCAGAAATATGAATATAACGATATGGAACAGTTTGAATAACATATATCAAACCGTTAATACAATAAACGTAGTTTTCTAAACACATACATACAACAATAATGGTAAATTTAGTTGCGGAGAGCTCACGCGGAGAGTCGCACACTGAAGCATCTGTGCCCTTTAACTTTAACTAATGCCATATTTTTAAAAGTTTCATTCAGAGTAAACTATTCATTGCAATCATTACCTTGCCACTAATTTTACATGTTTAGAGTTTACAAGAGTCAAATCAATTTGTTTAATTATAACTTAAGTTTTGAATATTCCATCACATTCATACAGTAAGTAGGTCATTAGTAAATTCAATTAGCACTTAGTTAACATAGAAGCGGCAGATATTATTGAATATATTTCTGATATAATGACCGGACTCACTACAAATTTATTCACTGGTATTTTATGTAACTAAAAATAAAAATTCAGTCGAATACCAAACTGTACTAACAAGTACACACTTAATATGTAAGTATTATATATTTTACAAACAAATAATAAGTTCGGGAAAAACACAAATTTTATGTAATTTTGAGAACAAGGAGCAGGAACTAAAATAGTGCGGACATTTTTTTAGCACTTCACGGTAACACTTAGCGATATGAAATTTATATAAAAGAAAACCAACGAACTTTACTTACAGTTTATCTTTCAGTAAATTAACCTAAAAGTGGAACTTATGACGTTCTACGTAGGCGTTAATATGTTTATTGTAAAATAATCCATAGTTTATCCCTTTAGCTACGCTGCTGCCTCAGAAACCAAAACCGAAAGCGAATAATGGTGAATGATGATGTTACCAACATTACTTCTTATTAGTCATGACTTGCTGTTATTATTTTAGACTTTAGACGTACAAAAATCAATTAAAACTAATTAGATAAACTTATCTGTTCGATATATGTATTATCTAATGGTTATACAATTTTTTATGGCCAAGGCTGAACAGATTTAGTGTCAAGTAACCATTATCCGGAAGTAGGGCCCGTTCATTGTCGAAATTAGTCATGGAATCCGCTAAATATAGACTTAAATCTGTAGAAAACGAATTAAACATTTTTTATTTCACAGTTATTTATTCGCTGGTGGAATTCAAAAGAAAAGTTCGACATTGATTGAGCTTGCAGAAAATTATAAAATAGACGTATTTTTTTATTTACAATTTGTTGAGTGTTTGATTTTTCCCATTTAAAGTGAAGTGATTGAATGGACTTTGGATAACATGTGAAAACTAAGAAAAATGTAATGCCTACCTATTTGTTTCCATCCTTCAATTGCGCATAATATGGAAAAACTGTTAACTTTTTTAATTTAGCTTTGCTTTAACTTGTGCTTTAAAAAATGATGAAAAAGGGCCCGCTCAAACAGTTTTTTCGAAAAGAAACAACTTTTGCTAAGAAGAGTTGTTTCTTTCCTAATTTTACATAAGTATGCTAAATCTGAACGTTCATTTGTTTTTACTTTTTAATATCTACAAAACAAAACTATCCAAAAATATTAAATTTAGAACTTCGAAAAAGCACACTATTTTGTAGATTCACCTTATCACTATTATTTATTACAAAATATCGATTAAAACAAATATTTTTTAGGAAAAATTAAAATACTGCTTAAGGTGAAAGTGATAGTAATTCTTGAAGATACTTTAGTTACCTACTATTATTCTAGCATCAATTTAGTACTGAAAAAAATAATTTCAATAAAGTAATCAAGTTACGAGCATTTAGTTTTTTTCTTAAAAAAACCGTATTTTGATCGATATTCTGTTATAAATGGTTGGTGGTGTGGTAAATCTATGTAAATAAAGTGTTTCTTTCGACGTTCCAAATGATTTATTTTTTCTAAAAAAACATTTTGACAGGTATTGAGAGTCACGTGACCTCCGTTCGAGTAGGTCATTTTTCGTCATTTTTAAGCACAAGTTAGCCCTAAAGTTATAATCCAGTGTACATATTATATTTGAAAAAAAGTTGTTATTTGTTTTCTCATTTGATGCGAGCTTTATGAAAGACACTGTAAAAAAAATAATCGAGCTATATTTTATTTCTATGATCAATAACATTTTAACAACATATATAATACGTAATCTAAAAAAAATGTTAACTAACAATCAGCATAATATAACCTATTTGTGTTTAATAGACATTTTTTTTTAATTATTATACAGTACAGGTATCATCAGCCAACAAGAAAAAACCTCTCCACGTATATTCGATTTTATTTAGAGAATATATCGATAACGCTTTATGGAGTTAAGAATAAGGTCTGTATATATGTATGTATGTATTTATGATGTTTAGACAAACAAGGGAAACGTGTATATCTTGAGAGCTAGTTACAATTCAAAAGTCAAATATCCGGGTGAAGACAATAATTTACACTCGGGTCAAAATTAACCGTGGACTTTTATAGGGATTTATTTTTTTTTGTGGCATGAAATTGAAACGAAAAGAGCAGCGGAAACTCAAGAAAAATCACAAACATTTTTGTGTTCATATTTCTTATATTTTTCTTGCAAATGGAAAGTAGAAAATAAACGTTTTTTCTTTCACTTCAGAACTTTTGACCTAAAACATCAGAGTAAATCAAAATTTTCATTTATTTTGTGTGAGTCCAACATTCAAGAACATGTTTGCCGATATATTTTTTTTGAGACATTTAGTGAAACATTGTTCTTATCATATGGATATTTTAAACAGTAGATACATAATTGTATGGTAGGTACATGTTATATAACAATACTAGCGACCCGCCCCGGCTTCGCCCGGTTTACGACATCACATTAGACACCTCTAAAATTATCAGTGTTTCTCTACTATATTATGCATGTATTATACATATAAACCTTCCTCTTGAATCACTCTATCTATTAAAAAAAACCGCATCAAAATCCGTTGCGTAGTTTTAAAGATCTAAGCATACATAGGGACAGACAGCGGGAAGCGACTTTGTTTTATACTATGTTATGATAATATTTTTTAAAGATATATTTACGATACACTATGTTGTATCATTATGTTGATCATATTATATTGATCATATTATAGCTACACTTAATATTTCTGAACTTATACATTTTAAAAAACAGATAGTATGTACGATATTTAAAAAAAAAACAAACAATAATTAAGGATGTATAATACATAGGTAATCATACATATAAGATATATTTACGATACACTATGATTCTGTTGAATCATATTATAGCTACACTTAATATTTCCGAACTTATACATTTTAAAAAACAGATATTATGCATGATATTAAAAAAAAACGAAATGTGAAAGTGATTGGGACATATTTCCGACATATTGATCTCTCATTCATTACTGTATTACTTTTTTTCTCATATTCTATTTTTTAGGCTTAGTTCTCTCAAATATATAGTAATTAATATACAGATAATCTGTGGCATATTTTCACTAAATAGATAATATACTTGTATGTGATATATATAATGAATAAGTAAAAATATAATCCACTTAACATTTTTATTTTATTTTTATAAATGGTAGTCTCAACTAGGCGACTACTACTTGACTAAAATGTCAAATTACCTGCACAAAAATAAGTTACAAAACTCTAAAAATACATATTGTACCCTTCTAGATACAGCAAATAATATTAAATGAATGTAGAAGCGTCCCGTTGAGAGATAGCGATTATGCAATATTTACATGCTGCCATCCAAAAATAAGTTTCTCAAAACCCATCTAGTACAAGACGAAAATCTACAAATGACATAAACTCGCGCAAAAAACTACCATATCTCCATAACACCACGCTGATCTGAGGGATCCCAAGAACGTAATCGGCGGCGTGCTCCCCCACCAGGCCAAATTATATAAAAGTAGTTCGGAAGTACCTGCTCGACATCAGTCGCAACGAAAACGTTCGAAAGCGCGCGTCTTGTCGCGGTTCAAACAGTGGAAAAACGTGACACAAAATTAAAAAAAAAAAGTTAATTTTCGGTTGAATTCAGTCTAAAAGTAAAACAGAAGATGGACGTCGAAGAGTTCCGAGTTCGCGGTAAAGAAATGGTGGACTACATATGTCAGTACATGACGAATCTGGGAAATCAGAGGGTGACTCCGGACGTGGAGCCGGGCTACCTGAGAAAATTGATCCCCAGCGAGGCACCAGCGGAACCGGAAGAATGGGACAACATCATGGAAGACGTGGATAAGAAAATCATGCCTGGAGTTACGCACTGGCAACATCCGCGTTTCCATGCCTATTTTCCAAGTGGAAATTCTTATCCCTCCATTCTTGCTGACATGCTCTCTGACGCCATTGGTTGCATTGGATTCTCATGGGTAAGTTTCGAATTTCTGCAATTCAGTTTTTAATTTATATGGACCCAAACGTATGTACATCGGAAGTATAAATACGTAGGAAACTCTCCCGTTAGTGATCTGTTTAAAAAGTTTGATTTCTAAAAATTGTGAGAAATACATTAAAGCTGTACTTTACTTTTGATGTTTTGATTCAGTCTCATATAATATATAGATATAATTCTCATAAATCTGATGCAAGGTCTTCCAAATAAGGTACATACATTTTTTCGCAGCTTTATTTTTTTTTTCACTTAGCTGCAGCTTCTCTAATATTTACATATTTAAAAAAAATGAGTCTTAATTTAAATATTATTAAATCAAATAAACAAAAATTGCCTTATCAAAATATAAATTACTATCCTCAACCTTTTTCCATCCTTGATGATTTATTAGGAGGTTTATAATTACTTGTTAAGTCACTTTTATTATTGTTCACCTAATACTCATCAGTTAATTAGGATAATGATATCTGTTACATAATATACTCGTATGACAAAGCGGGATGCAAAAGATGAGAAAGCATAAAAATTAACTTTTAGACTTTTTTAAAATATTAACTTTGTATAAATTTTAATATATGATAACTACACCTTGTTTTGAGGTGACCCTGTTTACACCATTTAATTGATATATTACAGGAATATTTTTAACTAAAAATTTATTAGAAAATACTTACTTAATAACGCAAAAACATTAATGTTTTTAGAGTCCTAAATTACATTAGGGTTTGGTTAGTTACTGTGAAGTGTTAATCTCACTAAATACCATCAATGAACTTAATTCATTCAATTTTAGGTAAAACTTTCAATGCTGATTTTTTTTTCTGCGGGGTATAATTATTTTGTTTACTACATATGTATGTATTTTCGTCTACTGACTACAACGTCTAAAAATAAAGTAAACACACTTATTTTCATTAGTATTTACGTGATATTTTTTTTAGTTATTTTCTTAATTTTTGCAAGAGGTAACTAAACTTTAACGAGGTAAAAAAAGTATTTTTCAATGTTATGAACTCTGGAAATGCTGGTGGTGTTATACGAAAAATGGTTAAATATCCTTATATCGACTAAATTAATTTTTTTGTTACAGGCTGCGAGTCCCGCTTGCACAGAGCTCGAAACCATTGTCATGGATTGGCTAGGAAAAGCCATCGGCCTCCCGAATGACTTCATCACATCCGCTAAGGGGAGCAGAGGAGGTGGCGTCATTCAAACATCTGCTAGCGAGTGCGTGTTGGTGAGCATGCTAGCCGCCAGGAATCAAGCCATCCAGTACTTGAAGAGAAACAAGCCGCATGTGGAAGACAACGTATTCCTTCCCAAACTAGTCGGCTATTGTTCTAAAGAGGCCCATTCTTGCGTTGAAAAGGCTGCCAAAATCCTTTTGGTCAAATTGAGGATCCTCGAACCCGACGAAAACGGCAGTCTAAGGAAAGATACTTTGCTTGACGCAATGCAGAAAGACAAAGCCAACGGCTTGGTACCATTTTTCGTTTCTACCATCTTAGGGTCTACCAGCAGTTGTTCTTTTGATAATCTGCAAGAAATCGGACCCGTTTGCAAAGCTGAACCTTGCTGTTGGTTGCACGTAGACGCAGCCTACGCTGGAAACGCCTTCATTTGCCCAGAACTCAAGCACTATCTCAGAGGAATAGAGTACGCGGATTCATTCAATACCAACCCCAATAAATGGCTATTGGTTAATTTCGATTGCTCTTGCCTTTGGGTACGTTGCAGGATAAGATTAACCCACGCTTTAGTGGTAGATCCTCTCTACCTCCAACACGCAAACTCAGACGAAGCCATAGATTACAGGCACTGGGGAATACCACTTAGCAGGAGGTTCAGGTCCCTGAAGCTGTGGTTTGTGATAAGGAAATATGGACTCTCAGGTCTCCAGAAATACATCAGGAATCACATCAAATTAGCTAAACATTTTGAATCTTTAGTAGCGAAAGATTCGAGATTTGAAATTGTTAATGACGTAAGATTAGGACTAGTTTGCTTCAGATTGCTGGCCCCCGATTCCGTCAATCAAACGCTGCTGGCCACCATAAATGCTTCCGGCAAATTACACATGATTCCTTCCATGGTGAAGGACAAATATATAATTCGTTTCTGCGTAACGGCGGAAAACGCGTCACAGGAAGACGTCGAGCACGCTTGGAGGATCATCACGGAACACGCTTCTGAACTCCTGGGCAAATTGCCGACGAGGAAGGAGATTTTCGTCAAGCCTCCCCTTACGAGACAAAAATCAAAGAGATTCTCCTTCACCAGAAGCGTTTCCAAGGAGATGTACAAGAGGTCGAAAAGCAAATCCAATCTACACGACGGAGCTACGCCTATTCTTGTGGCTGATTCGGATGAAGAAGAGACCACTCCTCCTGAGAATGACGACATCCTAGAAGCGCTGACGAACGTGAAGATACTGCCCGAGGACGATGACGTTTTCAACAAAGATTGCGAAGACGATTTTAGATTACGTCATCCCACGAGTCCCAAAGAAATAACTTGTAACGGTGTTTGAAGTTGAGAGTACGTGTGAGACAGACTCATTTGTGTTAAGAAAGTATTTTCGTGGGCCTATAAGTATTATGTACATTTTCTCTAGGACCAATGTATATATTTCAGTATTATTAGGTTTAAGTGATCGTTTTTATTTACTTATTTATTTATTTAATTATGTTTTGTATTACTTTGTGTACTTAAACAAGAACGAGTATGTAAATACATTATTTTATTACAATTGCTCCCGTGTTGATTTCATTTTTTATAAAGTCGCTAATCCAGTCTATTCTCCGATGCATTTCCATCTGCCTATCAGATCGATTGACACTTGTGTGGGTGGTACAGGAAGCTTAAAAAGCAAAGCTACGAACAGGTTCGACTTTTCTCTTTGTACGTTGTACTTTATGGATGCAAGTTACCATATTAATCAAAGTTTTTGCACTTTCCATAAAAACACTTGTCTTACGAATTGGCACACGTTGGCGTATTTACGACTTTAGTTTTCAAAGCAATTTGATTATGTATTGTTTAATATAGAGATAATGATTTATTTATACAAGTATTCATTCACAGAGATAGATAAACAAAGCAGTAGTAATTTCTTAAGAATTGTTAGTATCATAATAATTTTATGTATTCAGAATGAATGTCAAGAAACTGGAAGGAATTATGCACAGCAATATGAGATAAAACTGTTAGGTATAAAGATTTGTCAAATAATAATATAAATCCCCTTCAATAAGTGTTCTTAAGATAAACTTCCTTAAATATATACGGATAGTCAGTGCCGTAGCAACATGTAGTCGGGTCTGGGTTCTGGGTTCTGTATATTCTAATGCAACTACCGCAACTTTACATGAAACAAAATGATGTCTATAGGTTGGAACAGTTTTATCTCAGTCAACATTAACGACCATGAATAAAAATGTAATAAAACATTTTAAATTTTTTATATACATTTTAGGTTGTTTTTTTAGGCGCAGACTAGAAAATAGATTAAAAAGTTATTTTCCTAGATTTCGCAGATGCAAATATTGAGATAAATCTTTGAGCGGGCTATTTCTTTTTCTTCAGAAGGCATCGATGTCGATAATAGACCACAGAGTTCTTTAAGTTAGTTTATCACCGTTAATTTTGAAAATTGTCGGTCTACTGTCATAATCATTAATGGGATATTATGTAGTTCTTTTACTGATTTTACATCCTTAAGTTCATCTGTATAACATGACCCTACACCAAATTGCTTAGTTTTAAGCAATTGCTTGCCATACAGTCGTAAACAAAGTAAACGCTTGCCATACAGTCGTATATGAAACTTTTGAACATCAGCAGTTAGTGGGTCCCTTAAATCTGCGAGGCCTATTTACAACCCAAACAATAATTTTATGAGTTTCCTTTTCAACGTTTGGTGTGTATAATCTATTTCATACCGAATGACACATGATTTTGGCTTTCTTTACTCATAATGATTGCCAAAAGTTAGTAAAAAATCATTCTTTACATTAAAATTGTGGCTTATTTAATGCCATTGAACTCGAAATTTATAGACTTTCAATATGAAAATTATATAGTGTGGGTCATTTAAAAATTAGGAATTGATTTCAACCTTCATTAATCTGGAAAATGAATATTCCATTTTGACAATTATAAGTAAATGTTATTTATATGTCACTTCATATATCTATCTTACAGCATGCAATTCACAATTTTAGAGATTTTCTATTTTTTTTTTTTAGGAAGTGATTATGTTTTTGCCAGCTAAAAGCAAATAATTTTATTTATTTTGGTTTTAACACTTACCCATTCATTTTTCTTGTGTTTCTAGAGCACTTGCCTCACATATTTTTAACGTTGGAAATGTGAAGAAACAAAGAAAAGCTTATTAAATGACAAAAAACTGACGAGAACAAAAATATGTAGATGTATTTGATCAGACCGGTTATTTTAACGAAATACATAAATCAATTTCACCATATAGTGGACATTCTTTATTTTATTATTATTTTTTTAAATAAGATTTCGTGTCTAATCTTCGTTAATATTATCGCAGACGAGATACAAAATATAAAAGAGGTATTCGAAGAAAGCAACACCAAATAGTAATTCTAATTATTAAACCATCAAAACCGCAAGGTGTTACACTTTGATCAAATTATTTATCTAACATCATAAATTGCTTAACTAACCTACCAATTTCACATATCTAATGTATGACTCATTTCCCAAATTTTGGTTGATAAAACAGGTAATCTTAAGGTCAACGTACACATCATAAGGAGAAAGTCTCTCGATATTTGTAAATCAAATTTAACCATAAATATCTCAGGTGAATTTTTATTTCTGGCGATTGCAGCATACATTTTCATAATGAGTTAATGTAGTGTTCGCATGTCTACATATTAAGCAAAATGCCATCGCTTGCCTAGGGAAGATCGGGTAATGCAAATAAAGAAAATGAGAGTACGAACACTGATGACCGTGCCAATTTCCATTGGTAATTCATACTCCAGTTTTAAAACAGTACTTACATATGCCTAGGTACTGATTTTTTCTCCTAGAATTACCTAATAGTAAATAAAGCTTGTGATTATCTATTGTTTACAATAGATAATCACAAGATAGATAAGATATCTACAAGCAAGAACGAAAATGTACAAGCAACTTTAAATGAAAATCTGTACCCAACAGTCTGTAAGATAATACCCCCCAAACTTTTCAATGAAGTGTTTAAAGTAACCGTCATTTAAACTTGGACATTCTTTTTTTACAGCAGAATATTATGTTTCAAAGTACTCATTATTTATTTTTAGAATTAGAGAACTAGAGAAGAATTTTTCCAGACATACAGTGTCTACATAACACGTGAAGATCAAAATACAACGACAAGTATAATAAAGTTTTAAATTATTATTTAAGTAAGTTAGATATAAAAAAACTGCTGCCTAAGAAATCATTATCTCCAGATCAATGTTTTCCACATTTAATGCGATTAAATCGTTAAGAGCATCAGATTATATCTTTATAACCAATATGACCTTTATAATCCATACGATCTTACGACCTTTATGACATACATATATTGCCTGTATGACCCATATAACCTTCATAACCTAAATCACCTTTATGACCACTACGATCTTTGTGACCGATATGACCTTGATGAGGTATTACATTTATGACCCATGTGATCTTTATTACCTATATTATTGCAATGACCTAAATGAACTTTGTGACCTTTATGACATTTATGACCTTCATGCTTTTATGGCCCATGTGACTTTTTATAACGGATATGATAGGTATATTTTGGATATGGATAGACGAGTAAAAATGAGAGGAAAGGCTTAATGTAATATTTGAATTCTTCTATCTCAAAAATTTATAAAATGACACGTCACATGATAATCATTATTAATTTACATTAAGATACATCAGTGTAACTGCCCCTCCACCTCCGCGTAGAACAAAAACACCATCAGCCAAATAAACATAAATTCAATATTTGGTTGGCCACACAAACTGTATATTTTAGTACTTTCCTTACATTTTATTCTAATTCCCCCCTGTACATTGGGAGTGGGAGGGCAGGGCGAGAAGAGTAGGAGATTACATTTCTCTAATATTTTTCTACTATTTATATTCTAGAGAAAGCGCCTAATGGAGTTTTTGAATTCAAAAATTTGTAAAAGTTACGAAGCTGAAAAGGAGGTACCGATTCCCAAAAGAACAGGGTTAGTGAAAAGTAGCTCAGCTTAATCGTAAGTATAGCAATTGTTTTCAAGAATGCGGTCCCAATCTTTAAACCGAGTTGTTCTCGAAATTATATATTTTGTCACTGCGGCCACGCACAATTTTTTCAATACACATTCATGAATCTAGCTCAAATAAAAAAAAAAAAAAATATTAAATAAAAAAATTTTATAAAATTATTTTTTTTTAATTTTTTTTTTTTTTTTTTTTTTTTAATGTTTTTTTTTGTGTAAAAATTTTTTTATATTTTTAAATATATATAAGGAGAGAAAAAAAAAAAAAAAAAAAAAAAAAAAAAAAAAAAAAAAAAAAAAAAAAAAAAAAAAAAAAAAAAAAAAAAAAAAAAAAAAAAAAAAAAAAAAAAAAAAAAAAAAAAAAAAAAAAAAAAAAAAAAAAAAAAAAAAAAAAAAAGAAAAGAAAGAAAAAAAAAAAAAAAAAAAAAAAAAAACCCAAACACCCCCCCACAACCCAAACAAACCCCACACCCACTCCAAATTGAGCTGCCGTCCCCCCCTAAACCCCCCCCTCCCTTTTAGGTTAAGGTTTGTATGGTATGCCCCCCCCCCCCCCCCCCCCCCCCCCCCCCCCCCCCCCCCCCCCCCAAAAACCACACCCCCCCCCCCCCCCCCCCCCTCTCTTTTTTTTTTTTTTTTCCACCCCCCCAATTTTCAGAAGAAAAAAGGGGCCTGGGTTGTTGTTTGGAAAATTAAAAAAAGGGGTGCCCGGTGGGGGTTCCTTTTTTTTCCCCCCCCTTTGACCCTTTTTTCCCCCCCTTTGTTTTTTGACCTGAATTTTTTGTGCAGTTCCCAGGGGGTTTCTGGATTTGATGGAAGTCTTCTAAATTCAATCAGGTCCTGATGTATAGGAAGAGCTGGGTTGCTAGGATATCTTTTTAAACTCCCTCATAAGTATATTGCATCGTCGTATTACCGGTGGTTCGGTGTTACTAAGAGCTGGTAGCCAGTAGAGTGGAGTGGTATTAATAGCACCAGAAATTATTCGCATCGTCTGGTTTAGCACCACATCTACTTTTCCCACGTGCGGGCTGTTTAGCCAAACCGACGAGCAGTATTCAGCCTTTGAGTAGACTAAGCTTAGTGAAGTGGTACGAAGTGTCTCTGCATCAGCCCCCAAGTTGTTCCCGCTAATTTGTAGAGAATGTTATTTCGGGATTTCAGTTTTGCGGCCAAGTTTGTCAGGTGTTTTTTTATAAGAGAGGGTGCGATCTAGTATTACGCCCAGATATTTTGGGTGGGAATTATAAGGAAGCATAGCACCATTCAAAGAAACTTGTAAAGCTGTTGCAGCGAGCCTATTATTTAAGTGGAAGCATGAGGTTTCTGTTTTAAGTACGCTTGGGGTTAGTCGCCATTTAATAAAATATTCGGCCAGCAGTTCTAAATTGCGAAAGAGTTTGTTCAAGAGCAATCATATTAGTATGTTGACTTGCGAGGGCGATATCGTCAGCGTACACGAATCTTCTGGATGTGGTAGTCGGTAAGTCAGCTACGTAGAGATTGAACAGCAGAGGCGCAAGCACCGATCCCTGAGGGAGACCATTACTCAGGAGTTTTGATTTGCTGAGTGAGCCACACACTGAGATTTGCAAGACCCTATTTGACAGCATATTATCCAAAAGAGATGTCATCGTTTTACATCCAATGACTTTTAGGAACTTTTATGTTAAACCCTCTCTCCAGACATTATCGTATGCAGCTGTCAAATCGACGAAGACTGCACCGGTTTTCAGGCGTTGTTCATAGCCCCGCTCAATGAACGTTGTTAGTGCGAGGACCTGGTCTTCACAGTTTCGATTTGGTCTAAAGCCAGCCTGATCGATGGGCAAATATTCCATTATGATCGATCCAGGAGACGTTCAAATAGTTTACACGTTACACTTAAGAGAGCAATGGGTCTGTAGCTTTCGGGTCTGTCATCGGGCTTTCCTGGTTTCAGGATGGCAATGATCTTTGCTCTCTTGATTTATTTCCATAACACCACCATCAAAGTAGGCGATTTAACTATCATTAACATCTACAAACCTCCAGCAACCTCCTGGCCAGCAAACCAGCCTCCACTCGTCAGCCATCCCGCCTTAATTGCAGGTGACTTTAACAGCCACCATACTGAATGGAAATATAAGGAAAACGACCCGAATGGGCTAAGGATTGTGGAATGGGCTGTGACACAGAACAGGTACCTAGTCTATAGCCATAAAGATATAGCCACTTTCAAATCTGGCAGATGGGGTTCGGAGACAAACCCTGACCTATATTTTGTCTCCACCGATTCAAGGGCTAAGCCAATCCCTGTTAACCGCCGCATTGTTAAACACTTTCCACACAGCCAGCACAGACCAATCTTTCTTGAGGTGGGCATACAGATCCCTGTGATCCGTACGTCCCAATTGCCTCGATGGAACGTTTCCAAAGCTTACTGGTCTAGCTTTTCTAGAGATCTGGACTCTAACATACGATTCATACACCCTCATCCTCGTAACTACCAAAAATTTGCTAATACTATTGCATAAAGACCGCTAAAAACATATTCCTAGCTTAACTTTTGTTGAGAAGCTGTGAGAGGCTGTATGAGGACTACGTGGAAAGCGGAAGATCTGAGGTCGCGGACGACCTACTGCACAGCCTGGACGAAGCCAGGAAGACCAAATGGAGGAACACCACTGAAAAAAATGGATTTCAAACGCTCTAGTAGAAAGGCGTGGAGCCTTCTGAAAAAATAGGAGCTAATTCACATGTCCCACAAACTAAGCCAAGTGTTACACCTGATCAAATTGCCAATAATATAGTGAAAACGTCTAGAGCACTTGCCGTTAAAAAACACTCACGTAAAATAAAGAAAGAACTTAACATATTAAAGAAAGATAGCCGTGAACAACAAGATCTGTCAAAACCTTTCACAGTCACAGAAACGACACTGGCCCTACAAAATATAAGAAATGGCAAGGCTCCTGGCTTTGACAATATACACCCGGAGTTCCTAACACACTGTGAACTAAAAACAAAAGAATGGCTGACGGCATTCTACTCCCACATCCTCCAGTCAGGAATTTTGCCAAAAGAATTAAATCTTCTGCAGTGAAAATTTCAGCGTTAATGTGTATTGAAAAAATTTCCCGGCCATTGGTGGGAGAAAAGCGCGTTTATCCGGGTTGGGGAAGTTTGGGATCCGGATCCTTGAGAACAATAATTATACTTACGACTAGTCTGCCATTCCATGGCCATGGATCATCTTTTCATCATTTTAACTGAGCTACCTACCCTTTCTCTCAACAGTTCTAAGAGTAATAATTCAAGACATGCGGGATTGATTCCACCGTATAATTTGAGGTCATTTTTTAACTTGCGATATTTATTCAAAGCCCACATTTATTTCTTCAAAGTTTCGTTTTAATTAACCTATTTATTTATATTATTTATACTATTCTCAAATTAAATATTACCCGGATATAAACGAAATTATAATTGCAGATAAGATTAAACTGCAGTCTTAACCCCGGTAACATACAAAATATTATTATATGTAAATAGTGAATTAAAATTAATTTAGATACAAAATGTAAACAATAAAATACACGTACTTAGCTGCAATCTGTGTAAATATTTTTGTTAGTTGGACCAGCTTGTTCGGTGCTGTCAATCACGTACATATGTATGTATATAAGGCGACAATACACATAGATATACCTAGTCAACTGTACTTCAAAGTTGGTGGCGCTTGATAGACAAGAAAGTTGGCGCGTGTTGATAAAAAAATATCAATTTCGGAATAGTTTTATTATCAGTAAGGTCAACAACTTAAAAGCGACACGACAAGAAAAACTAGAAGGTATTTCTTTCGGATAGCACATTATTATAATATATTGAAAATAGAGGAAGGAACCAAAAAAAAAATTAAAAAAATTGTGGCCAAATATATGGCAAAATTTTTTTATGTTCACGGAGTAAATTGTGTACGAAATTATGTTGTTTCCATACACTATTTATTAATAGGATTGACATTAGACGTTTTGATTAGACTTTGTATTAAGTTTCATAAAAAACAAAAGCTCTTCTTTACTTCATTTCGAAAAACCCCACTTCGAAAGCCCTTCTTTACTTCATAAAGTATTTTAGAGTGTCAATTTCATAAACTTCTAAGATTGTTTATAAAATGTGAAGAATAGAGTTTGACTATCATAAATTCATTATAATAAATTTTAATATGTAACTGTCACAAAATTATAATAAAATTTTAAAGTCAGAAAAAAATAAAAAGGAGAAATTTATTTATCCTGTTGAATCTTATACAAAATTCTCCTAGTCTCAAATATATTATCTTATGTGTAATGTAAACAAACAACGTAATTTCGAACACAATTTGCTTTGTAAGTGTAAAATAATTTGGTATTTTAAATTATTATATTGTGACATTTGTAAAAGTGACATTTGTGACAGCTGACATTTATTAAGTTTTATAGTTTACATACTTAGTTTATTTAGTTTATACACACTAGCTATTAGTAAAGAATTGTATGGAATGACATATTGAATATTCTGGATGTCAAAAAAATTTTCTAGAAATGTAGAAACTATAAATATTGGTGTTGTTGCTAGGTTAGTTAGTTATGTTTTGAATGTTACATTGTTAAGACCCACGAGTTGTAGATTGTTAAATAAACGTGTTAGAATTGAAGAAGTGATTAATTTGAAGTGAAATTCGGAACAGTATATTAAAAAATCGTGTCAATAAAGCGAAATATAAAATGTACAGACCAAAACTAAATGTCCTGTTTAAGTTGCTAAATAGTTTGTTTAATGTATTGAAGTAAAATTATGTACATATATATGTATTTGAGATATGGCTAAATCGAAATCGCTATTCATATTTTTGAAAAAAAAATCCTAATAGTCAAATCTGATTTTCCATACCCAATATCAGTCAGAAAAAGTCACCAGACTGAAGAATTTTAAAACTATACAGGCTATATATAGTATATATACCAGTATACTTACTTTATACTTTTTAGTGCGTATTTGGTCTATGGAGTCATTGTTTCATAAAAAAAATGCTGAAATGGAATATGTAAGGTTGATTGCACTAACATCTGTTAACTGTCTAACTATCTGTTAGAAAACCTGAACAAAAAAAAATCAAATATCTCCATAACGGCTTGGTTTGGGAATAGGTTATGCTACATGTTTTCCATTCAAAATTGTGTTGTCTCTCCAAATTTATAAAGTATATAGGGTGTTCCATTTAAACTAAAGAAGATGGTTGACGCCCAGAAGTATATTAATACCCAGTAGATTCCTCAATATTTTAAAAAGGTGGAAAAAAAGTGTGGAAATAACCCCACACATTCGGTTTTAGCATTTTTTATGAAACAATGATTCTATAGACCAAATACGCACTAAAAACTCACCCTGTTTATATAACACAGCTCGACTTGAAAAATGTATTTTGAATGAGAATAGTCATTTCACGTAGTTTGAGGGTCGCTGAATTCAAGTCCGGCCTCAGAATTGCTCTAGCACATAAGGTTTTTTAAATATCCTAACCTAAAAGTGCAAAAAACGCTATTTTCGCCTATATTTGAGGTTATGTATCATCGCGAAATTTTTGTTTCTCAAAAAACTGTGTTTAGGGTCTTAAAGCGCAAGTCTTTCTCTTCCGAATGCCGTTGAGTTTGCTCAAATATCTTGTTTTTTCATCTAGCATTTCGCATTTTGAAATTTTTAGGTCTTACATATGCAAAGCGAATGTATTGTGTAAAATACGATATAAACTCAAAATTTTCAAAATGCGATACCTATGTCAAGGAGAAGAAAATATTTTTGAGCAAACTCGGCGGCATTTGAAAAAAAAGACCCTGTCCTTTCAGATATGTTGCATAGTATCATTACGAATTTTTTTCTGAAAAAAAAAACACAACCAAGGACCAAAATCTTTACAATCTAGCCAAAAATTTCAAATGCGATATCTTGATGAAAAAAAAGAAGATATTTGAGCAAACTCAACGGCATTCCAAAAGGAAAGACTTGCACTTTAAGATCCTAAATACAGTTTTTTGAGAAAAAATGTTCGTTTTACTTTGCGATATATAAGTTTAGCTCAGTGGCATTTGAAAAAAGCCTTTCGCTCAAATACGACTTTTTTTTCTGAAAAACTTTGGGGGGGGAAGAAAAAGGGGGGGTGTTTTTTTTTTTGCAAAGTGGGTGCAACAAAAAATTTTTTTTCCTTGATATATCGCATTTTGAAAATTTTGAGTTTATATCGTATTTTACACAATACATTCGCTTTGCATATATAAGACCTAAAAATTTCAAAATGCGATATCTTGAAAAAAAAAGATATTTGAGCAAACTCAACGGCATTCGGAAGAGAAAGACTTGCACTTAAGATCTCAAGAAGAAAAAAATTTTCGCGATGATACACAACCTCAAATATAGGGAAAATAGTCGATTTATTGGAAAATAGTCGTTGTATAGGAGATAGGAAAAAAGTCGAGCTGTGTAATTAAAGAACTTTTTAAGTACTGTATTAAAAAAAATTGAAATTCGGTCGAACTCCTCCAAAGAGTGTTTTTTTAATGCATGTTTTTCTTTTATATCCAATTTGACGCCACAAATATGTCACTATTTGGTAACTAAAGAGTTCTGAAAAACAGTGAAGAAGTAATGAGGTTGTTACATTATTTTAAAGATGTTTTAACTTCAGTTGTCATTTTTGGGAAAGGTTTTTTTGATAATTTCTTGTAAGCACCACTGACAATTCGAAATTTGTTTCGTTACTATATAAACCTAAATAATAATCACTCGCGGTCTAGAAAAAAAAATTAAAAATATTAATATCAGTTTGGTTTATAATTCTAAAAATAAACTACAGACACCTTTGGGTAACCCCAAAGACAAAATCGACAATAACTAAAAGTCAGGAATATACGAAATAAGTTGTAAAGACTGTGATCAAATGTATATTCGTCAAACAAAAAAGATCTATTTTGACTAGATTTAAAGAACACATGGCTCATTTGAAATAGGTATGGCAGACCGGAAAAATATTGCGTTGCCCAACACGCTTTTGACAATAAAGGTTAGGATAGACCTAAATAATTTAAAATTAATTAGAAATGTAACAAATAGTAGACAGATGTATGCTTTTGAAAGTTTAGAAATCATTACTGTGCCACGGTTCACTGAACAGTGGCAACAAATTAAGTAAAAATGGTGCAAATGTGTAGATTCGAATTTAGTTCTAATCTTCTCCTGACGATGCCAACTTAGTTGGCTAAATGCGCGTCGAGAAAAGTATAGTAGTTCGGTGTTTCGTGGAAAACGTCCAGTTTTTTGTTTTTACGCCGAAGGTTCCTGTACCCACTCCAGAAAAAGTAACTTAATGAATGAATGAATAAATGAAAAATTACGATACAAGTAATAATATAAAGTAAAAAAATTTAACAGCTTAGACATCCAACCATATTTAGCCATTATGAGAAAAATATTTATACGCGAATTTCATATAAACAAGTGCACTATAATATTTTTGTGCCATAATTACTTTCTAAAATATTAATTAGCCCACAAAATGTCTTCAAGTCGTCATTGTTGTGTGTGCAATATTATTTATACAAGCAGTGAGAACTGCAAGCATTTCTCTTTTTTTTGGTTCTAGTATAATAATCACAATCACTACATTCTGTAGGTGCAAGTCACATAAATATTATCATCACGAGTATACATAGATTCCCAAATTTTAATTTTCATGTCATTATTAATTTAGTTGTAATTATTAAAAAAAAAGAGGAAAAAGTCTTATTCTGCATAAAATTCTTGTATATTAGCAAAACGCCTCAATTTACTAACGATAAACGCTTAATTGTAATAATATGTTGACTTCCTGTTACTATGCCTATGCTTTACTCGTAAGTATATTTCTTAATGAAATAGTCCGTATGAAGAATTCCGTATGAGAATTAGCTTTATTTTTGAGAAATATTGTCGTAGCTTACATTCTCCTAATTGAGGACTTGCATAATTAAACCTCATAATGTTTTATTAAGTGATGAAAATGTATGTACCTACTCATAATTTATTGCGTTGTTCATGTTACAGTTAGATATCAATTAGAAGCATGTAGTTTGTACGCCTAGCCAAACGTTGTGACGGGTAAACGACAGACGCCGACTAGGCCAATCAAATTGTCGAAAATACCTAATTTTTTTTGCCAAAATTTAATTCAATAAACAAAGATATGTAAGAAACAGGAAAAATTCCGTACAATTGAATGAACTACTTTACCTCACCTGAATTTTTTTCGTTTATAAATATATTTCAAACAGAAGTTTGAATTTTTAATACGGATGGAATAAGCTCAAACCGGGGCTTAAATTAATTGGTTATTGCAAAAAAAAAAAACGCTAAAATTCGCAATATTTTCAAATAGCTGTATCTCTCAAAAATAAATATTTTTTTATGAAACTTGGTGAAAGGATAGCTCTTCGTGAGCAAAATAAAATGATTTTTTTCAGAATCGAAAAATATTTTATACTTTTTGCAAAAATCGAGTTTTTCTAAAAAAAAAGCGTTTTTTTAAATCCCCATAATTCATAGGCCGCCACATTTTTAGGAACGGGGTTCGGCTTTAAATTTTCTTTAATAATTACACTATTATGTGCAAATATTACGCGAGCCTCAAATCGATTTCAAATATCGCAAAAAACGATCGAAAAATCGTTTTTTTTTTCGGGGCCATAAAACTTTGATTTACCTTTTGATTTCAATTCGTATCAAAATGTCGATACTGCCATTCGAAAGCTGATATTTTTTCACGAGTTTAAAAAAAATGTATCCTAAAGAAAAATTAATTTTCTAATGAAAAGAATAAAAAAAATCATAATTATGTTATGTAAAGAACTAGAATATAAAAAATTGCTTACTAAAACTGCCGATGATGATGCCGATAGACTAATCATTTTAACTGCCATAGAGATCCAAGAAGAAGACAATATAGTACAAATAATCAGAGAAGATACTGATCTGTTAGTTTTGTTGACACAGTTCGCACCAAAAAACAACAAATATAATCTTTCGTAAAACTGCAAAATCTGGAGAAATTGAAAAATTTTATGATTGTGACAGTTTCAGTATAAACATTTTAAAAAGTACATTGGATTGTTGCACATAATAACTGGATGTGACACAACGTCATGCTTTTTTAGAAACGGTACAAATAAAATTTGCAAAATATTCAGCAATAAAAAGAAAGAACTATCAGATCTTGGTCATTTTTACAACAAAAATGCAAAACACAAACAAATAGCCAAAGTTGGATGTGACATCATTAAAAATTTGTATTCTACAAAAAAAGATACCGGAACTTTAAATGAATTAAAATTTACCCAGTTTAAAAGATCAACAATAAGATCATCTTTTCAATTAGAGAATCTTCCACTAACTGAAAAAGCAGCAGCTGAACATTCGTATCGGACTTTTTTTGCAGCCAAATTTGGCTTGGTAATACACACGATCCACAACAATGGGGATGGAAAATCGTGAACAATACTTTGCTGCCTGTATATAGTTCTGATCAGATGATTCCCGAAGATATTATTAAAAAAATAGCATGTAGATGCAAAAGCGGTGATTGCAAAACTCGGTGTAGCTGCCGAAAACATGGATTAAAATGTTCTAATTTATGTTTGAAGTGAGAAGAGTACAATTGCTCTAATATCGGAGAAAAAACTGTAGTTATTGAAGATATAGAGGAAGATATGGAAGACCCATTTTTATCAGAAAATGAACTCGAATCAGACGAAGAAAACTCTGACGATGACGATGATGGTGAACAAGAAATCGTGTTAAACAGTAGTAGCGGAGAAGAATGGAGGTCTAAGAAACGTTCAAAAATAAATTAATATAATTTTCATACAATCAAAAAAATAACTGATTGTATACTAGTGTTTATACTTTAATTTACATGTTTAATAAATCAAGAATTTTTATACATTCCGCCTTTTTTTATTTCTTCAACTAACCGACATTATTTTTATTATTTTATTATCTCAATAAGATAGCCATTATGTAAATACAAATTCATAACTGATAAAAAAAGCTTTATAAATGTAAATGAAAAGAAAAAAAATACACGTAGTTCGTTACGTAGGATCGACATATACAGTGCGTCCATAAAGTGACGCATAAATTCATTATTAGCTAAATGAACAATATTATTGAAAATTCCCGAGACAGGTCAATTTTTGATTGCGATTTACTATTTTGTCACATAATAATTTAATATACAGGTGTCCCACCTTCGAGTAATGACGCCACCACCGATTTTTTTAAATGGAATACTACATTTTTTTTTCAATTTTCGGATGACCCTGGCCGAGCTGAGTCCAAAAATGTATCACAAGTTGCTTCTATTATTACAGGGTGGACAACAATACATAAAGTGTTTATGAAAAATTTCATTAGAAAGTTATACGTTTCTGTATTTTTAGAAAAGTCACAATAAATGCTCAAATTGTTCTCCGTTGACTGCTAAACAATGACCGAATCGGGCAATACATTCGCTTCTGACATTTTGTAACATAGCAGGTGTTATGTTTAACGTTTCTTGCCTGATTCGATCTTTTGAGCTCACGGATGTTCTCGGGTCTATTAGTATAAACTTTAGATTTCAAATAACCCCATAAAAAGAAATTAGTGGAGTAAGATCAGGTGATTAGGGGCCATTCCACTGATCCTCTTCTTCCTATCCACCACTGGAAAGGTTGTGTAAAAACTCGCGCACAGCTATAGCAAAATGTGGTGGTGCACCATCCTGTTGAAACCAAATTCTGCCGTCTAAAGTATTGGCTATTTCAATAAGGAATAGCCGGGTCAAGTCAGGAATTAATGTATATTGTAAAAAATTCAGATACAATGCTCCTGTCAAATTTTCATCAAAAAGAGGACCAACAATTCTATTCTCAAATACCAGCCCACATGACCTTTGGGAGTGGTTGCATCCAGTGTGGATTTTCCTGAGACCAGTAGCGGGTGTTTTGCCGATTAACATGCCCGTTCAAAAAAACTTGCCTCGTCAGAAAATAAAATTAGATGAAACCGTTATTTTGATTATTGTGGTCCATCAGACTCGCAGAATTCAGTTCTTCGGTCAAAGTCGTCTTCAGCCAATTCATGATGAGGCGTACTCTATAGGGAGGTATTTTACCTTTTAAAAATCAACTGAAGACTTTCCAATATTCAAACCCTAGATACTTGCCGTACTGTACAAGTTAGGCCGACAAAATCGTTGTTGAACATTTTCATTAATTTTAGGTCTACCTTGCCTTGGTATCCCTGTCCTAATTCTCTGTATTTTCGCTTATTTACTGTGATTGTGAAACAGGTCACACTGCATTTCATGGAATAATACACACCTCTTTTGTCCGCATCGTCGCCAACACCAATCATATTAGAATTTCATCCTATCCCTTATTTAAAGGCATTTTCAACAAAACGTTTTAAATAAAGTTTAGGTTTACTTAAAGTACCTACTTTGAAGCGTTAACAATACAGGAACTCTAAAAGCCGTTTTTAATATGGAAAGACAATGACAATCAAAAAACAAATGACAAAAAAATAACGAACCACGTACGCGCCTCGCGTCATTCGTCTTGTCTGGTTTATTAAAGAATTTTTGTATCACAATAAGTTAATTTAATTTTTTTTAGTCGTTTAATAAATACAAATTGATTTTAGTGTCCACCCTGTAAAAACAACTTGTAAATTGTACTGAGTCATCCAAAATTAAAAAAAAGACAAAAATGGTAGGCCCCTGATATACAAAAAAATCGCAATCAAAAAACCTCGGGTAAAATTTATAAAATAAAATGGCCAAGAAAAAAAAGACGTATTTCTATTCTTATTCGAATTTATAACCTTATTTACTTGTCAAAACTGTCACATATATGACAGTTATTGTTTATTTTACAAATTGTGACAGTCATTTGTCAAAATTTTGACATACCGAAAGCTTAGACAGACGTATTTCTATCGATAGCAGAGTTATACGTTTTTTTTTTGGATGTCTGCATACAATAGTAGTATTACAGTCTTCTCCCTGTCTTCTCGGCCCCTGTTGGTCCTAAGACAGACTTTTTTTTAAACTCGTGAAAAAAATGTCAGCTTTCGAATGGCAGTATCGACATTTTGATACGAACATCAATCAAAAAGTTAATCAAAGATTTATGGTCCCGAAAAAAAAAAACGATTTTTCGATCGTTTTTTGGGATATTTAAAATCGATTTGAGGCTCGCGCAATATTTGCACATAATAGTGTAATTATTAAAGAAAATTTTAAGCCCAACCCCGTTCCTAAAAATGTGGCGGCCTATGAGATATGGGGATTTTACAAAAACGTTTTGTTTAGAAAAACTCGATTTTTACAAAAATTATAAAATATTAATTCTGAAAAAAATCATTTTATTTTGCTCACCAAGTTTCATAAAATCTTTTCACCAAGTTTCATAAAAAAAATATTTATTTTTGAAAGAGATGTTATTTGTTAAAATTGCAAATTTTAGCGGTTTTTTTTTTTGCAATAACTAATTAATTTTTCCCGGGCTTATTCGATCCGTATTAAAAATTCCTACAACTATTGTTAATTCCTACAAATATTTTTTTCTAAAATGTTTAGTTTTTTTTATAAATGAATAAAACTATTTTTTGCGAACTTTGGACGCCATTTTGAAAATGAAGCCCAAAAATTCAGGTGGGGTATTTCATTTATACGGAATTTTTCCTGTTTCTTACACATCTTTTGTTTACTGAACTAAATTTTGGCACGTAAATATCTAATTTGGTTGGACCAGACACACCATTCGTATAAGTCCGTAAATCTGGCCAGCGCACAGCGGTCCAGTTAGGTTGGATGTCACAGATTGAATTGCTTGCTATGTGAAAAGCAAGCTGCAGATAAAAAATCATAAGGCCGATGTTACGTTGGGTATTAATATGATCTGATTGTTTGTATTCAGTGTCTACAATATTCTACTGGATGTTCTTACTAATCCACATTTCCGGGTATTCTGGAAAAAACGATTCCACTGGGATCACTACTTCCACATCCAATTTTTCACATTCAATTAAACTAAACCGGATATTCATATCTCAAAAACCTATAAAACAACACATCACATGGATATCTTTATTTTATTTTCACATTAATAAAGCGCCCCCTCCCCTTCCTGTGTACGACAAAAATACCATCACCCGAGTGAACATAAATTCAATAGGTATTTGGTTTGGTTACACATACCTAAGCTCTGACATATTTTTAATGTTTTCCATACATTTTAATCTAGTTCCCCTCTCTCGTACTCAAAGGAAGTGTAGGGGAGAAAAGCGTATAAGTAGAAGACTTTTATAAAGCTCTTTTTGCTGTGTAATTATAAAAAATTATGTATATGTTTAATTTGGTGGTTACTAGACCTAAGTAATAGGCTATAATACTAAAAAATCTTCAAATAAAATTTGCGAACGTCTTTTTTTTTTAAATAATTGACCCCATAATCTCTTGAAAACGGCTTGTAAAATATTTGCGGAATATTTCTTTTTCATAATCACCGAGTAAATACAAAGTCTTTTTATACCTATGATATTCTCGAAATTTCGAGATTTGTAAAAGTTATAGTAATTTGAACTATTATTTCATCACAACATTTCGTCCTTGAGGTTTTACAATAGTTGTATTTTTAAATAAAATGAAAATTTTGCAAAAACCACAAGAATAATAAGTTTTTGTATTCACTTGTTAATGGTAGAAAAAAAATATTCCGAAAATATTTGCAAGTCATTTCCAGGATCTAGAGAAGCAGGAATTTTTTGAAATTTTTTTTTTCTCTAGATTATTTTGCAGTTTGTTTGCTATTATAACCTTCTACTTAGGTCTGGTAATCACCCCTAAAATATGATGTGGGTCCATGCCTCCTTACGAATATACGAAAAAACGACAAATTTCAGAATATTTTAAGCCTATTTACCCTATTTGTTTAAACTTTTTAAAAAAATCTTCATGAATATTATACTATAACCACTATGTGGAAGTGGAATTAAAAATGTACTCAGATGGGTTTCTACAACAACTTGTAAAGCTTTTCTAACAGCACTACACAACACTTGTAAAGTTTTTCAATTAAAACAACAGGTACAACAGGATATACGATCGTAGTATATCCTATATAGTAGTAGAAAACATAGTTAAATCTCTAATCAGTTTTACATATACAAGATTGCTAAAAGTCTGGAAACAGTGTTGTCACATAGAAAAAAAACGAGTGAAGCTATGTATGATTCCAGTTTTTATATTTTCGGATTAGACGTATTTTTGTATATTTTACTGGAATTGGTACAGAAACTGATTCACTTGTTTTTATAAATGGCCAGCAGCTTGATTTTTTTAATAGGAATATACATATGTATATACTCTATTATTTATGAGTATGACTCATACGAACTAGTTAACCGTTCAAGAAGAATTCGTTGATTAAAGGTTTTATGCGGTTATAAAGGGTGTTACTTAATGTTATGTACTTACATTAAGGTGTGATTCCATGACAAATTTTAAGTCTAAAAGTTCATATGAAGGTATATCCTGATTTTAAAATGTTAGAATCTGGATTATAGCGGAAGGTGGAGAGGTTACCACATTTATTTTTCAATTTATCTTACACAAGCAAAATAAAGAAAAGTTAGTGCTGTTTTGTGATTAAATTTTGTGTCAATTTAAGTTTCGTAAACATTAAATCATAGTTAATTTATGAAACAAATGACCTTGAAATGAATGGAAAGATGTTAGAAATGTAAATAAATTTTTTGTTTAAGATTACTTCCAAATTATAAGTTTTCCAACTTACCGTTTGCAAAAGATATTAGACAAAAATGACACATTATTTGTTCAGAATAGAATGGTAATTAATTAATAATAAATTAATAGCATTTCGGCTTAAAACTCGTTCAGGAATCACTGCAAAATAAGTACGTAGCACTAAGTGACAACATCTACACAAGGTTTTTCATTCATCATACTACAGCTAATATTTCTTTAAATACGTGACATGAGAAACGAACTATAATAACAAAATCTTCATTACAAATTTCCGTTTTCAGAAAAAGACTAGAAAGTATATATTCCAATAATCGAAAAATATGCTATATAAATTTGTTTTTCTTTTCGTAATTTTCATACTTTTACCTAAGATTTATAGTCCGGGAAAAGTTAAGCTTTAGTATATTTTAAAACGCCTCAGTACGTAAAATACGAAAAATAAAAGGTTTCTTAGATATTTGAAACATTTGATTTTCTCTTTTTTTTTTTGGGTTTAGTTTATCATTCAACATCCGATTTTATTGCTGAAAACGGCATATCATAGCGGAGATCAAGTAAAATTGGATGTCAAAGCAAAGTCGTTTTTCATAACAGCACTCTTATCAATCCTCTGTCAATTAATAGCAGCCTTGTCTAATCGTGTAGGTAATTATTCTAACCGTGTTAGATCTGCCTCCTATTGTAACGCTCATGAAAATCGGCAAAACAATAAGTCTGTAGATATCATTTTAAAGCGACAGCTGTTTGTACTTACTATCTTAATTTATATGCATATTAATCGCTTCTCGTTTAATGTAATACGCTGTATCTCATTATGGACGACATAAGTATATTGCATATACACGGTGGAGACTTTAACTGGAATATATTCGCTAGCGGGGTGGTGAATGATTTTTCAAAAAATTCCGAGACACTTCAACTTTTAAATGTATTTACCTACATTTTGCAAGTAATGTGAAAAATATAGCCCTTCAGGGGTGGCTGAAACCACCCTCGACATGATTTTTTCAAATGCAACCCTATGGCTTGTGACCCCTCATTGTAAAGCTGGTGGAAAGAGGAATCCAACGCACTGATCAAATTTTAATTTTTAGTATGTTTGTAGGGTTGCATACAATTAAAACGTAATTTTATAGTTTAATTTATTTTTAACGCAACAATTTCGTACTCAAAATATGTGTTGTTTAGTTTTGGAATGTAAACCTTACTTTTCATATGTCCCCACAAAAAAATTCCAAGCAATTTTTTGCCACAACTGATATTTGTTATTTTTTGCTAGTGTTTTTACACAGCCGCAAAGAGTAATTTAGTTTGTATGCTGTATTCAGAGTTTGAAACGAAGTGTTATTTCAAATTGGTGAAAATGTCTTATTTAACTGAATCACTAAAAAATCGAAATTTTGATGATGATTGGATATGGTGATAGGGCGCGAACTCAATGCGAAGTTGTTCGCTTGTTTCGACAAACGCATCCTGACTTGCCACCACTAAATCAAGGTACCAGTAGTAAAATTGAGGCACAATATCGAGAGATGGGTCATGTCAGGAAAGTACCGAGTAAGAGGCAGGCTGTTGTTGATGACGACACGAAGTTGAATTTGTTGCTTGCTCTAGAAGAAAATCCTATCACTCCAGCCTGTCAACTGGCCCGTGATAGTAATCTTAATCACAAAACAGTTTTAAAAATACTTAGATATGAGAAAAAATGCCCATATAGAATGCAAGCTGTTCAAGAGCTACTTGAAGATGATCCAGATCGACGAGTGGAATTTTGCGATTTATTGATGACTTGTATTGATCAAAACCAGTTATCTTTAGAGTGGATAGTTTTTCTCTGACGAGGCTACTTTTACATTACATGGGCACGTAAATCGCCAAAATTGTCGTTACTGGGCTGAAGAGAACCCCCATTGGATGAGGGAACTTCATACTCAGCGCCCACAGAAAACTAATGTGTGGGCCGGAATAATACAAGATAGAATTGTAGGACCATTTTTCTTTGATGA
The DNA here is from genome assembly GCA_029963805.1 of Aromia moschata. NCBI lineage: Eukaryota > Metazoa > Arthropoda > Insecta > Coleoptera > Cerambycidae > Aromia > Aromia moschata. The sequence continues at coordinate 407,246 of JAPWTK010000375.1, read as the reverse complement.
CACTCTTAATGGAGCAAGATACTGCGTTTACTCCAGTACGAACTAATGCCAGTGCAATGTCATTTATTTCCAAACCCCTTAAACCCTAACTTGACCGACGAGAGGTTATGGTTTCAGCAAGATGGGGCCCCACCACACTATGCTGTCATTGTTCGTCAGTATCTGGACAGAATTTTTCCCGGTAGGTGGACTGGGAGGCGAGGTAATATTGAGTGGCCAGCAAGATCTCCAGATCTTACACCACTGGATTTCTTTTTGTGGGAACATCTTAAAGTAGGGTTTACATTCAGAAACCCAACAACATAGCAGATCTGCAGGAAAGGATAAGAGAGGAAATCGGAAAAATAACACCGCAAATGTTGCATAATGTAAGGGACGAAACTTACCACACACTGGGATGCTGCCAACAAGTGAATGGTGCACATTTTGAACAATTGTTACGTTGAAAATAAATTTAATTTTTAAATTGTTTTAATGGTATGCAACCCTACAAACATACTAAAAATTAAAATTTGATCAGTGCGTTGGATTCCTCTTTCCACCAGCTTTACAATGAGGGGTCAAGCCATAGGGTTGCATTTGAAAAAATCATGTCGAGGGTGGTTTCAGCCACCCCGGAAGGGCTATATTTTTCATATTACTTGCAAAATGTAGGTAAATACATTTAAAAGTTAACGTGTCTCGGGAATTTTTTGAAAAATCATTCACCACCCCGCTAGCGAATATATTCCAGTTAAAGTCTCCACCGTGTATTTAACCTTGATGTGGTTAAACATACTCGTACAAGTCTCTTTTCTATTGCTCAACTCTTCACAAAATGATCATCAATATTTTTTCTCTGTGTAAATGTTAGCAGTTTTCTCTTGTAATGTACAACATATGTATTTGAAGCACAATTTACAAATATCTCGCACACTTACCTCTAGTTATCAAGTTGTATACTTTGATGGAAGTATATTCTGGAATTGGATATGATGAAGTATATTTAAAAAGTTGAATACTATTAACACACTCCAATTGAGAATTGTTCTTAGTTTCATGATGATCCAATAATGAGTAAACAGGTAGCATCACTAGTACTGGCATCAAAACCGACACAAAAATTCGGCAGTAAAAAATTTGAATATTTACAGATCTTGCGGTTGATTTTTATATTTAAACTCCGAGCGATTTAGTCACAGTCTGCAGTAAAAAAAGACTCAAATATATTTATAGACAAACATGTCTACTATGATATTTTACAAATTCAAAAGGCAGAGAGAAAACAAAATTGTGGGTGTGGATGCATTTTAGCATCGTAGTTCAGCTAATGGGTTAATGTATCACCTTAGTCATTCCAAACGATAACATATTGTGGTACTCTAAATCTAAACTGTTGAATTTTTTTATAAAAAAATTAAAATGTTAATAAAAGAAATACAATCTTCTTGTTGCAACACTGCTTTGGTGCAACACCGCATTTGCAGTTGATCTGCAAATTGAAACTAAATATTTTCACCATTCAACTGAACATTTTACTAACGCCAAATCATTATTATTTATAAAAATTACATTTTTAACAACCTTTTCATTATACTGTTTCTAATGTAAAGTATTAGTAGACACGTATCAGTACCCGTGTCTACTACCATAATAAAATTAAACAAGTTGAACACAAATGGTAATAGTTCTTGTGCGTACAAGAACCTTCCGAATGTTTAAGAAATTGGTTTAAGATTTGTTATGGTATACACTACAATAAAATCTAGAACACACATATTTTTATTTTAATATTTGGGTTGTTGGAGAACGAAAGGAAAAGAGAATACCTACGTCAATTAGAATTTTGAACATAAAATGTACTATCTACATTTCTTCATTGTGGTTAAGATTATTAAAGCCATTGGTTTAATAAAATATCCTTAATACAAATGATCAAAATTACATGGCAACTTGACATTATAAGAAGACAACTCTTTAGGCATTGAATACTAACTAAACTATAGAAACTGATGGAAAAGGTTAAAGAAATAATACATGAACAATGTCTACAGGCCCACATACACATAAAAACCTATTAAAATAATTTCTAGTGCAATCAGTAAAAACGTAATTAAAAGGGAAGGTATCTTCTGGTTGGTACCTTTCTAAGTGTTTCAACAAGCATCACTTGGTATCTCCTCATATATCCAACTTACCTATCAAATAAGTCTTCATTTTTAGTGTTTTTATGTTTACCTAAAGAAGCAGATGCCATTAAAATGCTTATTCAATGTAACTACCTATATTATGATTACATAAAATATGTTTCGGTTAAAACATGTTAAATACACGTAGGTTAGGTACAATGTAGCAATAGTAACTTTGCTCCTGGTCGCAGTAGACAAAACCTGAAATTGTGCTTATTTCTTTTGTAGCTGCAGTTGTGAACGATTGAAGAAATGCAGTCTGTTTTTGTTTGTTTATGTAGTCCAATCAACGAGCGAAAGCCCCCATGTAAATTGGTCACTAATTGTTATCAGCAAACAAAAAATATGGTCGTATAGAGAAAAAAGAGAAAAAAATCCTAAGAAAGATAGCGTTTTTTGCGACTCGTGTTTTAATGGCGAACATTCGCAAAAGTCAAAAAAACGTTTTTTTGCAAATAAAAAAAAAGCTTCAAGTCCTACACAAGAAAGTTAAACTAGAAAGTTGTAGGTCTTAAAAATGCGCGTCGAATGAGATGTGAACTAAAAAAATCGGTTCATAAACGTTTGAGAAAAATGTAAAAAAACGTCAAAAATCGCGTTTTCGTATTTTTGCTGTACAAATTCCAATTTTGTTTGAGCATACATCTTGTTATAACGATTTAAAAAAAAAAGTTTTCAAAAATCAGCTTTTACAGAGGCAAAAATGATTGTACAGAAACGATCATGGGCTCATTTTATTCGCGAAGACTTGTACTTTCATGCTATTAAAAAACTAAATCGCTTTTATTTAATCTTTCCATAAAAAAATGATTTGAACCGCATGAAACGCATTTTTCTATGAAAAAAATTAAATAAAAGCGATTAGGTTTTTTAATAGCATGAAAGTACAAGTCTTCGCGAATAAAATGAGCCCATGATCGTTTCTGTACGATCATTTTTGCCGCTGTAAAAGCTGGTTTTTTGAAAACGTCTTTTTTTTTAAATCGTTTAACTCGAAAAAATAAGACTTTTTTTGAAGTTTTTGAAAAAAGGATCATTTTCCGCTTGTCTTTGTATGTCCGCTATATTTGTAGTTAACAAGAAGTCTGTTCACACAAAATTGAAATTCATACAGCAAAAATACGAAAACGTGATTTTTTGACGTTTTTTTAAATTTTTCTCAAATGTTTATGAACCGATTTTTTTCGTTCACATCTCATTCGACGCGCATTTTTAAGACCTACAACTTTCTAATTTAACTTTCTTGTGTAGCTTTTTTTTATTTGCAAAAAAACCGTTTTTTTGACTTTTGCGAATTTTTTTGGTTATGTTCGCCATTAACACTCGCAAAAAACGCTATCTTTTTTAGAATTCTCTTCTCTATACGACCATATTTTTTGTTTGCTGATAACAATTAGTGACCGGTTTTCTCCCCCGTTGATTGGGCTAATGGATATTTCTTAATTCTCTGGCGTATGGTCGTACCTACTACGTCGTACTAGGTTCGTTGTGTGCAATTCGCTGACAAAATTAGTCTGACTGTATTGTATTTTCTATGTGTATTACGCAGAATTACGTTTATTTTTCTATCTGTGTAATAAAATTTTGAAACCTCTAAATAGGGATGTGGGTGTTTTAGACGCCACATATTCACGATATTTCGGAATTTTTTCACACCTAGAGAATAATCACATTTAAACAGAATGACTGTGTTGACTAACTTCCTTTCTATGGAATATCATCAACTCACTGGCGCCTAAAGCCGCTACCAGAGAGACATACCTAATAAAATTGACGAATGTAATATTTAGACATCACATGAAAATAAGTAGGTGGAATGTAAAACCGAATTGACGGTCAACTCTATCTTTAAATCTTTTACTAACATAATTCATTTTATTTATAGTTTTACTTGAGTAGTAAAAAATTAGACGACGGTTCTCTTAATTCACATGTACGAGTGTATTTTAATATTATCCTCTTTCACTCGTAAAAATGTAATTTTTGGTAAACATTTACCAAAAAATTACCTTTATAATAAAACCCACTTAGATATTAGGGGTTTGATATTTCATTTTTTGACTGGTAAGATAATATATATAATTAAAATTAAAGGTATAATTAAATTACACTAAATGAAATACTGAAATGAAGATTACGGACGACCAATTTTGACAATGAACACGTACGCATGAAAAATAAGATTTTAATACATATATCTACTCTGTCTACTTGGCAAATGTAAAGGACATAATATTAGTCAACATTAAAGGAAACTCACTGAGATTAATATGTAAACTGGTTTATATTAGATCATTAAATATTTTCAGGAATGTATTGCTGGTATTCCAAGATCAGACCGCTTGAGGTATGTGTCGGGAATTAAAGGTCTTGGTAAATATTTATTGTTTAATCAAAGAGCCCAGGGTGCCTTATTTCGACTGCAAGTATGTACTCATAATAAAAGAAATATTTATCTAATAGTTTTTCTTTTATTTTCCTGCCAAACCGTCAATCGTATAAAAAGTTTAGTTAAAAATAACGAAAATTCTCTCGCCTTGTAATGCGTAACGGTCGTTTTCGCGAGAAATGGTCGAAAAATAAGAAAGTTTTTGCATCGCAAAAATGCATTTGCATTTCATCACACTGCATTTCTTTTTTATAAAGGGGCTCAAAAAAATCGAGGTCTCACTAAATAAAGAAAAGATCGTCGATATGCCCCATGGCGCATTACCGACAGATTACACGGGCCCACAAAAGTTTTTCCAATGCGCGGAAGTATAGACCCGGTCCACTCTATGTTTTAGGGGTTGCTGAATACGAATCAGAACTCAGTTTTCCTTGTTTACAGCAAGAGTCTTTGTTTTTTTTCTAACCTAAAAACACATTTTTCACGGCAGTTTGATACAGGCACACATACACAAAGCCGGAGAAGTCCCTTCTCCTTCTACATTTTTCAACGCACTGAATCAAAATCTGAGGTCAGAATACGTTTACGACTAGTTACGATCAGTTTTTCCCTACAAGAACAAAATCCATATGAAAAACACTAAATCAGACACCATGTCATATACTTAAATACGAACTGGTGACTATAATGTTATGGGGATGATCTAAAAATAACCCTAAGTCCCAGAACCTGTATAACCCTACGATACATATAGTCAAAACCCCATAACCTTAAAATCCCAACCCAAAAAACCTTGTGTTCTGCAACTGCTAAAGCTCAGCAAATGATGAAGAAGCATGAATATGATCCAATTATGACTCTCAACTTTATAGCCGTATAGCTTTGTAATCATATAACCTCATAACCTCCAAACCGTTTACCTCAAAAACCTTATAAGTAGGTAATGAGAAATCTGGAACACAACAACGTGATGAGAAGGCACAAATATGATACAATCATGACTCTCAAATCCATAGACCCGAAATCCCATCGCTCTGAAATTTCATAACCCTACGTTGTTGTGTCAGTTTGAAATTTATGAGGTAATCGAATTACGAAGCTTTGGAATTCCACAGCTATGAAGTTGAGAGTTATTATTGGATCATGGCCATTCTTCTTCATCATTTGCTGCGCTCTAACAGTTGCAGAACACAGATATAGGGTTTTTTTTGAAATCAAGATTTTTTGAGGTTATGGGGTTTTGCGTATGTATGTCGTAGGGTTGTGGGTTTCTTAGGCTTTGGGTTGTTATTAGATAATCTCCGTAATATTACAGTCAGTAGCTCGTCAAGTATATGAGATGGTGTCTGATTTAGTGTTTTTTCATAGGTATTTTTGTTCCTAGGGGAAAAAAACTAATAGTCGTAAATGAATCATGACCTCAGATTTTGAAATAGTGCGTTGAAAAACGTAGAAGGGGAATCGTCTTCTCTGGCTTTGTGTTTGTGTGCATGTGTAATCAAGTTATCGTGTAAAACGTTGTTTTGAGGTTAGAAAAAAAACTAGCGGTAAACGAGGAAAACTGAGGTCTGATGCTTGTTCAGAGACTCCAGAAATATAAAGTAGATCGGATCTGTGCTTCCACGCACTGGAAAAACTTTTGTGGTCATGTATTATTAAAGGTTCCGGTATAATTTATATTTATTCTTTCGACCTTGTAACGCCTTATTTGATTTTCTAGTTTTAAAATTATTGAAAGTATTCCGAAAATACGACGAAATTTCGAGTTGGGCGTCTCGGTTTCGGAAATGTCACATCGAGTGACAAAATACCTGTATGAATCTTGTATAAATGGGTTAAAGCAGACGAGGGTGCGACAACCCATTTTTTAATTACATTATGAATCGTTTCCTTCGCAACCATGCCTTATTTGATATATAATAAAATTTATCCAATAGAACATAAGACAGGAAGACACATTTTTCGAAATAGTTTAAGAAATATTTCATTTATTACGGGTACTTATGGCCGGAATAAGTGAGGGCACCCCTTGGCTCTTTGGTTAAATATACATATGACCTTTAATTTCCGACAGATCGCATTGTATTTCTTTATGAAGACATCGGATCTATACTAGATCTATTCCAGACGTACTATGGAATATGTATGTATATGTACATATGTACGTGGTCTGATTTCAATAATTTCATCAATGTAGTATTTTACCACTTGTTATGTATTAACATTCTACACGCTTAAGGAATATGTCCTGTAAGGTGAATATACCAAGCACATAAATAGGGAAAAAAAAACAAAACCACCCGCAAAAATGTATACTGAGTTCGGAACTGGTATTCGGGGCTTCGAATATATATATACCATATATGAACTAAATTATATTCTCCAAATGTGAAGAGAGAGGTTCATTATGTGAAACCGATGAAGATGTAGCCGTGGAGTTACACAAATCAGAGCGAATTGCTCCCACTCCAGTCACTGGATTGAAATAGGGAGGGTACAAAATCTCTAACAAATGTGCATCGGCCCATTACGTCATTACTGAGTCACGTCCCGCTGAGTGGGACGTGACTGTCAGATGTGACAATTAGGTATGTCTTATTCTGTCTTACTTAAATTTTACATTCGTTCATTTTTCTTGGCTGACTACTAATTTAAGAATACATACGGTATAATAATCATTAGTAATGATTAGTGAATACTAATTGTCGAATTGTTTTTTTATGTAAACTTTACTACACTGTTTTACATTGTGAATAAATGTCAGAAGTACACCATATGAATTCACGCAATTAATATATAAAACGAATATAATAGATAAAACGGTTACATAACTATAGAGGAAATATCTGTAAGTACCCAAATCCAAACCTAAATGCACTTTCTATAACATTGTAATACTTTGCATATACGAGGGGGTACCCAAAAATAACCGGAATTATTTTTTTAAAAGCTATATATTTTCAATTTTTTTACAAAACAACCTTATCCCCTTCAAAATACTCTCCATTACAACTAATACATTTGTCCCACCGATGCTTCCACTGTTCGAAACATTTTTTGTAGTCATCTTTAGAAATGGCTGACATCTCCTCCCCGTTTTTTTTCTTGACCTCTTCAATGTTGTCAAATCGGTGTCCTTTCATGCCCCTTTTCATGTGTGGAAATAAGAAAAAGTCGCACGGAGTCAAGTCAGACGAGTAATGTGCGTGGGGCAGCGGAACCATGCCATTTTTAGTCAAAAACTGGCGAACAGAGATGGGTGTGTGTGCATTGTGCATTGGGCGTCGCGGGTGCATTGTCGTGGTGGAAGAACCAGTCTCCTGTTTGACAAAAATCGGGTCTTTTTTGACGAACATTTTTGCGCAGTTGACTGACAGTTGATCAATTGTCTGTCGACGGACTGTGAGCACAAGCTCTTGACTTTTTTTCAACATTTTCGTCGTTTCGGGCAGTTGATGGACGTCCAGAACGAGGTTTGTCATCAATCGACATGTCGCAATTTTTAAACCGAACAAACCACTCGTACACTTCAGTTTTCCCACAGCGTCATCTTTGTAAGCTGTTTTCGACATTAAAACAGTTTCAGCAGCATTTTTACCGAGTAGAAAACAAAATTTCACAGCTGCACGTTGTTCATAAAAAACGAAACAAGAACAAACCAGCGCTAGCAAAAACAATCACTGCAGATGAACAGAACAAGCCAGGTTGACAACACAGGCGGCACTGAACTGGCAATGAGTTGCGCTATACACGCCTAGCGGCAGAAATGCGTACTACACAAGCTCCGCCCACGGCAATGCTGTTTTGGTTATTTTTGGGTATTCCCTCGTAAGTTGTACCTTTCGTCCCCTTCGTTATTTCTATGTCAGTCGTCAGACTTAATTTGGTGATACAGTGATTGGATAGAAAAATAGATAAGGTCAGATTGTGATTGCGGTTATTTCAAAATGTACCTAATAAAAGAAGACAAAAATTAGTTTTTCTAAAGTTATAATCATTTCTAAAATTAGATTTACAACAGCAACGGTATTCTAAAATGCCACTAATTCACAAGGTGAGGAAAGATAATAAATGATGTTTGGGTATGTGTTTTGACGTTTCAGTTTTAGTTGGTGATCAACAGAGGCTGAATCAACACATGCAGACAGAAAGCTTTCATTGCGAACTTAACCAGATTGCAGGTAAAATATTCAAGGTTCACCTGGTTCACCACTGTCATGTGACCGCAGGTGACGAATCAGAAAATCTGGCTCAGTTAATTGACTGTCATTAGCTATACCGAAGTTAACACTTTAATAGAAATAGTAATTATATATTTAACCAACGACACCAGAGCAAAAGTTATCGGCCAGAGGAAGTGTTCATATCCTGACGTCGTCAAATAACACTTTTGTTCTAATTAGGAATTGCCACACCCCTCGTTAATGCTCACCTATAAATAGAGTCTAATTTGGTTCAACCCGACCAGAATAGCCAATGGACGCTGATGTTTCCTCCAAAAATAATGACCAATTATTATTATTAGAAGATGATTTGCGGCCGTCGATGGGTAATAAAATCTTAGTTATTTAAGTGCAAACTTGTGGGTTGTAAGATGGTAAATATTTTGGAAACTATGCGGTCCTCGTATTTTTAACGCAATTTCTGGAACACTACTCTCTGAGTCATCGTGGGCAGGGGTAAAGGCAGAGAAGGAGTAACAGGTTAAAATTTTTACGAGACGAAACTTACGTCACAGAAAATGTGACGTAAGTTGTGAATTCAATCTAACGAATGTATTTTTTATCCGTCACTGCTGTTTCCTAGGCGAAATGACCTTAACGGTGATATAAAATTGCGTTGTGGTGCATGTGTTTGTTTTATTTTTTTCGTGAGAAATCCGTTCAAGATCATGGACTGTTTCATACGTGTAGCGACCGATAGGCTGCGGGTAAATCTTGAAGTCATTAACTTGTTATCGCGCACTGGCGGCTTCACACCAGACTAGCGATAAGTGTTGTAAAAATTGTGTAATAAATCTGAACGAATAATATAGTGTAGTAAAACACATATTATATTAAAGTGTATTATATGTACGATATATGTATACGACAATATTAAACAACATATATATGTAATATTGAATTGAAATTTATTCCTTAAGTAATTTAAGTAATGAGACTGTTTTTTTAATTTTTTATTTATTAGAATATAATTACAATTTACATCAAAACGGTTCTTCCATTCCTCATAGCGGCGCTGGAACTCATACATATGTATGTATGTATGTATACTGAAATAGCCTTCAGCTGGTTGGTTACAGCCGTTTGAATATTTTATATGGTCCCAACATGACGTCCCTTGAGGTGATTTGTCAATCTCGGAAAGAGAAAAAAGTCACAAGGACTCAAGTCAGGCGAATAAGGAGGCTGAGAAGCCACACGAATGTTTTTACTGACTAAAAACTCCTTTACTGAAATGGCTGTGTGATAAGGCTCATTGTTCGTGATGCAATATACAGTTGTTCTTGATGTTCGGTCTCACTCGCATTTTGGTCGCACTCACACACAAATTTTTCAAGAACCTCTCTGTAAAAGTGTTGATTTACCGTTTGGCCTGGAGGCACAAACTCTTTGTGGACAATTCCCTAGCTATCAAAAACTTGCTCACTCTTGATTTTTTTGGTCTTGGGGAGCGTACTTAAACACCCAAGTCTCGTCACCAGTAATGACACGTTCCATAAAATGGGGATCATTTCCAATCGATTCCAAAAAGTCGACACCTTTCTCTCCTAGCGTCCTTTTGTTCCTGCGAAAGGTTTTTTGAACAATTTTTTGCGCAGATTTTTCTCATCTCCAATTCGTTAGTCAAAATCTGATGAACAGTAGTGTGATAATAATAATAATAATAACACATTTATTTCCAACAGGTAACACCCAATTACAGGAAAAATACAGTACATTTACAAAATATAAGTATGATGATTATGGACTTTAGGTATGAATTCCTAAGTATGAATCTATAATAGTTTTTAAATTATCGTAATTAATGTCACAAACAGTAGATATAGTGTTGAATATATTACAAATATTATACAATGGTGACTTGCGCATAAGGTTAGTACGACTGAAACTGCAATAAAAAAAAAAACTATCTCTAGAATTTAAACGAGGAACCAAACAGTTTAATTTACTTAGAAGAGTCGGACAGTCAATATTATTGTGTGTAAGATTATACAAAAATGTGATAGCCAGACAGTCTCTTCTCTCCTTTAAGGGAAATCATATTAAACATATTCAGCAAAATTTTATTATCTATCTCGCGAGGAGGATAGAAACCATTCGTTTTGAAAAACATAAATTTTAAACATTTTCTCTGAACAGTTTCAACCAATACAATCGAATTTTGATACATCGGAAACCATATTAACGAAGCATACTCTAACTTAGACCTAATGTATGAAACATATAACATTTTCAGGCTATGGATGTTTGAAAAACAGTTCCAATTTCGTACAAAAAAACCAAGTAATTTATGGGCTGATGTTGTTAATAGGTTGACATGATTAGAAAAAGTAAGTTTACTATCAAACGTGACTCCAAGATCTTTAATTTCTGAACACCGATCGAGAGGGTAGTTATGAGTCTAGAGAGTAAAACTGAGTCTACGGGTGAATGTCATTACTTTACATTTGGAAATATTAAGTTTTAAGTAGTTATTATCACACCACGTAAGAATGATGTTAACCTGCTCCTGTTGTTAAATAATAACAATCTTCAACTGATCGAATGGTAGTAAAAATTTTTAGATCATCTGCAAAGAGTAGATGGTGACAATGTATGAGGGATGTAATATCATTGATAAATATTAGAAATAGTAACGGTCAAAAATTGGACCCCTGATTCACATTTAACTCTTCCCTTATCATTCTTGTCGCCAACCGAGGATCTAAACGCGATCATGTATTCGAGATCATGTATTCTATCGACATTTTCATCGGTTATTGAAGATGAAGGCCTTCCGCTGCGTGGTTCGTCTTCAATCGACTCACTTCCTTTTGAGAATGCCTTAAACCACCGAAAAACCTGGACTCTTCAAAAAACACTGTCTCCGTAGGCGTGTTGAAGTTTTGCAAAAGTATCCGTTGCGCTGCTTCCAAGTCTGAAGCAAAATCTGATACCACACCGTTGCTCAAAATGAATGTCACTCATTTTTAAAACGCCACAAAGTCACAAATAATAAACAAATGACTCTAACAAGCTCAAACTTGTACTGAAGGTGCATTGCGTGTTAACCTATCGCTCTCCAAGTCCCGTCTCGTTGCCTATCATCATCTGACGTATGCGCAATAACGGGGGGCGACACCTAAGCGCGCATTGGCGGAACAGTCCGCGCGTCGTTCAAACGCACAAACTCTGCTACCCAGCGCACTTAACTTAAGCGCGTTTGAACGACGCGCGGCCAACGAAAATGAAGCTTTTATCAGCAATATTTTATAACCGCGCCCAATTATAATGGCGAATGACAACTTGGCAACGCTGTCAATATATTCCTCTTTGTTATGTGAATTGTTATGTGAACTCTTATACCAATTCTTTTCTGTACCACATCTGCGCTGACCCAAGATTTGCACCAGCCAGCTCTGTATACATACCGCTAGCTTGCCTTTATATTAGCAAATGTAAAACTGAGTCATACCAGTTGTTGTGGAAAGTGGGCGTGCCGAACATACGCGTCCCCAATGGCAGGTGTCCAGACGTGACAGAAGCCGTTATCCCATAAGATTCGCTTAATCTACTTGCTATTTGCTATTTATTGGATTAGTTAGAGGAAATGTTTCTTATGATATCTTTCTTATCATACCTTAAATATAGCAGTCATCTTCATAACCCACTTCTATCCAAAAGCTAACACAGGTAATACAATATTTATAATACTTGAATAACAATTGGAACTACGAACACGGCTTTCAACAGAGAAATGTTACAATTTTACGAACACGCTCTTCGCCTACCATGTTGGCGATTACCAATAATCAGATGATTATAACTCAAGTTTCATTATCATTTTGTTTATCGTTTAACATTATTTTAATTTGATTTCTAAAAGTACTTTCAATGTGGTTGTTATAAATTGAATAAATAATTATTCAAAATGATATAGGGAACTTAAATTCATTAAAATACATAGGCTGTTCCATTAAACATAAACTTTTTATACCCCCTGTATAGATAAAGATATTTAGTAAAACAATTATCCTATCTGGACTCTATAAAAAATTAAACGGGTTTATACATTTTTTAATTCGAACAAATATTAAAAAATAAAGAGGGGGGGGTATTCATATATAAAATAAATCCTGTACACAACGTGGCTTATTAAGAACCAGAACATATTATCTGTAATTTTACTTCCACGTCCGTGTAAGGAAGTTGGAGTATCATATTATTGACATTTCACAAAACAAGTATAAAATCTTTTTCAACGAGTATAAAAAAACAGATGTCATATTAAATCTATAATTATTTAGTTTTTGAGAATCTCCATATTAGGAAAAATTATCACTAAAATATAAGGCAATGCTAAATTTTCCTAACTTAAAAAAAGTTTTCGTACTTAGGAACCGTGAAATTTTAGCGCAGTTACTTAAAAAATTATTCACTATAAATACTTATATACAGTAGGTTACCTATGAAGATTGTTTCTACAGTGTCAACGAAACAAACGTTAAATGAATAAAAAAAAAAGTTGGTTTACTTTTATTACATTTTTTCATAATGTAATGTATAATACAACATATACAAACTTACCTAAGACCAATTGTATGAAATCGGCTTGACACCTACTTTTAAAATAAATAAAAATAATGATTTTTTAAAAACAATTTTTTCTCAATTTTTTTTTATTGTGTATAATCGTTTTTTTATATTTCTATTGTTTAAATAATTAGTTAAGAAATATTTTTTTCTTTAAAAATCATAATTGGCATTTCTCAATAGGTGAGCAAAAAAATTTTTTATTAATAATTTCATTAACAACAATTTGTTATAAACAAATTCTGACATCATTATATTTTTTTACAACTAAAAAAAAATTGAAAAACGGCCATACGTAACTGAAGACCGAAAAACATTTTTTTTGGATTTTTTTATAGTACTTTCCAATATTACACCATACCGAAGTTGAAGCGACCACTTGATTTGTCAAATTATAAACTAATATAACTTTTAAACTATTAGTGATACGACATGGACATTCAAGTCGTTTTTATGGAGGGTTCATTAATCTTTAAAATGAATAAACGACCAAGTTTCTAGCTCTTGTTGATCAGCTACTATATGCATTTGTTTATAAAAATTGAAGGTTATTGTGACATTTTCGAATCTTTTATGACTTTATAACTTGTTAAAAAATGCAAATATAGTAATGCATCTTCAAGACAATTATGTTCAGTGATAAAATATCTGCTAAATAAGCTCTTGATCATTTTCATATCTCTTATAGTTTAAATTTTAAACGTATTTTTATTAATATTTATCAAACACGTATTTCGTTATATATGATATTTATTTTTTTTATTGCATGGCTTTTTAATATTTCACTATGATTTTACTTTTTATATATTACAATAAGTAAAAATAGCTTCTAACTAAAGGAGCTGCTATGTTTATTTAAAAATAAACAGATTTTTTTGATTTTAAGAAAAAAATGTTTTTTAAAAATCATTATTTTCTCAAGCCAACAAAATGGTAAAAAAATGTAAAAACCGTTCCTAGTTCATTTGTTTATAAAGAATTATAAACAAATGGCATATAAAAATTGTTGCCAACGTTATTTAATGCCATTGATAGATGCGAAAACAGCAATAATATAACATTTGCTAAAAAAATTTACAGCATTTGTTGGATATTTCATTTTTGTTTACTTGAAAAAATTATAATAAACAAAATAAACAACTTTTAAAATTTTTTATCACGTAATCTTGTTGAGTATATATATAAGATGGGCTCCAAAAAGCCAGAAATTTTTAGACCAATTATTTAAACATTTTTTGTAGTCTCCAGTGAAAACGGAGGTCCGAAAAAATTTTGTTAGTTAACAATTGTCTAAATTTTCGAAAAATTAACTTTTACTGTTAAATTAACTTTAAAAAATTAACTAATTTTTTTTCCAACGGAACTTTATTCCTTGAAGTGTTTAGAATACACCATAATTTATTCAAATTTTTAAATTCATATTAATACTATAACAAAATTATTTTATGTGGTGTACTCACTTTTTGAGCCTGCGCGCGCATGCCGTAGCGGCCGCTCAGAGCCCTATTTTCAGTGTTAAATTAAAATTATGAATAATTGAGGTACTAGGCACTCATTGCGAGTATACCTTCCTTCTATCCGCGCCTGCGCACTAGGCACACCAACGAGTGCGAGTAGAGTAGACATATCGTTCCGTCGCCCTCTTGCCAGCGGTGCTTCTACGACGAATGAATTTTTCCTCAATGCCACAAGTTAAAACCGTGCTTACGCCCTTATTTGCAGAGATACAGTGTTGGGCTTCCTATAACTATATTGGGTATTTTTTTATTACGAACAACTTTTGTTTGAAACATTTTTCAGTCTGGTTTACGGTTTTCCAGATATTGCGATTTAAAAATTTTCATCCCCGATTTCTCAGGGTTCTCGAGGGTTGGGGACAAAAATTTCAGTGGGGTATCTTTCAGTACCCATTCACCTACCTGCAGTTAAAAAAAAGCACACTACTTCTCAAAAATCTTCTCTTTCGGTCTTTTTTATTGGACTATTATTTATTATCCAATTTTTATAAATACGAAGTTGGAAAAGTATGTTCTTTAATTGATTACGGCCACAAAAATAAATCGCATGCTGTTATATTACAGACATTAAATCATGTTTCTTCCGAGAATACAATTTTGTCCAGGTTATTGTCACCAAGATTATTTAAAAACCCCTGATCTATACGAGGGTAACAGACATATTAAACTTTCTGATAAGAAATTAAACGGTAGAGAAACAATTGTGTCATTTTTAAAAATGGCAAGTAGGTACACACCGATTAGCTACGACCGAACACGGACAGATGTTTTGAGAGCATCTTCCATAACTAGTTAAATTTAATTACCAGTTTTATTTAAATCCTGAACACTGAAAATTCTTGAATTATTTTCTGTAAGAATTTGTTTAATTTTATGTGTTAAGTAATATTACATAGTATTACATAGCAATGTTACGTCGTACATGACAAAATATCTGACGTTTATAAAAAAAATAAAAATCTGACTCATCCTCTGTATTGTTAAGTAACCATTATCACATCAAAATCTGTGTTGATTATTGTAATGTACATAAAAAGAACAATCTTTATTTTATCGTTTGATCTCCAATTCTTATCTTTTTTAATGGAAAATTTATCAGAATATAACTGATAAATGTTGCACAACCTGTGTCTGCGAATTGTAGAATTACAAACGTAAATCACAATATGTGTGTTGCATAATATTCAAGGCTTATTTGTCTCATAATTGTTTTTACTCATCTATGTATATTTGTAGTTATGAAATAATGACCCAGATCATGTAGATCATCTTGAAGCGTAAAATTTGAACAAAAATGACGTTTATATCACTCTTTTTCAGCAGGAATTACCCCTACTGAGACATATTCCTTAGAGGGTCGTAAATACAGTTTTTCAAAAATAATTATTATACTGTCTGATAAAATTTAATAAAACATGGTTTACAGTCCTTCTAAAAGAAACTCTTTATATAAGATGTAAGAATTGGTTTAATAGCTAGTTCGAGAGGCCCGGTGTAGACCACCCTTAAGGGGGGCTTTTTCGGTTTCAAAAAATCATTTTTTTTTACTGAAATCGATGCATTATACATTCAAATTTATTGTCCTGAAATTTTAAAGTGATCCGTGTATTAGATTTCGAGTTACAGCCGGATTAGTGACGACGGTCCCGGCGCTTGAAAAGAGTGACGCAGGGAATATGGAGGTGGACAGTGTAAAGGAAGTGTTTCAACGATCCGAAGAAAAGCATAATGTAAAATATGCTCAGAATATTGACGACGGGGACAATAAGACCTCCAAGGCGACTTTGGATTTGGACCCGTACAACAACGATCCGAAAGTAATGAAAAAGGAACGCGTCGGTCACGTGGAGAAAAACGCATGGGAACCAGGCACCGTAATACGAAGAAAACAAACAAGGGACTCGGGGGGAAGAGGTACAGGAACACTGACCATCAAGGTAATAGGCGAATTGACAACTTATTACAGCCTGTTACTTATTATCCGTATTCGGCGATATACGGACTCAGTGGAAAAAATGCGTGACGCTATCTGACGTGAAGCCAAAATGAGGTCTACAAGGCAGAGGAGGGTGTCCTGTACGGGCCCCGAATTGCTGACGAACTGTAAGTAAAAAAATTTCATAATTATATGAAGAAAAAAAACGTAAAAAGAACTTCAAACATATTTTTCTTAAAACAACGTTTTTGAAACTGGAATGAGATTTTCTGATGATTTTTTCTTTTAAAATTTGCACAAATGATGCCATTAGTGATCAACATAGGGTTTTTTTGATATTGCAAAAAATTCGATCTTTAATAACAATTTAAATGTAGAAATTTAAGGTGAAAATCGAACTTTTTTTTCAAAGTTGCACCAAATCACGTAAAATTTGAATTTAAAAAAAAACCTTATGATAAACATTAACAACAACCCTATATTTTATAAAAATGTTTCATTTTTTGATTTCAGATGAATAGCGTCGTAGAAAAATCTCATTAACATGAGACATGTCCGCCTGAAGTAGCTGCATTGGAACAAGGATCGACGGCCGTCATTTTGGTTTAAAAAATAAATAAAAACTAAATGTAACCTACATACCAAAGCCCCCTTAAGATTTATTGCACACCAATGTTAGTACACTAAGAGATAATGTGTAAATGCTTTATAAATTGTGCCCCAATTGTGTTCCATTAAAAAAAAAAGAACCCGAGTCAATTGTCTCCAATACGTAATTTTTGAAATATCTGTGTTGACTAATGCGATATTTTAAAAATATGTAAAAAATACATTGTCTTAAATTTTTGCGCAATTTTTGTTGTTACAAACATTTTTGGTTTTGTTTTTTTTGTTGCAAACATTGACGGTGATAGAGAGGAGGAGGAGGAGGAGGGGGGGGTCAATTTTCAATCAACCACCTCTTATAGTTAAATAAAAGAGTATCGAATTTGGTCAATATTTCTATGTACTTGTTAACAAATAGATATACAAAAACCAGTCCATTAGCAGATATTTGAGATTTATTAAATAAATAAAAATAATATTTGCTTTGTCATTGCCTCTTATCTTTTTTTTTTTGTGGATGGTTAATATTCCGTCATAACTGGTTGTCACTATAGCTCTCCAAATTATTTTCTCAAACATTGCGCAACGCCAAACATCATTAGGCAATGCGTGTCCGCTAATGCTGCTATGTAGGCTAAGCTAAGGGCATTTGCCAGTTTGCAAATGATATCATTGTCTGATTGGGAGATTTGCGAATAGACATCGTCTACTTGGCGAGTGGCCGTGAAAAAACCCGCGTTCCGTCGCCTCCTACTTTCTTTTAGATAGGTCGAGTTTATCTTTGAGCTGAACTTATTTGGAGACCTAGAATGTTTATGCTGATTAGCTCGTGTATGCATTAAATACATGCTACACTAAAAAATAATTCATGTACGGGCAAGAATCAGTTCTGTTAGACTCACAGTGGAATTACATTTTTATATACTGTGTGCCCTCTGAGATGGATCCACCCTCTTATTTGGGAGGGGTTGACCGATTTAAAAAAAATAACATTGTACTGCAAAAAATTATCTTTAACTATATAAATTATTTTAAAATTTGCTCAGTCTGGCAGCATTTTCTAATTGGTTATAGGGTGTGGAAAACTGGGTTTGACTATTAGTCAATTTTTTTTCAAAAAAGTGAATAGTGGATTCAGCCATGTCTTAAAAACTTCAATACCTTATACAGGGTATTTTGCACAAATAAACAAAGTTTAAAAAATATGTTTTTGTTTGGGTCTGTACTTTTGATTCTTAGCCTTAGCCTTAGCCACAATGTTGGGGTGATAAAATTACTTCATTATGAATAAAAACCGTGGCCAAAAGTATGGCAAAATTATTTTATACCCACGGAGCAAATTGTATACGAAATTATATTGTTTGCTATCATATTTTAAGGGGTGAGTACTAAAACTAAGTAGAAGGTTATAATAGCAAAACAGTTTGCGAGCAGTTTCCAAGACCTGGTGGGGCACTTTTTATTTTTTACAAATCTCGGTTGAAGTGTTTTTGCTACTATAGCCTTCTACTTAGGCAGTGTTAGTTGTGTATGTATAATGCCATAATGTAACAATTACCCTTTAAAATATTATGTCTCATGCGTCCTTACTAAAATGCGAGATTTTCAAAAATCCTCAATCGCCACTGCAAAAACATAATTTCGTACACAATTTGCTCCGTGAGTATAAAAAGAATTTTACCATATTTTTGGCCTCAGGTTTTTCTTCTCAATGAAGTAATTTTACAATATCAAAATCGTGCCAATGAAAACCAAGTATGAAATGTAGAGATCCAAACAAAAATACATTTTTTTTTTAATTTGCCTTTTTATACATAACATTCATTAATTTTTTTGAAAAAAAAACGTATATTAGTCAAACACCATTTTCCACACCCAATATCCAATCAGAAAAAGCCGTCAGACTGACCAGATTTTAATTTTTTTTATATAGTTAAAGAAAACTTTTGTAATACTACATTTTCAAAAATATTTTTTTGAAAACCGGCCAACTAGTTCCATCTCAAAGATAACACACTATATAATTAATGTATTAAAGTCTATATAGGGCGATAGATTTAGCAGTTCTTTTCAAAAACGGAGAGATACTTGTAATGTAACAAAAAGTATTATGTCTCTACAGTTTGAAACTAGAAAATAATTACAAACATAGGACTTTTTTTAACATTTATTGCAAACTTTCTTTATCTTTAAATTATATCTACCAAATAACAAACAACCATTTTTTAGAAGATACGATTTCTATTATCTCCGCGTGAATTAAATATATTACATACATTATTTTTTTGCGAATCAAGGCAGTTGAGTCAACAAAATATTATGGCAATAAAGTATTATTATTATTTTTACTATTATCAGATTAAGCTATGTTAAGAAAACCAATGTGTTGCAGCTTGACTGAAGAGCGAATATGCTTTTACAAAAATTACTATATTTCACAAATAATGCCGTTTAGTTTATTTCAAAGAAAACAACATGATGTTTCAAACTAATAATTTGAAACACACTGGATATTTTCATTAAAAGCTTCTTGGAACCCAATAAATTATTATAGTATTCCAAGAAGCTTTTAATAGGAATAAGTACATAACTTAAATTTGAATGTTGGTTACCAAATCAAAATTAGAGAGTGTTGTTACTAGATCGGCATAGTAATATGTAAATGCATGTCTCATTGGTTGGTTGAAGATGGTTGACACATCTACATATGTAGGAATAAAACAATTGTACTTAGCCATGTAGCAATAATACTCGCTACAAACGCCAACGTATGAATTTTATGCTATAAGTATTATAGCTTATGCTATAAGTATTATAGCAAAATTCGAATTCACAGATTATGCAAATGTTTATAATTTCCTTAGAATCAATCATGCTATTGAGAAAGATAGATCTGGTAGTGAAATTCATCAATAAAATTCAGTAGACGAGGCATATCACTTATCACGCGAGACATATAAGTTTTTAAGAGCCATACGTATTATAAAATAAGTCACCATTAAGTTTTCAGTCACCGAAGCTAATCAAATTCACAGAAACAAGTCTTTTGCAGTAAGAAGGGCGCAATG
The DNA here is from genome assembly GCA_029963805.1 of Aromia moschata. Classification (NCBI taxonomy): domain Eukaryota; kingdom Metazoa; phylum Arthropoda; class Insecta; order Coleoptera; family Cerambycidae; genus Aromia; species Aromia moschata. Next base: position 386,767 of record JAPWTK010000375.1, on the reverse strand, counting down.
TCCCAAAAACTGAGGACTGAGAGCATGACACTGAACTGATTCCAATAAGTTCTAATCTCTACCATTGCATCCCATATAGGACCGGTAAATTCAATTAAGGACATCGTACATGCTTGTATAAGCTAACAAACAATTTTCAACAAGTAAAATATAGATTTAGCCCGTTTACATACCGACACTATGTATTTTGACGACGTCTATTATTACACCGAGTCACCAAGGAGGTGACAGTTTTAAATAGAATATTATATAGTGAATATTTGTAACAATAATTATTCTTACCGATATGATGAACCACGCAGTTATCTGTTTAGATGATAGAGGGATCATCCAATCCTCGCACCAGCCATATATGTTACTTAAATCGTCCTGAAGTAAGGCACCATAGGTATTTGGGTTTTTATACAATTTCGTGTCGTCAACATAGAGGGATACATTAGAGTTTATGCTTAATACGAATCAGCAGAAAACACTAGAAGTAACATGTTCCCAGCACTGAACCTTATGTCACGCCGCTACAACGGGTTGCCAGAGAGACTGAGAACTCCCACACGATCATTAAACATCCTGCCTGTCAAAAATGCTTCAATACAAGCAAGAAGATTCCCACGAATCGTGATGTCATTTATAAAGAAGCCTAAGAAGCCAAATATTACATCTACTGGTTTCTTGTTTTCTAGTGAAAGAGACCGATCATTAACGCAATACAACAGTAATTACCGCAGCATTTCGTGATTGTAAATATGATAGATTCCATAATTTTGCTTGTGATCGGTACTAAGCTAATTGGTCGCCAGTTTTCACTGCTCAGTTTGTTGCCTTTTTTAAATATGGCAGTAACCAAAGCTTCTTTCCAGACACTCGGTAATACATGGGATTTAGAAGAGTCGAGAAATAATATTTTTTAATAACTTTTGCTTTCCAAATTCTTTTGTTTTGTAAATAATATTTCCTTGTGCTTGCTACAGGTGGCTTGAATTACAAGAGCTGCAATCTTGAGTTTGAAGTTGTGAATGGGTGCCTGAAGAACTTTAATACATCTATGACGTATATAACAATAAGCCGGTGTTTTGAAATAGTCGACAACAAGGATATTTACTTTAATTTGGCTATAATTAACAAATACTCTTCCAAAATAGGTTATTTGACGAATGCAACAAAGGAAAGAAAGTACCACCAGTTTAGACGTTAGTTTAGCAAGAAATCAGTAGTAAAAATGTCTCATTTTCTTATTGGCATCTCCTACATGAGCATTTCACTTACATATGTCGTAAAAGTGTTTGCTTAGATGATAATGTTTAGTAATAATTTGTACGCTGCCTTGTTTTCTCTAGTTACAATAAAACATTATTTATTTCATTATAATTTCTCGCATGAAAATATGTCACATTATGGGTTCAGGAATTTTTTTGGAGTGCATTTAAATCTATAGGTATGATGGGAGAAAAAAATGTTTAATCCAAAATAAATGAAATCTAATTTTCAAAAACATTCTTCTGATGAATTACTAATACTTTTTACAGTGTAGGTACGTTTATTGGTGAAGGTCAATGGCTTTATTTATAAATAAGAGCTCGAAGGATTTTGCTATGCCGATGACTATTTATAGAAAAATAGAATTATTTAAATCATAGGAGAAATATGTTGTCGAAACAGTTGAGTAGGGTTATAAAAATGCGTTAAGTTAAATGTATAGCTAGTTTCAATAACGTGTTATTCAAACTGACTGGTTTTAGTTTTCAGTATCATGGATTCATCCTTAATCATATTAGGACGTGATGTCGTTACCTTTTGCCCTCAGGTAGTGATAGTTTTGAAAAAAAAGGAATTAACTACGGGAAGACCATGGAAACAAAAAAAAAATTAGTAGTTTGTGCAAAGTAGGGGAGAGTCTGCAACAGTGGCCTCGCAGGAACAGTGGTCACTTGTGTTATACTTTTATTTATACTTGTATATGCTATACTCGTGCTATATTTTTATTTATAAAAATATAGCACGAGTGGCTGCCACCCACTGCAGAGGGGTCTAAGTAACATCCTAAGAATATTAACGGGTAGTATCCTTGAGCTTTAAAGTTTCTTCTTTTTATATGAACTTAACTTTAAATTAATCATATATGTAGTAAAATACAACGAGCGGTGAAAGTTATGCGTAGGAATAAATACCTACATATCGAAGTGAACTAATGGTGACGATTTATACTTAATACATGTAAGCGTTTATTGATATAACAATATTTTGATTATATTAAATAGCTTTTGTAATTACCCATTGTTTCAAAAAACATGTAGTTGATGGTACAGTGGTCAGGTTAAAAGTAGGTACAGTGGCCACTACTTTATTATATTGATAAGGGATGACTGCTGTACCACCATTAGAAAAAAGACTATTTAGAATGGCTTTAGCGGGTAAATTAAATTATATTCTTATTGTCTACCCTAGTTTGTTCATGTATAGTATTTGTTAACAATTAGCAGTTAAACTACTTTGATGTTTACATTTCAGTTGTTTTCATCTGCATTATTACTATTATTTTTTTTGTGACATATTTTTAACATAATATATAAGAAATATCACTCGTTTGCATTGTTTTCTATTTTTTAAACAGTAAAGGCCACTGTACCAGATCCTAATGGCCAGAGTACCATCAGAGTAGGTACAGTGGCCACTTTATTTTAAATTTTAGTTAAAATATTATTTTTTTCAGTCTTGTGAAAATCTGTAGAGGAGAATGCAGAATTTGTCACCTAGTGCTATCAGGGTGGAGAAAATATTGGTTAATTCTGGCTTTTATTACAATTTTTTTTAAAAACGTGGTCACTGTTCCTGACTCTTCCCTACTCTGCCGTACTTGAGAGAGTTATAATTTATTAGTTTCTATAAAATATCTAATTGTTTACAGTTCAGCTGTGGGGTATTCCACGGGCCGTATTGACCGTTGGTCACTCGATTAATTCGTGTTTATTGTGATTATTATTGTGAATATTTATTGAGCGATTATCCACAAGCAGTGGAGAAGAGTCGTAGACGGTCAAGGTACAGGAGCCACAGTGATTCAAAGACATGCAGAATCACTCGCTGAAGTATCCGGACTTGAGCGGCAAACACGTTTGCCTACGATTTCATGTTCGATTTCGCCTAGATTTCTCGAACCATAGGCCACGGAGGAGAGACTCAAAAGGTTAGAGATGATCGTGATTCTGAGAGTGAAAACCATTCTGTAGAACATAAGTATGAAGTACCTAGACTAAGCGTTAAGAGTGGCTGCATTCCGGAATTTTTCACGGAAAATAAAACTCCCCAGCAATGGTTAAATGAAAATTGACCAGTTGAAGAAACGCGAAGATCCAGCTGAAACCATGACAGCGTATTATTTTGGAATTTCTGCTTAACTGTGACATACAGAAAATAGGTAGTGTCGTGCCTCATACACTGCATATATAATATTATGTGATGCAAAATGGAGCAAGGGCAGGACGCTAACGGACACCGGACGACCTATACAAAGAATACTGTTACCTTTTACATGTAGCAACTCCTTCTACCTCGAAGCAAAAACAAAAACGAGCAAGTATCATATGTGATACTGACTTAACTTTCTACTGAGTTTCTTGACTAAATGTTTTAACTGCGGTCAACTTGGCCACATCGCATCAAAATATAATAAACCTAGGATGGAATGCAAACCTGCAAAGTGTTCGAACACAATGAGAGCAGCTGTCCCAAAAACAAGAAGAATAAGGTAAGTCACAGGCCATTTTAAGGCTAGATTTATCCAAGAAGAATCAGACCAATACATGTTATTTTATTGATTGTTCTGTAAATGATCATATTTTCGTGGTTATGTGGAGACGGGTAGCAGCGCTGTGACATTACGTGAATCCGAATAAAACATTTTTTTTTTTATAAAAGCGCTTGTGGAAAATACATAACTGTGGTTACCTTTTCTCATTGCATTTTTCCAAATAATAAGTGGAATCAGTCAGACTTGAAGAAAATACATTGGCTTAGAAATTTTGAAATAAAAAGTGGGCACCGAACTCCTGTATGCTCGCCACAAATTCTATAATTAAAAAGTCTATCGATTATTGAGTTTTCATTAGTCTATTTTACTTGTAGAACCTCGTATCTCTCACCATTTTTGAGTAAACGGAAAAAAATCACCTTTTATGTCGAAAACTAAGCGTTTCAGGAACTATGTTCATATAAAATTTTTAAAATCTTAAAATCTCTTTTTTTAAACTTGAAATATTTTTCCACGAAACCTTAAAGTCCTGATAAAAAAACTGGGACACCCTGTATGCAGTGCGGACGTATATGACCCTCTAACTTTTGAACGCAGCAAGATATTGACGCCGCGCCAAATCAAGGTGAAATCGTTCTATTTTTACTACTTAAACATAAAATAAAAATGACATAACATATCGTTTGATCCATCACACAAAGGGAGCCTGTCATTGCAATTTTTTCAAATGGGATACGGGGTCTTGTCACACCTTGTTTGAAAGGTATTTCAAATCTCTTTTCTCTTTTCAACGAAGCTCAATTTAAAAAAAAATAATCGGTCCAGCGGAACCGGTTTTGACCGGTTTAAACGGAGCAAGAAGTTGACGCTGCGAAAAAATCTGTTGAAATTGTTCTACTTTTACTACTTTCTAACCTAAAAGTGACATACGTCCTGAACACCAATATATGCTGTCATCGCAATTTTTTCAAATGAAAAGGGTGTTTTTGTGACATCTCATATTTGAAAGGTATTTTGAATCTTTTTTTTTTAATATATCTATTTAAATTTCGAAAACATAAATGACATTTTATTTGGGGACCACTGGACAGATTTTAAAAAGTAGAGCTGCCTTGAAGAGTGATTTGAAATACCTTTCAAACGAGATGTCACCAAACTCCTCGTTTCGTTTGAAAAAAAAAAATGCTGTGACAGCGCCCTATGTGTGGTGGACCAAGTGATGTATGTCACTTTTATGTTAAGTAGTAAAGATAGAACTAATGTAAGTTTCAATCAGAAAGTCAAAATATTTAATGAGGAAATTTAACTGCAGGGGTAATTAGGTAATTGAAATTAAGTTCAAGGGCAATACGCATGTTTAACCCTTAATTACTAACACCTGAAATCTATCGCGTATACACTAATCCCCCCGTCTGTCAGATGTCTTTTTTTGTAAAAAAGATAATAGGATTATCCTGATTTTTTCTTAGGAAAGTAGGTATATGATTCAATAAAATTATTAAACTATTTCTAAACTAGAATCAAGTCACTTTGTAGAAAATAAACATTTTTTAATGATGCTGTATAAAAATACGGAAGTAGTGTATGAATAACGTCATATTTGCATTACCCAATAAAACTTCCCTGCAAACTCAAAATATTTATTCCTGTATAAAAAATGGACAAAACCAACAAAAACGAAGTTGAATTATATGAAAAATATATTAATATAAGCGACAAAACTTTCAACATGTCAAAATGTACAACAGGGAATATAATATATAACGAGGTTCCTACGGCCTTAGCCGCATCCCGCATTTCGATCGCCATTTTTTCCTGTCTCTCCAGTCTTCTTCTACTATAGCCCTATCTACCATGATTTCCTTAATTCCTTCTATCCATGTCCTCCCCGGTCTTCCCCTTTTCCGTCTATTTTCTGGTTCGTATTCCAATACTACCTTTGGCCATCTTTTTTGGTTCATTCTCCTTATGTGACCATACCACAATAGTTGTTTTGTTTCTATTCTGTCTGCGCTTGTAACCACTCTTCCTGTTTGTCTTCTTATTTCCTCGTTCGGTACATGTTCTATTATCGATGTTCTACAGGCTCTTCGATGATAGTCAATTTCGACTGTGTCTATTTTCTTTTTGTCTTGTTTGGAAAGTGCAGATCACTTCCATATGTTAAAATTGGTTCTACAATAGCATGTATCTCTTTTTGTTTTTAATTGAATTTATTCACCAATAAAATTAGTGTGCGTATACCCTTTTCCCGCTGTGTTCTGTTATAGACATCCCTTTTTGTTGTCCCCTCTTCCGAAATTATAGTTCCTAGGTATTTGAATTCTTTACATCTCTTAATTTCATGAATTTGTAGTTCTGGATCTTCTGGTTCATCTCCTATTTTTAAGTACTCAGTTTTTTCCATGTTCATATTTAAGCCCCATTGTTGGTATTCTTCTTTTAATTTTCGTAGCATATAGTCTGCGTCTGATTCGTCGCTAGCCACTATCACTTGATCATCCGCGAATAAAAGTGTTGTCAAACAGCAATGTGACATTTGTATCCCCATAAAAAAAAATAAAAAAGAAGAATTCAGCTACTTTTTCTACTCCAGTTATTCAATGCTTCTTGAATGTATATTTTGAACAATGTTGGCGAGATGCTGCATCCCTGTTTTAGGCCTTTTGTTGTCGGAAAAGGGTTTGAGGTGGCATTTCCAATCTTTACGACACTCTGTGAGTTTACATAAAGATTCCATATGGCTCTTACGTACACTCTATTAAGGCCTATCTTCGTCAGTGTCTCAAAAAGTTTTTTCAAGGGGACCGTGTCGTATGCTTTCTCCAGATCCACAAACACCAGATGGGTAGGCAGATTCCTGGATTTTCTTTTTTCTATTATTTGTTGCAGAACAAATATATTGTCAATGCATGATCTTCCTGCTCGAAAGCCACTTTGCTCTTCTATTTCTATGATACTTTTTTCTATTCTTTCTTTCAGTATTCTGCCGTACAACCTCCCCATCGAACTCGTAACGCTTATCCCTCTGTAGTTTTTACACCGTTTCTTGTCGCCCTTTTTTATAAATTGAACTGATATAAGCTAGATTCCAATCTTTTGGCACTTTGTCGTCTTCTAATAAGCATTTATTAAACAGCTCTGCTATTTTTTTCCAGTAATATATCTGGTCCATATTTTATTAGTTCGATGGGAATGTTTCCGGGCCCTGCTGCTCTCCCATTCTTTGACTTTCGCAACGCTTCTTTTATTTCATCAACCGTTACTTCACTTACCGGTATATTTGTAGCTGGCTCGATGTTTATATTTCTAAATTCAAACAGGGAATAATCATACAATTTGTACACATTTTTTTTTTGACAAAAATATAAAAAATAACAATGTACTTTCAATAGTTTACGAAGAATTACTTGTCTTCAATTTCTGAATTAGTCTCGTGGTCGGTATGTATGGCATCTCTTTCATCATAGTCCTTATCAATGTCACTACAGTTGTTATCTTCTTTCTTATACCATTTTAAAAGCCGTTCCTTATATCGGGGCTCATCTAATTTCACTTTTTTGAAGGTACTCCATATCCATTAAATATCACGTACACACTAACCCTACATCTCTCAGACGGCACAAGCACTTTGATTCGCGATATAAAACAGTCAGTACAACACAGAACCGTGATTTTTGGATTGCAGGCATATTTTAACGTAGATTGAAAGTGAGGACAACTAAATATGCCCATTTATCAAAATATAAGTTTGGTAAGTATATGATGCCATCTGAGAGACGGATGGTTAGTAATTAAGGGTTAAGTAAACCAATGGTATTGACAAGTTTTAGATTAGAAAATGCATTAATGCAATATAAAAAACATACATATATTGCAATTGAAAACATCAAAATGCAAATAAAAACTATTTTTAGACAATCGTCTTAAAATATTGGGAAAACGTAAAGGTATTGTACCTACCTATTTTATTTTGCATGCAATTGTTTACGATTGTGTTAAATTTATCACTGAAGGTTAACTATAACCTATGTACATCCCGTTTATGTAAACATGCTGAAAAGTTTCCAAATTAGTATCTATTATTGCTAACCGATTTCTTTTCTCTGGGGATTTTTGTATTCTTAATACTACATCATTTCCATTGATTACTAAATTCGATATTGACCGTTTCATGATTATTATTCTGTAGGACGTACAAAATATCTTGTTTTTCTACTCGTACTACCCAACAAGAATTGCTTTAAGAGACTGTCATTGTACCTTAACCATCCTTAATTATTTTTACAGAAAAAATGTGTACAACCTTTTGATAATCGCAGTCCATACTACTAACTAAAAATCACCAATGTCCGGTAATACATATGTAGTCGTTATGGTCAAGATACAAATAAATGACTAATCCTTTCCATTACTATGTTATATTGAGTGTGTACCTATTTGACCCAATACCAATCAATAACATCGGTGAATGAAACAGACCACAATTTCAGGAGCATCGAAAAAAATACGTGTAATGTCGGACTCGTGATTCAGAGAGGTGGGAATCTGCGATGTACAGATTTCGTATCTAAGATCGGTCGTATCGTCGGCGACAGTGTTGCCAACTCGTGGGAAATTTCCCGATTCGTGGGAAATTTCGAGGTCCAGAGGGAAAGGGGAAATTTTAACCCAAAACGCCATATTCGTGGGAAATTCTAAAATTCATGTAAAATTTCCTGTAACATTTTATCCAATGATACCTTAAATGCTGTAACTGTCTTTCGAAGCTCCCTGCAGTCAACAAATCTAGATTGTACGAACTTAAAAATTAGTAAAGCACACTTGAATTTGTATAATCAAAGTTTGTACTCTTTTAAAAATAAAAAATAAAATCTCTAATATATTAGATATTTATTTGTTTAAGTATTAGTAAAATGTTATTCTCATTTTATTAGGAATTTTGACTATTGGCGATCGGCAACCCTGTACCTATACACGTATTTTAAGAACTCGTGGGAAAAACGGGAAATTTTGACCGTCTTTGTGGTAAATTCCATTTCGAAGAGTTGGCAACACTGGTCGGCGACCAGACGTTCACTTGGACCTTGGCCAATGTCAAGATCACAGCTAGAATAATAGTAGAGGTGCTAAAGCAGAAAGTAATGTCACGATAATTTGGAAACGAAAATAGTTATTGATCCAAAGAGTACATCAAACGCTAGTTATTTACATGCGTGAAAATTTTTAAAGCTCACAGCTTTACACCACCAACAAACAAGATAAATAAAATATCATTTCCGAATCATTTGCAAATTTTGACATTGTTTACGAATACAAACTTCGCGACATTTCAATTGTTAATTGATAGTTAATAAGTGCCAATGTCGTCCATTGCCCCTGAGTGAGTCGCTATGTCTGCATTGCCCCTGAGTGCTTGAAGATAATAAGTAGGAGAGAGGGAGGCACAATGATACAATTTTTGTAGTGATTATGATTTTGTCCAATACAAAATACTTGTCGCCATCTTCTTATTTTAGGCTTACAGGCTATGTATTTGTCTTTCATATGATACTCTATTTAAAGGAAAAATAAAAATAAGTTTGGAGTTTTTGCAACTTTTTTTAATGTCTACATTTGCATCAAACTACCTCGCTGGTGGGGTAAATTGGATTTGGGCAGTTTGAATACGACATCAAACTACCTCGCTGGTGGGGTAAATTGTATTTGGGCAGTTTGAATACGACATCTCCTCGAAGCACTAAACTGATGTCCTGAACGTTAGGAAAAACAAAGGTTTTATGAAAGTTTTTCTTTTCCGTAAAAAAATGACCTCTATTTCATGATCATTATAACTCGTGACAATTTGTCCAACAAAGTGTACGGCTGTTTTCCTCGTTAAAAACTTGACGACAACAAAATCGCCTACATTTAATTCATCATCACACAACAATGGTAGTTCTTCATCACTGACATCGTCAATTGAATCAGATAAGCTCATTTCCACTTCACTGTCACTTTCGGATGAACTTGGAACATTTCGGACCGTTTTTTTTAATATTAAATTTCACCTTCTTGGTTACTTGCTTAATTTTTTTCATATTTCTTTTCTTAGCGATGTCCTCTAATCGTGCTTTTTCTGGTCTTATGGTGTAAATACGAGACTTTCTCACCTCTGCGTAGTTGTTTGTATAACTTGTATATTTAGAGTGATATATTCTGATTTGGTTTCCGCCCGCAGCTTCTTCTTCGTGCCCAGATTCATCTGAAACCTCTGGATTCCCATTTTTATATATTTTTTTTCTATACTTTTCGATTCTATGTTGAAGTGTAGAGGGTTTTAAACCATGATCAGCAGCTGAAATTCTAATTGATTTGTGATTTTTAATAACATCGGTTATTGCAGTCTTTATAGCTCCTTCATCAATGAATGCGCTTTGTGATAAGTACGTACCATTTTCATTAACCTGAAACAAGTAACATGTCCTCGTATAACTCACTGAACCTTGTTTATACGAATAAAATAGTACATTTGTAAATTGCAGAGGTACATTGATACACTGTAGAGGCACATTGATACACTGCATCAATGTACCTCTCATACATAGGGCGTGTTCTTTAATTCAACGTTTTGGTGTGGTGGATTCCACCAATAGATTCTGATTAATCAATTCCTGCACTCTGATTGGCTTGATGAAATCCACCACACCAAAATGTTGAATTAAAGAACAGGCAGGCAGAATGTATCAATGTACCCCAAATGCACTCTGACAGAAATAATCACTAGTGACATATTTAACCTTACAATGCATGTACTTGGTTGCAAACAATGTTTAAATAATACTTACATTTACGAATGGTGACACAAGCACCACCCTATTGCTACCACGTTGGTAAAAACACACACATGTAAAAAGGCATTAAAAACTACTTTCTCGCGCCAAAATAAACTAAACACATGTAACTTTACTCTCACTCGTTTTTCCGTTACTAAATTTTTATGAAAAGTAGCCCACACTAGTGCCATCTTTGAGGTAATAGGTTGAAACACATGGACTTCTTCTGCCGCGAAATTTTAAATGCGTATCAATGCGCCTCGTGTATCAATGTACCTCGCTCCCCCCTAAATAAGAGAAAATTTTCAAACGCTAATATTTTACAGCAGAAAATTATACGGTAGCGTTAGTTTTTTTGATATCGCCCTCTAGTGCGTTTTAATGGGAGTAGACCAACCAACTCATGACTACAAATTCCAAGTTCAATTAAGACAATAGGTCAAAGGAGTTTCCTTTTCTTGTCACCACGTTTTTACAATATCTTGCCTTTAAATGTTATTAACTCTAAGAATGAAAAACACTTTCGATACAGGTCAAAGAAGTATTTTAAGTAAATAAATACATTTTTGTATTTCATTAATTAATTTAAAAAATAATTAAAGTATTTTTTGTTCCTTTTTTATAAATTCTATTTAGTTACGGATACATATAAATTATTTAGGTATATTTAAAATTGCAATGGAAAAAAATAATAATTTTCGATAAATAAGCACACAAGGCATCACGGACGAATTTATTTTTTGGAATTTTGTTTATTTATAGTCAATTATTGTTTTGTAAAGTAGATTTATTAGTGTAATTTAACGGTATACTTTACACTATATACAATATAAATGTACAAAAAAACACTAAATAAACATTATTATTATTATTATTATTAATTATTAGGAGTATTAATTACATTGTTATGAATGAAAATCCTCCTCGCCAAACCAATGTGTTATTTGGATCATTTCTACCTACATTTGTAACCTTTGCACTGACCTGTAAATTGTCATATCACGTAGCAAAATCTAGAGAACATCAACATGTTTTGATTGATTGCAAAGAAGGTATAAGGATGTACATATTTACCTCCACTGCATATAAAACTAGGGCTTATAGAAAATTTTGAAACTACACTTTCGAGAAAAGAAAATTGTGGACTGCCTTCAAAAATGTATGTAGCAACTTCCTAGGTAACAAGAAATCGGAGAACTACAAAGATCTAGTTGAAGAACAAAATGATTTATTGATTGTATTATACTTTTTTCGATACAAAATGAAGTATATTTTGTAAAATAAGTGATTTTGTTTTTTTTTAATATTCGAAAATTCACTAGCTTATGGTTTGGGTTTCTCATATTTTATCTTCTTTATCCCTTCTCTAAAAACTTATGGGTGATAGGTAAAAAACGAGCTCATTACAGTAGACACAAAAAAATAATCAGGGAACGACAAACAATTTGGTTTGGCCGTTCAGCTGTACAAACATTTTAGATACTCTGGAAACAGCTAACTTCCAAGCACCTTGTTTAACGAAAGTACAATTTCATATGTTGCATAAAATCAACTGTTTCAGAGGAATGTATTTTCTCAAAATCTGATGAGAAAAAAATCTTATGAAATTTCCTTGTGGATACCTATCTTTAAACTTTATCGTCATAGTCAAAATATGCATTTGCTCGCACATTCATATACATAGAAACGCTGATAAAGAAATCTCCCACTTCTTCCTACATTGGAAATAACTTGTCCTATAAAGGAAACTTGGAATTCAAAATTTAAATGATATACAAACACTATTAGACGAGAGTACTGGTACCACAATATTTCCTGCTTATTCGGAATGTTGCTATGTTAGCGGTATTTTAATTTTGCCGCTTTTTACCCGTATTTTAATTTTGCAGAAGGTTTTTTTACTTTACCTCATAATATAAAAAAAAATTAAATATAAGGTAAGAATGAAAAAAAACACATTTAAGCCTAAAAAAAAATAAAATTAAAAGCCAATTTCTCAGGGAAACATTAAATAAATTTAGATATATCGAATATTTAAGAGGCATTGTTAATACTTAGTTCACCGGTAAATAAGGTAAACAATAAATAGAACAGCTGCCTAAGAAAACACTACTTCCACATCCATTTTTTTTCACTGAATTAAAGTGAAAAAATTAAAGTAAACTCGCTAAAAACATTAGGTCATTAGGTATATTCTTAAAAGTGTGATATTAGTTTATTCGAATGTGGACATAATGGAGTACAATTAAAACAATTGCAGGGTAATATATTAATGTAAATTAACGTACCTATAATATTGACTTTTTTGTGTTGTGTTTTATAATTTTTATCTTTTGCATAAAAAGTTTGACAATGTTTTTAATAGCTGGGTTAATTAATAAATTAATAGTTTAATAAACTTTGGATATTATTTTCGAATAATATCCTTTCTTTGAATAATCTCCTTCCCCTCTTTAACTACTTGTCCTTCTTGCCGCTTTGGTCACCTTGTCATCTTCTATTCATTCATCTTCCCTGAACCTCTTGATGTGAATCAAACTGCCTTTTTGACTTAAGAATTAGGAACTTACTAAAGTATGTGGGAATACTAAAGGGATTTACAAAAATTTATGTTAAAAAAGTATTTTACGTATTATAAATAGGTAAAATAACTTACCCCCTTCAACTTACTATCCTATTAAGCTAAAAAAAAAACAGAATCACATTTGTAGACTGTTATATTGTCCATGTATTTCAAGTGCATATGTTTGAAAATTACCAATAGTCAAACGAAATATTATACTTATACCGTGTGTGTAAAGCCGACATCGGCCAGTTGTGAAAAAGGACAAACAGAAGTGAGACGACAGATAAGAAGCAACCGTATAGGCATCGAAGGTAGTGAGGGAATAAGACGGGCCCTCTCACCACCTGTGCTTGGTGTTAGAACGAGAAGGGTAGCATTTGTCATTTTTCACAACTGGCCGATGTCGGCTTTACACAAACTGTATATTATAATATTACCGCTATTTAACCTCCAATCCGTTAACCGAGGCTCAAAATCAAGACGACACCTCGTCATGGTAGATAAGTGTTCCAAATATCGAGTTGATATCTTAACGCGTTCTCGAGTTATCGTGTACACAAAAAAAGGTTAACAGACACGCAGACAAACAGACAAACATTTTTTCGATTAAACTTGAAATCTTGACGTTTCAGAACATTTTAGGCCTATCTAGCCAATAATTTTTTTTCATGAGTACTATACTTTTTTCATTAATACTTCTACCCCATTACGCGGATGTGGAAAAATTAAAAATAGTTTGTCAGTTTCTCCATGTTGCGATAACAACGATATCAAGTAGATAAACAATTATAGGCAAATTAGTTTAAATTTGGTCATATACACCAAAGATTCACCAACACCTAAAAAGTATTCATAAGATGAACCAGTTACAGAAACCGTACTACTTACACATACTTTTATACTCTCGATTGTCAACTTTTTTTATGCCGACCAACGAAATCAAATGACTAGAAGGAGCCTTACCATCAAATGCCTGAATCACACATTAAATCGTAAACGGTACTCATATCATAGGCAGTGGATACAACAGTTGCTATTAGACAGTGCGTTGCCGCTCGAGTGTTGACATTTATTGGTTCCTCCTGTTACTAGTTGTTCTTGTGCATCGTTCTTTGATAATTTCGTTCATGTCAAATGTCAACAATTATTACATTTTGCAATATATCGGTTCAAACCCCCGTCACTGTCGTTACAAACTGTGACTGCCTTTGTTGCCTCTGATCACGTGGATGATTCATTTTATTATTTGTTTGTTGGACTACAGTAGAGTTTGTTAATGTAAAAAAGTACATACCGTATGAACCGTATTTGATAATTAGATTATAAAATATTTCTGTTTATTTCAAGTATCATTCTCATTTGCTGACAGTTTAGTTTGTAGAAGTGTGGAGGAAAGGATTTACAAAAGAAAACTTTTGAAAATTTCCAGAGACAGCGTATCATTTCCTATAATAAAAAACATCTCACCCGATTTAGATTTCAAAGACATATACCTACTTCGTTAAATTATGTAAATAAAATCGCCCTTCGTAGAAACAAACTGAGCAGAGGAAAAGTTATGAAAACTGCTGACAAAATATTTGGATGGCAAAATGTTTGCTGTTATCTATAAATAATAGATGAAAGATTTATGAATTGAAATGTATAAAAATTTTGGGGAGTTCGGATTGTTTATTTATTTTTGAATTTACTTCATAAAATTAATATGTTATTGGTAAAAATATTTTTGTTAGGAGTATATTTATAGGAGCAAATTACCTCATTAATGGATATAGGTATCAATTAATTTATTTTAGTACGAGATGTGTTTAAAAAAGTTGTTTAACGCTTGAGCCTAATCATCATTTACTGTTTACAATAAAAAATGTAATACTACTAAGAAGTTTTCTTCAAATGAAATCCATATAATACTTTTACGAAAAAACAGCAAAAAACAAGAAAAGTGTAGTAGTTCAGTGTTTCGTGGAAAACGTCCATTTTTTTGTTTCTAAGCCGAAGGGTCCAGTACCCACTCCAGTTTATTTTAACAGCTAAAAAAATGTAAATACGAAAAATTTAAATAGCTAATGGTGAATAAGAAACATTTTGCCCGTGTTGTTTCATCTGGCTTTTAAGTTTTCCTAGACAAGTATGTTGTCTGTGATCTGTAATATATGTACGTACATCTAGCACACTTACATACATAGTGTCTCAGTCAAAGTCGGACAACAACACGAAAGTCGCGCTAACTCACAATAAACACAAAAAAATATGTTTTTTTTTTTTTTTAATATATACTTAACACATGTTTAAAAAAACTAATTTTATAAACTCCATAATTTGTATGGACCACAATAAAAAAATGTTACGATTCAGATAGCCTTTGTTAAATGTTGAGAACCCCTATTATCACCTTATCATCTAACAGTACAAAGTCGCCACGCTGTTGTAATATGAGGTTGGTCAAGGGGTGTACCTGAATAAAATCAAATATGAACCAATCAAATGGAATATGAACAAAATTCTCCAAAAAAAGAAACCAGTATAGCTACTAGAAAATGAAATCTAAAACACAAACGACAAATCGGTACGACAAATAGCCAAAATTGTTAAAGTAAAGTGATCAACACTTCATGTTATCCTAAGTAGATACAAAGAGGGTGGTTGCATGCATAACAAAAGTAAGGTATACACGAAAGAAAATCCTAGGAGTATATTGAATGATTATTATGAACATTGGTTAGGTACTAAGGAAAGTTGGAGAAAACTTCGTCGGAAATCCTAAAATAGGTGTTCTGAAATTAGTCGCGGAAACGGAACTGTATTTAGAAAAAAGTTTGATGAAACTCGTACATGTCTGCAAAGGCTACAAAACCTCTGTACGAGTTTGCTAATACCTATCTGCACAAAGAATCTTCTTGATGAGAGTAAATTTCATATTTGGTAGACCATCAACCAAGAAGAATATTTTTGTCCATATACTTGTATATGTACCTTAGCCAATGAGTTGGCTAGTAGGTATACCTGGCTTTTTGTAAATTTTGCAGACATGTACGATTTTTTTCAAGTTATTCATCCATAATAGTTGTGTATTCACAATATTCTACGAATGGTTTCGGAGTTTCTTCCTTTTCTCTAAACACTAGACCGTTTTCAAGACTAATTTCAGAACACTCATTTGATTTTCTCCAAAGTTTTTCCATATTTCCTTAGCAACCAATGTTCATAAAATTCGTTCATATGCTCCTAGCATTTTTTTTCTTGTGTACTTTACTTTTGTATGTACGTGTGCGACCACCCTCTTTGTATCTACTTAGGATATCATGAAGTGTCGATCAGTTTACATCAACAATATCGGCTATTTGTCGTACCGTCTAGCCGTTCGTGTAATGTTCTATTATTAATTTTCTATTGGCTACACTGGTTTCTTTTTTCTTCGGGGGATTTTATTCATATTCGTTACCATCATTCGTCACTTGTATTTGCTTATTACAATGTATTTTATTTACGTACACTCTCAACCTTCTTTACAGGTATTTAACCCTAACTATCTGAGTTGTAATTATTTTTTTTTGTTATCCATATTAATTATGGATCTTATGTAATTAGTTCTTTTTGATCAGGCTCGCAAATATATAAAATGATATTTGTTTACGTTTATTGTGAGCACGCATCACCTTTCATGAAAAAATTACTTGCATGATTATTGAATATCGCTATTGTGAAGTTAAGTCTTCTTTGCAAAAATTATATATTCAGAATATCAGACCCCACCTCACCAGTTACGGGTTAATTTTGTAGAATTTTAAAATCTACAATTAATTGATTTCAAATTTACACTAAAACCGAGATTGGTCTAGATTAAATGGATTAAAGCTATATTTTTAACAATTAGATATAATTATCTAATATAATAGGTATACAATTTGAAATAACTAAAATTTACCACCGTAAACTACTGATCGTAGACGTCATATACTATAACATGTGAAGTCTTTGAAGTCTATATACTTTGACATTTTCACATGACATGTGAAATCGTCATTGATATCGTAAAAAAAGTACATACAACTTTTCTGTTCTTCATGCAAACAATGAGGGTTACAAAAAAAAAAACTAAAAACATCATTATGGCTCGAAACATTGTAATATTTTTACCAAATCCATATTAGGATGAATAAATTCACAAATAAAAATTGACGTATGATGAACATTTTACTGTAGAAACACTGATAACGATGGTATGCATTTTTTTAATAGACTTTAATGATAGATTCCTAAGATTCCTGGAGTATTCTTTTGTGCAATAGCTGTGAAAACATAAAAATTGATACTATTCATTTTTTATCGTTTAAGCCAGATATAGTTTATAATATTATTATTATAAAATTTATTATTTTTTTTAAAGAATTTATTATTTAGCACTTGTTTTCAAAATAATTTTTGATATCACAGTCAATCACATTGTGTCAACACAATTAATGAGCAAAAAGATATGCTGAAAAGGCATGATCCTCATGAGGTCGTTGACAGTAATTATGTAATACAAAACATTAATGAGGTTTTTAATAATTTTAGATGCTTTCTGTCATTTTCAGTGTAACTCACGTGCTAAATTGTGTTTGCCACGCTGCCGGATCAAAATTAGCACTTCCTACATTTAAACTCGCCTCGTCTAACGAAACAGCAGTACAATCGCATGTAATTTTTTAAACCTTGTTTATTATACCTTAAGATAGGGTTTAGCAAGAAACTAGGAATAAACAGTTGCTATCAATTAGTTGTCATTATCTGCAAAATTTGAGAATGACCATGATTAGCACTTTTTATCATATTCATGATTCTACTTATTAACATTATGAAATTCTAAGAGTTACTGGGCTTTGCTGTGTTATTATATCGGGTGTATCAATTATTGCTTAGAATGAAAAAAAAGAAGTATATTTTGGTCTTGTGGAAATAGAATAGTACTGTGACACAATAAAACACTTAGGCCTCTTTCATACGGTCAGGGTGTTCGTCCGTCCGAGAGATCGCCCGTCAGGCGGACAAGTAGCAATATATATTGAAGCATAGGTCTTTCACACCTTCCGGACATGGGTTAATCGCCGCCCGGCAGTGTGGGGCAAATGTAGCTTCAACTACAGCTACAAAACTACAGCTACTGTAGTTGGGATGTAGTTGCAACTACAGCTACACTAAGTAGCTCGAAGTTGTTCGCCGCAGCTACTTCTGTGGAAGCTACAGTAGCTGTAGCTGTAGCTATAAGCAGACAACTACAGCTACTTTTCTTTAGTACTGGAAAAATGTCAAATAAGAGACAAAAGTAGCTGTAGTTTGAATTTAATAAAAATTGTATAGATTAGATACAATTGTTTCGACGAATTTTTAAAATTTCGTCACAAAAATGATTTCAGATTTTATTCACACGCTTTTAATTTTGTGACAAATTTGGAGCAGTCTTTCGTTATTTTTATTGGTTAAATAAACTTTTCTGGAAAAGGTTTTAACATTCGATACCCACTTAAGACGTTCTCATAATGCGATCAATCGATACTAATTTGGTTTTTAGGAATTTTTTTCTCGAAAACAATGCATTTTTACCATAAATTGTCGAGAATAAAAAGTTATTAAAATCACTCAAAGAATGCACTTTTGGAGGAATTTCATGGACACCATCGGAAAGGGCACGTCTTAAACTTCAAAAATATGTCCCTGTCAAATTTTTCTGTCGCAAATAGTATTACACTCGACATCCGCATATCCGAACTTTTCCTTTCCGCAAAAACCTTCATTTCCGAACATTCTTCACCTCCGGATAACCGAACTTCTGGCTCATGCGCAAAGGGTTTTCTGGCTCACTGGTCATTCGACAGCGACATTTGACATTCGACAGCGACAAGTTCGGTTGTGTGGAAGTACAAGTTCGGAAATATGGTGAGAAAAGGTTCGGAAATATGGTGAGTTCAGATATGTGGAGTTCGGATAAGCGGATGTCGAGTGTAGTTATGAGGCGCTGAAGAGCCGAAACGGGTTAAGACGTCTTCACAATGTGAAGATGATCTGACACACGAACCTACGAGTAGTATAGTTCGGATACATATGATTTGTAAATAGACGCGCAAAGCAATTGCAAAACTACCTCTCACGAAGTAGCCAAATCATTACACCTATACCTATCCATACACATTAATATGATGGTGAAATAGATATCATGGATGATTTTATAGTGATTAAAGAATAAATATTCTTCAGATTCAGAGGTACATCATATTTCTGAAGTCTACGCGAACAAATTTTTGAAAGTTCAAAATTATAGTTTCAAATGTTGCAAAACATTTCAAACTACATAAATAATTCACTAATTCGATAACTCTCCAAATACTCATAACTAATTCGATAATTCTCTTAACAGATCTATGATTGTTTGTTAATACATACAGGTATGGTTTCTCTATTTTTCGGCGATTCGAGTAAGTAAATCATGAGTAGTTGTAGCTGTTTCCTTATAGCTACAGCTACAGCTACTAGCTGTAGCTGTTCGCCGCAACTACATTTTTCACAACTACTAGCTGTAGTTGTTATTTCAAACTACAGCTACTGTAGCTTCCATTAAAGTAGTTGCAGCAAGCAGCTACAGCTAGTAGTTGTAGTTGTGGTTTGCAACTACTCAAGATGTAGTTTGCAGTTGCAAATCACTATTTCGACCTAATTACTGCAAGCAGTATGGTTGAAAGTTGTATCTACGCTAACCCTGCCTACGCTAACCTGTACCAACACTGCCGCCCGGGTATACAAAATGCTCGGATGTACCCGCTAGAACTCACGGAGCTCGGACGGGCGATCGCCCGGGAAGCGGGCCACAATGTACCATGAATGCGTTTACAGGATCCGGGAGTTCAATCGTTCGATTGCTCTATTGTCATGGAACATATAGGTATAAGTTAAATGCTCGGTGCTATTGTGTTGTTTTTACAGTTTAGTAGTATTTAGCCTGTTGTCGAGGGACGGTGTATATTCTGCGGTATAGCCACGAGAATTTGAGCATGTCGAAAGAAGCAGAAGAAATAGACTCCGAAACTCTGATTGGTCTAGTTCAAGACAAACCAGAAATCTGGGATAAAGCTATATGGTTTAGATTAAGTCTCTGCTTTCTAGTAAAGGGTGAACCCAAATTTGCATATTACGGTTTCTTTTTCGCCGATGTTTTAGCAAAGCGACCACAAGTTTTCTGCATCTATTGTTCATCGTATTCAGCGGCAAACTGAAGTACATACCTACAGCATCAAGAGGTCCGGATCTACTCGTATGAAGGGGGCACACGGGTGACGCCAGCCAGGGTGATCTCTCGGACGGACGAACACCCTGACCGTGTGAAACAGGCCTTAGACTTTACCTACAATCGATGAAAAATCAATCATCTTCATTCAAGCCGCTTGCATAATTAAAATGCTTGCTCAAAATTCTCGTACAGATGCTCATGTACGCTTCTACAAAAAAATAATTATCACGCACGTTTGTCACCTGAACCATTAAAACTGAATCAACAGACACACAAATGGAACAAGATTTTGCTGTACATCCTTACATTTCGTGTTTCATTCATTATTTCTCAGTGTGTCTTCATTTGCCATCATCTTTAAGATGCACTGCACTGATGAGGGCAACATTATGAAACAGTGTTGTGTGCAGTTGCTTCGTTTTCTTTTACGCAGGTCTAAACCACTATTTTTTACTTTTAGTACGTTGGTAGTTCGGCTAGTGTTTCCATCCATACCAACTTTGTATTAACTTCCTTGGCTGAGGAGTAGACACTGTTATATGTTCCATTACAATGACTCTGAAGCTTCAAGATCAAAACAATTGATACAAAACTGCAAACAGAACTAGGCTCTGTTCTCTGTTTTATACAGGGTGATTCAAAAATATGGGACCAAAAATGAAAGGCAGATACTACATCAAAAATTAACCGACACGTATTTTTTTTTCGCTCTAAGGTCGTTCTTAACAGTACTGCAGCCCTCCAAAAGAGGGCTATGCGTATAGGTCTTTTTTTCAAATATTTTCAAAACCACCGATTCAGCGTGGCTCAAATTTGGTATAGAAGTACAATAAATTGACCCAAACAATATTATGAGGCCAACATTTGATTACCCCATACAGGGCGATAATGGCAAACATGTCATGTTACTTTTTTATAATCATTTTTTTTCCATAGAGGAATTTCAATTCGGGATAGATAGGTGTGATGTGCAATTTAATTCTCTACAGAAAAGGTATACTTGTTTGGAACGCGAAAAATGCACCGTTTTCGAGAAAAAACGAAAAAAAAAACGTTTGAATGATTTTCACATATTCATACTAAATAAATAAATAAATGAATGAATGAATAAATAAATAAATAAATATATAAATAATAAGTTGGCCTGGAAAACAACATAAATGTGATATTTTCGTTATGTTTTTTGATTCAAAGAAAGTGCGAGTTATTATAGCTAAATGCCTAAGACGTAATGAAAGTACGACGAAATTAATTATTCAAATCCGATCATGGTTGCATTACTTATGTACATATAAGTAAACCCACTATAAAAAATACAAATAACTCAGTTGAGAATAAAACCATAGTCGAATATTTAATGGATAGACAAACCAAAACCTCAAGCAAAACAAAGAAAATAAGGAAAATAACAAAACCTTAATAATAAAGACTAAATAATAATTATTTCATCAAATGAAGTTATTTTCAAAATGACCACCGCTAATTCTAATACATGCATCAATCCTTTTTTTCAAATTAAAACGCGCACACGGCATAATAATGTGTATTGATTTTAATGTTCTCACATTCGAGTAGAAGAATTGAGAGAAATATTAGAAGTTTTTCTCTTAATTCTTCTACTGTGTCCATGGGGGTGACATACACTTGTTTCTTAAATTGTTGTTATTCTAAATTCATTTTGCTCCACATTGTGTAATATGCTGATTTTCTTCTACCCCCGTATGACTATGAATTTATTCTTCTAATAAAGCAACTTACCTCACAGAATATAATTTTTGCGGGAAAATCGTTTTCTTGTTCGTAATCATTTATAAACCATTGGCAAAAATTTAACCTGTTTCCAAAATCTTGTGGAAACAACTCTTGCGTAAAGGTACTACGATAAGAAAAAAATAAAATATTTTGTTTCAATACGCGCCATACTATTGATTGTAATAAGTATAACTTATTTAACAATCTCCTGGTACTGACAGTTGAATTATTTTCCACAGTCTCAAGTGTTATATGTTTTAAATACGTACGAAGATGTTATATGTACGAATAGCTTTTCACATAAAATGATAAAATCAAAAGATAAACACCTCAAGTTTTAATTAGAAATGGTTAAATTTGGAAATGTCATCTATAGGATTGAAATTCCTCTATGGAAAAAGAAAATAAATATGACAGGTTTGCCATTATCGCCCTGTATGGGGTAATCAAATGTTGGCCTCATCATAATGTTTGAGACTATTTACTGTACTTCCACTACCAAATTTGAGCCACGCCGAGTCGGTGGTTTTGAAAATATTTGAAAAAAACTTGTTCGCACCGCCCCGTTTTGGAGGGCTGTAGTACTGTTAAGAACGACATTAGAGTGAAATAAAAATACGTGTCAATTTATTTTTGATGTAGTATCTGCCACTAATTTTTGGTCCTATATTTTTTTAATCACCCTGTATTTCGTATTCTAGCCTGTTTTGATATCCCCAAACACTTCCGTGTTTGCTTGTTGCCCCCGTTGCTTCATTGTTCTCATTCCTAAGTTCTGAGCCACCAATACATATTCTCATAATAAGGCTGATTGATGCCTGCGTTATAATTATTTATTTATTATAAATTCTAATTTATTACGCACATCTTAAAAAACCTTTTCCTAGTTATCGAATTTGTCAAAATCCCGTGAGATCAGTCGACGTAACTGCAATACAAGTTACGTCATGGCCAACGCGATGTGTCAACGTCACATTTTATGACAAACGTGGAGGATCTGATTCTAAGTGATGACACACATAAAATAAATATACTGCAAAATTAGAATAACACTATTTTGTTTATTTTAGTTCACAGCCTCTCACACAAAACAGAATTTTATAATGTTAACATATATCCATAGTATTTGGCAAGTCACCAGCGGAGATCACATAAAAAATTATACAATCCTCAGAACTGGATACGTAACCATACAAAAATGAAGATATCTATAAAGTCCAAAAAAGAAAATTGCACTTGATTGAATGATCAGATTATCTCTAAACATTCATAATTATCAGAGCTGAAAGTAACTTTAAAAAAATAACTATGATAGTTTCTAAAGATACTCTAGAAAAAACTTTTACTAAACACCTTTTTTTAAAGAGTGATGATAAGTTATAAGGTACTCCTTAAAGTGTCACAGATACTTAATCAAAATAATGTAGGTACTTTTGAATGTGACAATTCCATTTAGAACAAAAAAATATTCAAAAATGCTTAAAAGTGGAATATTATTTTATGCTTATAAATTTTAAAAGATCAACACCTCATAATCAAATATTTAATGAATAGATACTTATTTGTTAGACTATACCAGATTGCCAATTATATCATCCTTATATATATGTAAGTAATGCGTAAAAAAATGATGTGACGATATTTAATATGATAACAATTTAAATAAAATAAATAGTATTTAATTCACATAATGCCATAGAAAATAAATACCACAAATATCTAGCAAATAATGGATTACAGAAACGTTGATGGTCTAGGAGGAATGTCTTGCTATTACTACGTTATAATAACTAGGGTTCGGAATGTTTGTCGTCTCGCAATGTTAAACTGCCTTAAAATATTCTGCTCTCCCGCGACGGGATTGAAGGGTCAATGCCATACGTAGCACAGGCAAGAAATACACGCGTATATTTACAAGGCGCTAAAAAAATACAGTTTATACTTTCATAGAGTTTTATAGTGCCGATCCCTGCGTTGCAGCACACTAATAATGACTACATCCCTTTACATGATTCCAGAAACTTACATATATTCTTCTTGTGCACCAGATGTATATTTATGTATTTATCGTGATGACATATGTCAATAAGTAATTGTGAGGCATTTTCTGGGTGACCTAAATACCTTTTAAAGAACTTAGAATATCTGAGATAACTTAGATACTCTTAGTAACTTTCAAAATAACTGGGATACAACATCTTGAATACTAAAAGTATCTAATATTTGTAGAGAATATTTTTTATTTTTTAAATTCAGGACCCCAAAAATGGAATTCAGTATACGGAAAAATATCAGATTAGTTAATTTAGTCAAAAAAACCCTTTTCCGAGAGTAATATGTGAAAAAATGGTAAAAAATGTCCGTTACTCATTTTCCGACCACTTTCAGACTTTGAGACCGCGAAATTTGGGTCAGCGGACCATAAAACGTAAAGCTCGCTAATATTTGCAAGTAAAATGCTTCATAGATAGAGGCCTACACGCCGGGGATTGAGTTATTTCTTGAAATATGTATCTATGTGTCACTTTATGCTCGCCATATTAAATAAAAAAAATCTCGAAAACGTCCAGTTTTCATTCGAAAGCTGTTGAGTATACGAACATTTTGAGGCCTTAAAAACGTTTTTCTGCATCGCTTATTTTTGGGTAGACCACTGTCCCAGTTGACACGGAATGGCCCATATATGTACTATATATCTGAAATTAGAGATGTTTTACGATGTAGAGCAGTTTTTTACGCTGGGATCTAATGCCCCCCCCCCCGTGTCACCTGATGATATTAATTAAACGTCAAAAATATTTTTTTAAGTAACTTAAGTATCTATTGTTGGAACGAGAAAACATGCGACGTGTTGGCAAAGAATGGATAAGATGAATGTAAACGAGGCAAAATGCTAACAGAAGATGTAAATTATTTCTAGAATTTCTAAATTATTTGTAGAATTTCTATAAACATAATAAAAGCGATTAGTATAATAGAGACATGCATTTCATTTTCACGATAAACAGGTGTTGACTATAAGAAAGTCGAAGGCGCGTTCTCCTAAAAGAAATAATAGGCGATGATGAATGACCAGTCAGATTTTAGACCATAAAATAATATTTAGGTGTACTTTAAATACTGAGAGATATAGGTTAATAGCGTTTCGTTTACAACCGTTTTTAATGATTCATGGATAATAAAATGTAAAAAATTGGATACAAAATTACTTTTTTTTATTCGGCAAAAAGAAGATTGTTTCCACTGCAAGGTACCTAAACAAATATATTTCCTGGTACTTCAAACTGGTAATAATTTCAATTTTATGGTGAAAATATTGCAAAAAAAAATAGTTACATAATCTTATCTTAAATAAGAAATATGAATATGTAAAAGTGAAAAAATATATGGTATATTTATTTGGTGTTTACATATCATCCAAAATAAATTCCATTTATTCATAGGTATCTCCCTCTTTTATAAATTCAAAAAAGTAAGCTCTCAATACTTGTATAAAAATGTATTTAGGACAGAGCTAGCAAAATGTGAGAGATTTTATACGACATGGTCAAAGAAATTTGTCATTCCTATATATTTAGCATGCAGTACATATAAAGAGTTATCTTGTGAACTTCACCACCATTATGCAGTAGTATACTGTATTATTTCCAATGTTGCAAAAAGTACCGCTATTAAGGTAAACGCAAAACTTTAACTTTCCTCAATAGCAAGAATTACCACTGATATATCAGTAAGTTTATATTAATTTGAGAATACTTGTTAACAGACCATAAAATATGTCAATAAGTTAATTATATTTAACCATAATAGCAAATAACGTATATTACGTGAATATTCTTTTTCAAATTCATCGTACAGTAGTGCGTGCAGTGAGTCATACATTAAAATATACAGGTTGACCCAAATTATTGCTAAATATGTGATATATACTGGGTGTCTCAGCTTTTAGTTTACAGTCTTTATCTGTTCACCCAGGATAGTTAGCAAAAAACTTTATATATAAAAGTTACTTGAATTCATGAGGGCTATAAAATGACATATTTCGTTTGACATGTGCTAGTGACCTTGAGGTTATGTCAGTGTCAATATAAGTTTTTTTAAATACAACACCCTGTATTTTTCAATATTTTTGTATTTACCGAACAATTCTACACATATTTCATGTAACATACCCTATGCCTATCTTCAACCGTTTTTGAGATTTTCAAAGTCAAACAGCTATTATTTTACAATACAAAGAATTTTCAGTTTGCCTTGTCAGTTTTGAAACAATTGAGAGGCATTGTTAAAAGTAATTTTCATCAGATCAATGGGATATTTCAGTAATTATAAGCAATTAGTTTAATAAATTTTCAGTTTTTAAACGGCGTATTAATCCTCTATTGCATGTTGCACGTATCATTGTTTGACTTTGAAAATCTCGAAAACGTTTGAAGATAGGTGTAGGGTATGTTACATGAAATATGTGTAGAATTGTTCGGTAAATACAAATATATCGAAAAATACAGGGTGTTGTATTTAAAAAACTTATATTGACACTGACATAACCTCAAGGTCACTAGCACATGTCAAACGGAATATGTAATTTTATAGCCCTCATGAATTCAAGTAACTTTTGTATATAAAGTTTTTTGTTAACTATCCTGGGTGAGCAGATAAAGCCTGTAAACTAAAAGTTGAGACACCCTGTATATATTGTAGAATTTCAATAAATTGTCCGGTTTTAGATATTTTTACCTAACTGTTTCCACTGCGTTTTCTTAAGATTTAAGACTTGAGATTTTTAAAAAACTTAGTAACACTAAGAAGTGACCGTCAGCATTCAACATATAAAATATATGATGTAGTTCTCCCAAGGGATGGAATTAAATACGAGTATATATGAATTAAAAGCATTTTATATTGACCTTCAATAATTTCGACATAAATGACTGATACTTCAGGTATCACCCTGTATCGCTTTATGAGGATGTACCATTATTTTTGTACACTAATGTTATTACCGTTACTTCGCGAAAAAAATCAGGCTTGTTTATTATAACTTGCGTATGAATATGTAACTACAGATATTTAAAGTACCTAAGCATTTTTACCGTTAGTACAGCCTTTTAATTCATTAGTATCATCGTTACCTTCTAACCCATTCAGTGACCTCTAGCAAAGAAAAAAAACGTTATGTGTTTCATTCATCTATTATCGTATCATTTTCATTAACATTTTCGGTTGTTCAGTCATCGTTCAAGTATTTTAAATGTATTCATAACAACATAAAGAACAAAACAATTTTCAATTTGATTTATTATCTATCGATTACTTTTGACCTCAATCATTGAATCCAGTCTAACAAAACGGTTTCTGTCTGACTCATTCAGAGTATGAACTGTAATATATTATGTGAGTAGATGTTTTATTGCCTTTATTGTTATTTACTTTTAAGGAGGCAGACATTTGCCCAAAATTACTTATCCTTCTAATCGGAAACCTACAACCTGGGCATGCAAGTGTAACAACATTGTTATACTGAATTTTTCTAGAGAAAAATAATTTGCGACATTATCTTTTTTTCATTTTGTAAAATTAAAAAGTCTACTATGATGATACTATATATGAGTTTTAGAGTTTTGTAGATAATTATAGCGACCTCTAATTAATTCCTAGTCTTTGTTAAAAACGCCCCGTATTTTCCCTTGAGTATTTTACAATATTGTAGGTATAGTATTTTTTACGTATTTTACTACGCAATGCTATTTTATTTTTAAATCACATATATTTACTTTTTCAGTCAGATCTTGCCGAATTCAGTATATTCAAATAACTTACAGCAGACAAAATTACAACGAGGGTGAATCACGGTACCAATTAAGCATCAGCTCTTTGAAAATATCTGGTAATTGTTCAGATGCAAGGGAAAACGTTAAAAATATTTACCTTGGACACGTTGGGATAACACAAAATACTTTTGTTTAACTTACTACGAGTTTAAAGATTTAGTAGCAATGTTAAAATCCGGTTAGGTAAATAATCGAATACCTTAATCCTCAAAAGTTAAAAAAAGAGAATGAGATCATGCTTAGAACAGACAAATGAAAAGAAATCATGGGTGTCATCTTCTCTTAGTTGACAATATTTTTAGTATTAAGCATAATTTTAATTATAATCGCCATATTACGAATAATAATTTATATAAACATTAGTTTAGCAATAAAAAACAATAAGCCTATGATATCTTTCTTATCTGTATTTTTTTATAAGTATTAAAATTAAATAATATTACAAACCCTTAGATAATAAGTTATCGGGTTAGTTTGATGGTTTGATAAAATTGATACAAACAATTTCTCAAGTTTTATGACATTCGATAGAAATGTGTTAGAACTATTAAATAATTTCGTTAGTAATAAGTACAACATATTATTTTTTATGAAATTCACTTGGGGTACTTACTCCTTTTACCTATAACCTTTAATTTTTTATCCCGCAAATCGTTTAAATCATACGACTTACCAAGGGAGGATAGTTGCTGGTTACCAGATGGTTCCCCAAACTCCAAAAGTAACTAAATCTGGAGTATACGGTAAATACTATTTATCAAAATTTCTTCTGGGCTTGGTAACACCACAAGTTTTGTTAAAATAGTGTGCTGGGTAATATTATATGTCATTGAATTGTGGGCAGGAAATGTGATACAAAGGCATTCTAAACACAAAATATTAATTAAAGAGAATCAGTTAGTCAATCAGCGTTCTTACCACTGTCAGCAAAAACAGTGTGGATCTGCCAAAATGCTTCCACATGAGTGGACAAAAATAATCTAGTAACTGTGGCATGGAGGGCAACGAATTTGCTGACTCCTTAGCCAGAGAAGGCCGATACAAAATTTATAGGACCAGAACCTGTTTGGTAAACAAAGGAACAATTTAAAAAAGAGTGGAGACCAAACCTCTGGAACACTGGAATTAATTACCGGTATTAACCCATTCAAAGAAGTTTGTCACACACCTAATGAGAACAAGAAGTAATAAACTATTGGAGCCACGTAGACTGAATCTATAATTGGCCTGTACAAACATTATTAGACATTATAGACCCAAACGTCACATGCACAGACTAGCATGTAAGAAATACTGAATGTCGTCTGTGTTTGGTGGACGCACAAACTTCGGATAACGTGCACAAAACTGCAATATGTGTTGTGCACCATGCTACAATAAGTGCCAGGTTTGTGATCTTTGACAAAGAACAACTCTTACCCAAAGAACTGGTAAGGTATGTTCATCTTTATTAAAAGAGTGAACCTATTTGGTGAGAAATATAAATAAGGGATGAGCGACAATTGATCCAGAGAAGAGGGTTCGCTGTGGACCCATTCACATTTTCAACTTTAACCCTTAATACAAAATTTTCAAGTAAATTGTTCTGGAAAATTTAATTTTGCATGCATGTAGAGGGTAAAATGCGTCACAGACAAAGAAATTTGTCGAAAAAAATAAGACAAAAATAACATGTAAACTTTTTATTTAAGAACATACACTCCGCGCAACATGAATACGACCATGGCCAGCATCTCCCATCTCTACAAAATCCAGTATGAATCTCAGCCACGAAGTGTTGTACTGTGAAGGCCACACTACGTACTTAATGCGCACAAACATGATCTTCCAATATTGCGCAACACTGTGTATTAGACGACGCAGCAACTGCTTGCCTACAAATAGGACCGCGTATCTTGAATATGACCAGTTATCGAACTAGCTGCCTATACGGAATTGACTAATCGATAATACAGCCGCTTACAAAGTTGTTTCTTCAATATGGGCCGAAAAAATGTCTAGAAGCGGAAGAAATAGGAAAAATTAAGGCCTTTCATGTAAAGGGATACTCATTTAGAGCGATCGCAAAGAAAATTGGCCGTTCGCATCAGGTAGTGAGCAGTTTGCTTAAGGACACTGAGAATTATGGTAAACGTTTTAAAGGCCGTACAAAATTCGTCACAACTAGAGAGAACGACGAGCAATATTACGCGAAGCATCAATTCGCATTAACATCGAGACAAATAGCAAGTAATGTTGGCACTAAAGCATCAGTAAGACAGTGCAAAAAATAATACAGACTGCCCAGTAATAAAACGTTTAAAAATTAAAGGCACCGCCTTAAAGGGTTTCCTGCTGCCTTGGATTTTCTCGAGAAAAAATAGTTAACATCTAGTGGCAGAGCGTTATTTTAGTAACGAAAAAAAGTTCTATTGACACAGATGGTTTTTCATACTACTATACATTTGAGGAAAGAAGAACTGATTTTATCCGCGGGGCAGATTTCGGGTCAGTTATGGTGTGGGAGCCATTTCCTTCAATGGCCGTTGATTTAGTGGTATTAAAAGGCAGACAAAACTCCGAAAAATACATACAGATTTTAGAAAAGGAAGAAGACAAATTTAGAGTTATAATGGGAGATCAACCGTATATTTTCCAGCAGATAATACATTCATCAAGAAAAATTCATTCGTCAAGAGTCAAACCTGGTTTCAGGAGCACAATATGGAAGTTCTCGAAGCTGTCACTTTCCCCCGCCCTGAACATTATTGAAAATGTTTGGGGAGGTGTCACGTACCTGTATGCAAATGCCACACAATTTAATGGGTCAGAAAGCGCAGAGGCCTTACAAGAAAAGTGGAATGAAATACCTCTTAATTATTTAAGATCACTCTATAATTCTTGCCATCTAGATTATTTGAGTTATTCGGAAAACGGTAAAGGACTGTTAATAATCAATGTATTTTTCCTGAAGGTTATACTTATTTTATTTATTGGTCGTATTCTAAAGGCGCGGTATTATGAGTAGTTAATGTTTAACTAGTACAATTTTGTAAAAATAAATGTAATAAATTAAAACGTTGTTTCAACTTACATCTAACTGTTAACAAGTTAACTGTCAAATTTCCACAAAATTTCTGCAATCTTAGAACGGAAAAATTTAAAATATATAGCTGGTCCTATTCATGCTGCGCGGAGTGTACATTTCAAAATACATTGTACCAAAAATAAAACTACACTAAACAAATAGAACTAGACTTAATTTAAGTGTAAGTAGGTCCTTTATCAATTCATATAAGTAAAAAGCACAGGTGAGGTGTGTTGAGGAAGCACAGGAGTATCTGCTATTAGAGGCGAGCTACAGATATAAAAAAACTTAACTTAAAGTATTTTATTTTTCTCAGAAAAAGATAGGTACTTCGGGAAGATAAAACATATTGCCTTTGTATAAGTATGTATGAGTGATCATGAGGGTTCGGAATGTTTGCCATATTGCGTGTTAAACTACGTTTAACTATCCTGCTCTCCCTCAACGGGACCGCGTACTAATGCCCATACGCGAGTCTCGGCGCGCTGTCGGGATGCCTATGTTGAAAAATCTCTATTCGGTTCTTGCTAGAGATACAGTGCAACAACAGTAACTTTGTCCTTGGCCGCTGTAGACAAAACCAGAAATTATGCTCGTTTCTTTTGTAGCTGCTGCTGTAAATGATTTGAAAAGTACAATGTGTTATTGTTTGTGGGTATCTCTTATATCTGTCGGGTATGGTCGTACTATGTCGTACTACGTTCGTTGTGTGCAATTCACAAACAAATATATTCTGGTTGTACTGTATATACTTATTCTGCTATATTATTTTCTTTAATTGCGATGCTTTAATTTAGGAGGTTTGCGCAATGCGCCGTATTGGATTCCTACACTTACATTAAATAAAATGTATTTTCTGATACGAAGCTGGTAAAGTTGAATGAAATGACACAAAAATCTCATTTTGGGCATAATTAGTAGAAACCTATTTACGAGGTTTTCTTAGTAAGATATCGATCATTATACCAATGTAAAGGTACGACAGTGAGCTACACTACCTCTATTTGACTAAGCTTAAGTATTTACATCCGTCTTTGAAAAATTACGTAATACGTAGGTAAGTCTTAAATTGTCTTTAGTTGTATTTACTATATTAGATCACGAACTTTTCATACAAATTTGAAAAGCAGTCTTCTTGCCTACTAAATAAATTCGCCAACATTACACGTTCTTATATATTCACGTTCTTATAAATCGAAGGATATAAAGAAAGATATTTTCAGATAAATGATAAAATGGTGAACTTTTGGAAAAACAGTGGAACAATTTCGTTAAGTGTGAATAAACCAATTTGGAATATTTTAATACAAGCGTGGCAGCTGCGTCCTTTGTCTATACTTTGTATATACTATACTAGAATAAAATAAAGGAAACTTCACAACAAACATTGTGTAGGTATATTTTGCAGTATATTTATTTTTTATAGGGTTTGCCATATTTTATTTTGAAATTATATCACATACTCAACGTATTGGTACACAATTTTACCTATGGCTGACTTATATAACTTATAAACCCGTGACAATAAGGGATAACCAAAAACAAAAGTTTCTCTTCAACTTCTAAGGTAGAGGTAAACGAAAGACCTTAATATAATAATAAATAAGTTCATGTGCTCATATTTCATTAATTAATTCATTAACATAAGTTAATTATGTCAACAAACTATGTTTCCAGAAATAGAGGTATATTATTTCCATATTTTTTTAAATAATTCCTTAAAAATTCAGCGATCCTCTTATATTTCTCTTACTTATCAGTGTAAATAAATTATCAAACTAATATATTAACTACAAAAATCACGTGTAAACAGATCAGATAAAATAACCGTTTTAAAGTCTATTAACACCAACTTGAAAATTTTACACATATGATGTGACTCATAATCTAGTCATATATGTACATATATATGTTAATGAACATACATATACAATTCATCACCACATTAATGCTCATAATTCGCTCAATTTGAATGAATGATTTAGTTTCTGCTGCTCTATAATTTATCTTTATTAGTTAATTAACATCGGTATAAATCATTTTTTAACGCGCGTGCATATTCCGAGTATTTTAGACATCATTTTTTACACAGAATTTCTTCAAATTAATGTATTATACAATAATGTTCGGTAAACTTCTGAAACTATTTTCATATAAACTTAAACCACGCAATATCGAAGCGGACGCAATGTTACTTCATAGATGAAACACTGTTTCTGAAAAATATTTACCACTAAATACCATTTTTCAATATATACATATTGAAATGAACAAAAGAAATTGTACGGAAAATTCGAAATAGAAATCGTTTCAGTTGTTCCAAGAAACTCTATATACCTGAAATTTCTTGAACACATCTAAAAAGAGTTTTATTTATTTTGTCGGATTTAAGTATATTTACTCATTTACAAAGTCACTAACTCCCAAAATTGTTTAAAAATAAACTTACAAACCAGGAATGGTTTTTAGTGTATGGAGTTGAAAAAAACAGATAATAATAATAATAAATATTTATTCTAGGATCACCCACCACCCCCAAAAATACAATAAATTAGACCTTGAATGAGAAATATAAATGTGTTGTTAATATACATATCTTAAGTCCATGTTTTAAGAGTTAACACATTTGTTTGTCACGTTGATAATTTTAATTGTTAGTAACGGTATCAGATAAAAGTTTCGTAAACTGCCTCTTTCAACAGTTGGCACCTGTTTCAGTTAATTTGTTCACGTGCACTCTAACATTTTCCATACTTTATTTTTTTCGTATTTGCTGGATTAAATCCAAGTTATATGTGGATATGCATGTTCAATTGTAGAGGTTTAGAAATGCGATATTTTAATTTCTCTAATCCAAAAACCCATAAAACTATATGTCACATTGGTAAACTATTTCTCTTTGCAATACAAATTGATTTAAGTGATTTGAAGACTTAAGTTAATTACATTTAAGAGAAAAAAAAACTGGACGTTTTCCACGAAACACCGAACTACTACACTTTTCTCGACGCGCGTCAGCCACAGTGGCAGTTGCTCTTCAGGAGAAGATTAAAACTAAATTCTAGCCTATACACTTGCACTATTTATACCAAATTTGTTGCCACGGTTCACTGAACCGTAACCGTCTTTGTTTATCAGAGCAAACAGTGGACTGGTGGGTATCGGACCATTGTCCTTATTCATACTATTGTTACACTTAATGATTTCTAAACTTTCAAAAGCATCCAACTGTCTACTGTTTGTTACATTTCTAATTAATTTTAAATTATTTATATCTATCCTATGGTTGTTGTCGAAAGCATGTTGGGCAACACAAGATTTTTCAGTTCTGCCATATTTCAAATGAGCCATGTGTTCTTTAAATCTAGTCAATATAGATCTTTTTTGTTTGCCCAATATACTTTTGATCACAATCTTTACAACTTATTTCGTATATTCCTGACTTTTCGTTATTGTTGATTTTGTCTTTGGGGTTACCCAAAAGCGTCTGTAGTTTATTTTTAGAATTATAAACCAAATTGATATTGATATTTTTAAAAATCTTATCTAGTCCGCGGGTGAATTTAGGTTCATATGGTAACGAAGCAAATTTCGAATTGTCAGTATCTATACGAAAAGTCGTGGAATTGTACAGGATTCTCTTAAATTTATGCTTCCTTATTAACTTATCTATTAAATGGACTGAGTAACCGTTACTCTTAGCTATATTCTTAATTAATTGTGTCTCATGTTCAAACCTCTCTTTACTGAGGGGGAAATTTAACAAACGGTGAATTAGAAAATTAAAACTTGCCATTTTATGTTGAAAAGGGTGGTGTGAATCGTTGGGAATATATCTAAGAGTCGCGGTTTCTTTCCTATATACATCAAACTCTAACTTATTTTCACTATTTCTAATAACTAATACATCTAAAAATGGCAGCTGTTCATTGTGTTCCACTTCATATGTAAATTTTATGGTAGGGAAACGGTTATTTAATTTGGCAACAAAATTATCTAAACTAATTGCTTTTGTATCAAATACCGCGAAGATGTCGTCCACATACCTGAACCAAACTCTAGGGAAATACTCGAATTTATCTTTTACTTCTGTCTCAAATTTACTCATAAAAAGATTTGCAATGAAAGGTGACAAGGAGTTACCCATTGCCGTTCCCTCATGTTGTTGAAAATATTCACCATTATACTGAAAACAATTTTGATTCATACAAATACTGGTAAGCCGAATGTATTCCTTAATAATTCTATCGTCTAAACCATTCAATTCGAGTAATTCCCTGAGGTAGTCCAAAGTTTGTGGGATTGGAACACTTGGAAACAATGAGCATACATACAAACGAGACCAAGATTTCACCTTCTTATTAAACTGCAATTGGAAATTTTTGATATTGTCAATGAACTCACTAGAATTTTTAACTGAAAAACTTATTTGTGCAATAGGCAAATTTTCGAACTCGTTCGTTAACCATTTTGACAAATATAAGTTGTCCTAAACAATTGTTACAACGGGTTTAAATTTTGTAAACAATACAATTTAGTATTACTCCTTCATTTGACAATTGTAATTTTGTCTCAGTGAAGGAGTAATACAGATTGTATTCTTTACAAGAATTCTTAACCCATTTTTGGAAAATCTATAATGACCAATTGTCTCAGCGATAGGATCCCCTACTTAATTAAATTGTCGACTCTTCAAAATGGTTTTTAACGAACGATCAACAATTTGCCTTATTTCACAAACGTTTTCAGTTAAAAATTCTTTCAAATAAAAAATATCCATTTCACGTAATTGTTTGACAATGTTGTATGTATGCTCATTGTTTCCAAGTGTTCCAATCCCACAAACTTTGGACTACCTCAGGGAATTACTCGAATTGAATGGTTTAGACGATAGAATTATTAAGGAATACATTCGGCTTACCAGTATTTGTATGAATCAAAATTGTTTTCAGTATAATGGTGAATATTTTCAACAACATGAGGGAACGGCAATGGGTAACTCCTTGTCACCTTTCATTGCAAATCTTTTTATGAGTAAATTTGAGACAGAAGTAAAAGATAAATTCGAGTATTTCCCTAGAGTTTGGTTCAGGTATGTGGACGACATCTTCGCGGTATTTGATACAAAAGCAATTAGTTTAGATAATTTTGTTGCCAAATTAAATAACCGTTTCCCTACCATAAAATTTACATATGAAGTGGAACACAATGAACAGCTGCCATTTTTAGATGTATTAGTTATTAGAAATAGTGAAAATAAGTTAGAGTTTGATGTATATAGGAAAGAAACCGCGACTCTTAGATATATTCCCAACGATTCACACCACCCTTTTCAACATAAAATGGCAAGTTTTAATTTTCTAATTCACCGTTTGTTAAATTTCCCCCTCAGTAAAGAGAGGTTTGAACATGAGACACAATTAATTAAGAATATAGCTAAGAGTAACGGTTACTCAGTCCATTTAATAGATAAGTTAATAAGGAAGCATAAATTTAAGAGAATCCTGTACAATTCCACGACTTTTCGTATAGATACTGACAATTCGAAATTTGCTTCGTTACCATATGAACCTAAATTCACCCGCGGACTAGATAAGATTTTTAAAAATATCAATATCAATTTGGTTTATAATTCTAAAAATAAACTACAGACGCTTTTGGGTAACCCCAAAGACAAAATCAACAATAACGAAAAGTCCGGAATATACGAAATAAGTTGTAAAGATTGTGATCAAAAGTATATTGGGCAAACAAAAAGATCTATATTGACTAGATTTAAAGAACACATGGCTCATTTGAAATATGGCAGAACTGAAAAATCTTGTGTTGCCCAACATGCTTCGACAACAACCATAGGATAGATATAAATAATTTAAAATTAATTAGAAATGTAACAAACAGTAGACAGTTGGATGCTTTTGAAAGTTTAGAAATCATTAAGTGTAACAATAGTATGAATAAGGACAATGGTCCGATACCCACCAGTCCACTGTTTGCTCTGATAAACAAAAGACGGTTACGGTTCAGTGAACCGTGGCAACAAATTTGGTATAAATAGTGCAAGTGTATAGGCTAGAATTTAGTTTTAATCTTCTCCTGAAGATGCCAACTTGGTTGGCGAAACGCGCGTCGAGAAAAGTGTAGTAGTTCGGTGTTTCGTGGAAAACGTCCAGTTTTTTGTTTCTACGCCGAAGGTTCCAGTACCCACTCCAGGTACATTTAAGAGTTCAAAGAACAGACTCACGAACTGAAAAAATACAATCAAACAATTAAGGAACAAATATCCAAAGAGTCGACTATAACTCGGAATAGACTAATAAATAGTATCTTAGATAGTATCTTTAGAAAGATTTAGAAATTGAGAAGAAATAATTAGAAATTGAAAATCTGAATATTATGTCTACAGTAGTAAATAAACTAAATGAATTACCTGG
The DNA here is from genome assembly GCA_029963805.1 of Aromia moschata. NCBI lineage: Eukaryota > Metazoa > Arthropoda > Insecta > Coleoptera > Cerambycidae > Aromia > Aromia moschata. The sequence continues at coordinate 349,296 of JAPWTK010000375.1, read as the reverse complement.
AATTAACTTACCTGAGGAGGATATAAACAACATTTCTAAGATAGTCAAAAAGGGGATTCACCAATAAAAAAATAATTCGTCTCGTTCCTTAAAAAAGAAACAAATTCTCCCAGCAATCAGAACTAAAAGCAACTAAAAGGTACAAACATTTACACATGTAAATAACGATATATGCAATGAAGATCGAGTAACTCTTCTTAATCAAGCACAACAGCAAGGATATGAAACACAAATAAAAAATAGTAAACTTTGGGTTAACAAGTACCAATTTACGTTAGATCAGTTGGAACCACTTATCTCAAAAGTACGAACTGGGAACTTGAAGATAACACTCGTTCCACCAACAGTGCACCCTCGACCCCCCATCCCGACAGCCAGAGCCAAATAAATTCAAACAAAATTCACTGGCATGGAAGAAATGCAATCACCGAAGACCATAAACTGACACACAAAAAATGGGTAGAAATGCCTCAGCAAGCAATATTAAATTCATATACAACAATATTAATCTAAATGGATTGAGAGTAATAGTAAAAAAATAAAAACATTTTAACTGCAATTTATAGAAGTCCAACACTATGCCTTGTCACGTTTGTTAATAAAGAACTCCAAACCCTTTTGAAGGATTCACTAAAGAACCAAGACTATACCATTTTAGTAGGAGACCTTAACATTGATGTCCTGGTAGAAGATAATGACTACACAAAATAGTATCTTAACATACTGGCTGCAAATGCTTTTCTATCTAATCAAAAAGGTACCTGTATAGTTCTTATTCTTAAACTCTAAAAGATGAATTAAACTTTGAGCTACCGTTTATAATAAAAACGGGTATAACAGAACATTATAAATAACAATGCAATTTGTTTTTCCAAAAAGAAGAAGCAACTCGCCTGCGAACCAGATAGAGTATAAAACGTTTCTAGATTTGTATAAGTTGAAGCAAGCAGTATCTGAAAAAAACTGGGAAAGTTTATATCATCAAGAGAATATAGAACTAACAATTCAGTATTACAGTTTGTGTACTACACAAACAAAAAACAACAACAAATGCAGGAAAATGAATCACCCAAGGTTTGATAAACTCAATAAATAAAAAAAATGAAATGAAAAAATCGTTGCTAAAAAATTCAGAAAATAGGAATCTGGAATACGAATTCAGGAGACGCAATTTCCATGAGAGGCAAGTAGAGATTATATCAGCAAAATAGTATGGTTCCAAGCAAACTTAAAACTATGATGCTTCAGAAGAGTCTACTTACTGAATAACTGAGAATGAAAAAAATCAACGACACTAAATTTTTACCATGTGGATGTGGAAGCAAAAGAGCGAGAAAGAAAGAGAAGTAAAAATATAATTTTACATATGTTGTAAAAACCACAAAGTTAACGCGTTGTTATCTAATATCCTGCCAAGGTAATTTGTGTGCAAGGTCATGATTCTTCCACTATGAATTTAATAGTGCTTGATGCATTCACGTTATTTTAAAATTTGCAATTAACATAGGAATATTTTCTATCCTTGCTTACATGAGTGTAATTATAATGGGTGATAATTATGCAAAATTATTTACAATTAATTAAAGTCGTTCCCGGTGAGTACATAATTAGAGAAACATGTATTTACTAATTAATTATATTTTATTTGATATAATTTATATTTATATTTAATAATAGTATTTTATTTTATTTTTGATATATTTCTTGTTATCGTTAAATATAATGATATGAATGAAATTTAAGTGCGATACAAATAAATAAGTTAAATACATTTTACAAATACTCGTATATAAAGAATTTCACTATATGCAAATGCATTTTGTTAACGTAACAAAAAATATTTAGATGTATAATATTCGATCACAAATATTAAGTTTTTAATTTATTCAGGCAGCTATTTGACTATACTTTAGTCAAACAAGGATTAAAGAAACTTCCAGTTACCTAAGAAGTAGTGTAATTCCGTAGTTACGAAACTGTTCGTAATACTAATAGGGGGAAAGGTATTCCAGTGTAATTTTTTAAATGGAAAGGAAAAAGTTATTTACTTACAAGTAATACATGTAAGTGTTGTACCGGTTTCTCTTAAAACTCTCAGTTTCCCGTAAACGTAACGTAACGTAACGTAACGTAAACGTAAACGAGGTTATGTCGTTGAGCATGTATCTTACAGGGAAAACATTTTTTAACATAGGGAATTACGTTAAAATAAATATTGATACTATTCCAGAATATTATACAATGTATGTACATATTTCCGACATGTTATGGTTATTACCTTTAAAGTACTTTTGCGACTTAATAATATGGTATAAGCAATAAGCCAATACTCTTTTTTATATTAAAAAAATTTAAAGTACTTTTGCGACTTAATAATGTGGTATAAACAATAAGCCAATACTCTTTTTTATATAAAAACAATTTATGTGTATAAAACTGAGCACGTTGATTTGGTTCAAGTCATTTGGTTCAACATTCATTTTTGGCTTTTGCTGTATACGTACTGTGTAAGTTTATTTTCAAGAAACACAACACCAGAATGCATTAGGATATAAGACCCTTGGTAAATGTTCTATATGTTGTAAATATTCTTAATTTTCTATATATTTTCTACATATTTTCAAAAATAAATAGGTACCTTTCTTTTGAGAAATCCAACTGAATTTGTATGACCTTGTGCTTCTAAATACTTTCTAGTATTTAAGTGGTTTAGTTGGTTTAGGTGACTTAGTATATTTGCTGAAATCTATTGTTTGTGTGTTAAACTTTAACTTTGCGACTCTTTTAGTATTTTTTTTTAAGTAAGTTTAAGTCGCCGAGCATTATTATGGCAACTATATTCCATTTTAATTACCTGGGATTCTTACACAACGCAAAATGCGATTTAATATTTACATTATGACGTTGCTTGTATATTGAATACAGTGCATCTATTATTCAAAATCGTGTATGATGTATAACCAAAAATGCAGTCATTTTGAAAGAATATATGTACGTTTTTATTACTGTTCAATAAAATACACATTTGTAAAGATTACTAAGTAGCAGTTAACGTTTAATACAGCAGTTTATAATATATTATTTTTTATTGTTTAATTGTAATTTATACATTTATTTATTTATTGTTTAATACATCATTTATATAGATGTAATATTTTTTTCGAGGCAAATTTTATTTATAGGCAAATATTTTTTTTTATTTTTTTTACCACTGACATTTTTTTATTAAAATAATTGATGCACTAAAGTTATAGGCTAATTCCTTAAGCTTTTTTACAAACACACTTGAGTAAAAAATAAATAATAATAAAAAAAGTAAAATGACATGTTTGCCATTAACGCCCTGTATGGGTTAATCAAATATTGGCCTCATCATATTTTTTGGGACTATTTATTGTACTTCTGTACCAAATTTGAGCGACGCCGAGTCGGTGGTTTTGAACATATTTGAAAAAACTTGTTACCACCGCCCCCTTTTGTAGGGCTGTAGAACTGTTAAGAAGGATCTTAAAGCGAAATAAAAAAATACGTGTCTGTTTATTTTTGATATAGTATCTGTCATTAATTTTTGGTCCCATATTTTTGAATCACCCTGTACAAATATGGCAAATGTCGACGCAAACACATTTCTTTTAAAAAAGCAAAATCGTTGATAGGGTAGGTAAATCTGATCTGTATTAAACCTGATACGAAAATTGATAAAACACCATCGAACAAATAAAACATTACTTCGATTCGATGAAGTAGTTAGATATAAGATGTAAGTAAAATATCAATGACTTTTAAACTTTTCAACTTTTCAAATGATAAACCCTGTTCAACTAATCTACGATACCATAACCATTTTATACCATAACGAAGAGTGCCTCGAAGACAATGAAATAAAATCAATAATTAAATAATAATTAGATAAGAAATCAATAAATAATTAAAATCTCATAATTCATTAAATCAATAAGATTATCTAAAATGAGTTGTCAATAACATAAATTGCAAGAAATCCATCCTGTTTCGTTAACTATCGCTTTCTTTGTGAAAAACAGCTGACGTGTAGTGTTGTACTGGTTTTCCTGTCACGAAATGACATGACACTTGAATGCAATGCCAATAGCCATTGTGATGCAAATAAAACTTGAAATAATTTCACATTCATTTATAAAAGTAGTTTTTAAGGCAGTCTCCCAGCACGCAAGTGATCACTGTCACTATTACCTCGTTAATACGAGTATATCCCCGTAGGTTAAATGGTAAAAAGTCGTATAAATCTTTTGCTAAATGAATATTTATTTTAATAAAAAAGACAAATAAAATATTCGGTTCTTTGTGCTGCAGCGTCTGGGTACGTATGCAAATCGCTGGATTCGATAACGAATAAAAGTTGAGCTAGCAGGTCCGGTTTAGCCTCTTTTTGCAATCTGTTCAACATATCAATAATTATATAGGTGTTCCTTATGTGTCTGATTTTATCTCACTAAAGACGATAATAGAATCTATTTAATTAATTCCACTAAGAGTGGAAATAACAGGTGTTAAGTGCCAAAATCAACAAGTCGGGTTATGATAAAAAAAGTGAATATTTTTTATATTTAAATATTTCAAACGTGAAAAATTATAATTTTAGAGATAAATTCTCTCTAAACTCTCTAAACAATCTTTACTTCTTAAAGAAATACAACTTCAAATTGACAAATATAAAAACAGATTTCTGAACAAAAATATAGAAAGGCGCTAAGTGTCTTATTCAAGATTCAGTAATTTTTGTAGAAAAGTTTATTGTTGGTGTTTTGCAGAAAATATAACATGTTCTCTGGGTGCTTTTTTCTTATTATCTCCTATCTTGTTTGTGTCTAATAATTGGGAAATCATTGTTTACTTCAAATCTAAAAACAGTTTTACCTTTCATCAGAACTATATTTTCTTTCCAGGGAGCAAGATGAGAATAGTAGCTTTCTTTTGTAAATAATACCCCTGGGTGGTTTCTACAAACTTTAATTATGAACCGCTTTGCTGATATTAACGTTAAGTTCAAAATCGAATCAACAGAAGCTTGGATATCGAAAAATTTCAGTTTTGTCATGTCGACAACGGAAAGACGTCCTGTATGTGTAGTACTAAACATTATAATATCATGTAATTTATTTGGAACTATTTCAAACACCATCATGCGGTTCTTATTTTAATATGGGACATGGCACTTGCCCTATTTCTTTGGAAACATACTCGGTGGATGCCTACGGAGTCATCTGTTTTCTCATATTAGTACTATAATATTAAAGCTGGCCCTTAGATCTTTTTTCAGAACATACTTGCTAGCACATAGTATCATTGTACAGCAAAATCTCAATTGCGAAAAAATGGCACTTGGCGCGTCTTTGTTATTTCCACGCCACAATTGTCAGTATACCCAAGATCTCAATGATTTCAAGATCCAAAAGTGCCTTATTCACTGTGTACAGATGGTAGAAAGGGGGAAATAAGTCTATAGTGAATACCAATGTTTTCTCGAATTTAACTTTTTTTATTATTTTTTTATCGATTACACAGCACCACAAAAAAAAAGTGAAATATACCTCTGACCAAACTTGGTGGATTACATGTGTGCTGAATCCGAATCCGAAGCCCGTTTTGCCCCATCACGTCACATTTTTTTTATCCTAAATAAGCTGCGGAAAAATGGCACAAAATGACGCACTATAATGTCGTAGTGCTATTATGGGTTAATGCGGTTCTGGCATTTGCTTTGGCTCAGCTAACTAATTCCAGGCATGGATGTGTCTGAGGATTCGGGGTGTCAGTCTCCCGTGCGGCATTTCGAAGTTAAGTTAAGCGACATTAACTTATAAAATGAGGACAATTAACTTATAAATTGGGTTATTGGGTTATTGGGTTACTGGGTTATTAGGGGTCTGGCCTGCCCTGGTAGAAATCCTCCATTTTTTGACCATTTTGAAGCGATTTTTCGACAATTTTTTTGCCATTTATGGCTAAAATACCCGTTTTGGATGACTGCACAACTTTGGTTTGATGTTATATGGTTAATTGAGGTTTTTGGGGCTTATTGATTGTGAGGTTTATGGGATTGGCGGTATGAAGTTATTGAAGTATTGGGTTATGAGGTTTGATTGGGTTCTACAGTTTTTTTTTTCATTTTTTGCCATTTTTCCGCAGATTATTGAGGATAAAAAAAAATGACGTGATGGGGCAAAACGGGCTTCGGATTCGGATTCAGCGACCCCAAAAACATGTAATCCACCAAGTTTGGTCAGAGGACATTTAACTTTTTTTGTGGCGCTGTGTTATTGAGAACGACTTATATAGTTCCTCCTTTCCATTCGTTATGCAGAGCGAATGAGCACCTTTGACCGAGATTTAGACGAACTTGAAAGAGCAAGAAGCTTTACGGATAAATAGATATAATAGTCAGTTTGTTTTTCGAGACCATTTCATATATTGCTTACTCGTAGAGACCAACTGATCAACCTAAAACTCGTCCAAAATTGCTTATTCGCCCTGTACAGTGGGTTAAAAGGAGGAAATAAATCAGTAGTTCTCTTATTTTCCCATTTACACCCTCTCTACAGGGTGAATAAAGCACTTTTGAACTTTGGGCCCATGGGGATATTCAGTAGATTATTAACTACAACATATCACTGTACCAGCAAAATTGTTGGTCTCCAAAATTCCATTAGGTAGGTGCGTGGTCCTTTAGAGTTATGTTACTCATCCAAATCCTTTAAAAAACCCATCTTTAAAATAAATTGGCTTTTGCTAAATATTTCTAAAGAGCAAAAGGAAACTTCTAAATACCGAAAAAAATATGTTTTTAATACGCAAAATATAAAACACATAGCAGGAAATAACGGTCAAGAGACAACAAACTCTGAAACAGAAACTAACTATACTTTGTACGAAATAAAAACCGATGCACGTCACCGATGACACTATTAAATGAGTGCAGTGATATGTGATATGATGATGTGCTTAAAGGTGACAATTTCATAAAAATTTAAGAGATGCGGGAAAATTTTTCCAGCACTAGAGTAGGAAAGTGCATCATTCTATACCAAAATTCGTGTGGGAAAGTGGTTGTTTATGCATGCTTGTAGAAAAACTTTTTTTACATCGAAAAACGACTTTATCTAAAAGCCAATAATGGTGAATCAAATAATTTCATTTAATCAAATACTTAAATCATGTCAAGTATTTTGGTCATTTGAATATAAGTGAATCGGGCAGGTGCCTCGCCAGATTGCAGAAGAGTGCGGTGATGATACGTAAGTATTGCCGTCTAGTATGCACAAACGCGTCTGGTTCATGACTAATTACGATGGCATAAAAGGTACGTTACCATAACGAACTAAGGCGTAACGAACCTTATGAATGAAATGAATGTTATTACTAGTTGTAAACCGCGGAACTAATTTTCTGTACATTCTGTGTTTTCTTCGTTATAATATAGGGAAATATACATTATACCAATTTTGAACATAATGAACATACATATTTGATTTAATTGTTCTAGATATCTATATTCAAAAACCATATATGTATAGTGACGACATACCAAGAAGACAAGATGAATTTTTTAAATAACTTTCAAATGATAAATTAGAATTTAACGAGTATTTGAGGATTTCACTGTTATGTGAATATGCATAATGCGTTACAAAAATACAAATATTAGAATAAAAAAGTCAGGGACGGATCAGTCCTAAGGTTTACTATATAAAAATTTGGGAAAAGTAGACTTTCATTTGGTATGATGACCTCTCATACTAAACCATTCATTTTTGAGGAAACGTACCTAATAACAGCTTATTGAGGTGTCCTAATGCTACATGCGGAATGCCAATATATTTTTATATTGTATCTAGAAAAAATATGACTAATTCTCTGTTATTCGCTGAACCAACAATAAGTACGCCCCTGTTTCAAACTAAAGATACGTAATGAAAGTGACATCCAATAATTTCCCCCGAAAAGAAAAAGCTCTGCGATTATATCAATGAATTATTTCACCATTTACTTACGTGAAACTGGCTGGTTATTCCAAATTTCTATTATCTTGTCAAGTTGCTGCTGATTTCGAATGCATATCATTAATCAATCCTGTTACAAAGGACAAACAAGCGACGTATAATTAGGTAATCTTAAATTAATATTATGGATTTATATTTAAACGTCTAATTTATATAGGTATACATATATGTAACGTTTAAAAACAGTGAGTTTCTGTTTTACTACACGTTCATTTAATCCCCACATGATTTTGGACCCTAGATTTTGACCGTTGCTCTCAATTTAAGACGTTTTATTTTTTACTTAATAGGCAAGATGTCCAAAGAGAATGGCGAACATGGTTACAATTAGCGCAGAATGATTTATAGTTGAAGCGTGGAATATTAATTTTAATACTCCTATTAATTTGAAGATGTAAAAACCCGGGTATTTAGAATGGATATTTATATTATTTATTAATATTGATATAAAGATTTGTTGCAAAAAATTACCTTTCGGAGGATTTTCCTGTTTGGCTAATTTGCTGTTATAATATGATATAATAAAAACATGTATGTGCATAATGAGTATCTCCCTAGATATAAAGATAATTAGATAAGTATACACCGATATCTACGAGGTGTGGCTTTTAAATAACCGAACTGCTGTCATAACACTTTTTATTCGTTACCCATTACAGTATCAATTTTCGCCTTCAATCGAGATATCTGTCTCTTTCTCTATCCCGCTCCATACGACTTTTCCATTGCTGAAAGCAGTCCTGAAGTCCGCTTCGTCAGCTGGTTTAGAACCTCCGTCGCTTTTGCCTTAAGCGCTTCCACACTTTTGAATCTTGTCATCAAAAGTAATCACCGTGTCTAACAAGCCTGGATCAGTGTCAATGTTGTTTGTAATGTCAGCGCAAATGTTTATTCATGATTCCTTTTGCTCGGAAGTGAGGAGATTTGGCATCATTTTTGCGCAAACTTCATGCAAAATTCATGCAAAATCTCGCGAATACATTCCTTGTCGATTCCTGTTATTTCAGCAAGCCCTCGGATGCTTAGACGACGATCATCGCGGATTAATTTACCACTTTTTTAATGTTTTCGACGTTGAGGGTCGTCCGGGGCGCGGATCGTCTTCGGTCGTTTCACGTCCCTCTTTAAACCGTTTAAACCATTTAAAATCTTGTGTGTGGGATACACATTCATTCCCGTACACTTCTTTTAACACTGCATAAGCTTCTGTAAAAGTTTTCCCCAGTTTAACAAGAAACTTGAGGTTAACCCGTTGTTCCATCTAAACACAACATTTTTTCGACGCGTCACTGGTGCGTAGACTAATTCAAACAACTGCTACAGTCAAACTGAGCGATCCACTTGCTTGTCCAGCGAGCAGGTGGGGAAAGTATCACCAGACACAGTTCTGTTCAAATTGTCGCGACACGCTCGCAGCGCACTGGTGGCAGCATCAGTTCGGTTATTTAATAGCCACACCTCGTGTATAGACACCTCCAAGCAATAGAATGTAACTGGAAGAGACATAATATAACCTGGGGATTTTTATTATAACAGAGCTTTACGCTTTGTTCTTCAAAAGTATTTTTTGTACTCCAACACCATTTTTTCTCATCTTATTTATCTTTTATTTCAACTTAACGATTTTAATATTTTTATTGAGTTCACTAAATGTTTGGCTACTTGATAGGACTCTTAGTTTCGTGATAATTGACTGATTTTAAAGATAAAAATATTAAAACATTAAAAAAAGGAATGTTCTTATTAGATAAAAAAAATATCTGAATATTAGAAATTATTTTCAAAATTATAAACGTTTTATATTAAAGTTTTTTAGGTTAGGTAAGGTATTTTTGCGATACCGATAATACAGTTGCACAAAAAAGATCATGATCCTGGATATTGATCTTAGTACCCCCCATGTATTTTTCGACACTAAATTCGAATCCAACCTCAAAAGTCAATACACCCTCAAAATTTTGAGATATGGGTAAGAAATGAAAATTTGACAAAATACCCCCTTCAACCCCGGTTATACTCGATTTTCACCTCTGGGGTAAATTTCCTACTTTTGGCATGTTGAAATTTGAAATCAGCAATCTCGAAAACCCCCCAGAAATATATTCTTGGAACAAAAATTGCGTATTTTAAAATTTTGAAATACTCAAAATTTTGAAGGTGTATTGACTTTTTTGAGGTTGGATTCGAATTCATCGTCGAAAAAAATACATTGGGTTATTAAGGTCAATATCCAGGATTTTTGATTTTTTTTTGTGTAGCTGTGTAATTGAAGAAAGACAAGCCCATTACTACGGTCCTGTCAATGAACGCTCAAAAGGGGGGAGGGTCGAGAAGTAATGCCAATATCTCAAGTGTTAACTTCTGGGTGCGTTTAGAATAGTTAATAGATAAACATACCAAAATTTCCTGATTTTTTTTTTCGTACCTGTTATAGTTTTCTAGGTAAGCACTAATAATATTTGCATGTTTTAGAAAAACTTTAGCCTCACGTTGTTTGATAAACTTTACCTCTTAATTTATTCACCGTTCACTTGAGAAGAAAGTGCTCAGAGAAGTTGTAAGACATTAAATTTCCCTTAAAAATAAGTATACCTACCATTCGTTATTTTATCTTCAACTAATCAAAAGTTCGAGCAGTTATAGGAATTCTTGCAAACAAGATACACAATTATGATAAAATGTTTATGTTTAAGTATGTTTACCTCCTAACTAGTACAGTATTGAAGTCAACAATTGGGATCTCGGATTTTTTCTCCAGACCGCCTTCATTAACAGGACTGCTAGTGTTTCATTGTTAATGAAAGGTGCCTTCGAATTTTTTTCTATGTTGTTCCATAGGAAACTCAATTATTTTGTGAACGATTTTTGTAAAAGTATCTGTTTCTGATTCCGCTAACTCCTAAACCAACCCTGTGGAGCACATAACGAGATGCTGCATTTTTTCCGTCGCACTCTCGCAACCATGAACGTTTCTGCGTAAGACATAACCTAAATAGGTACCTGTTCCACCTACCCGGCTATGCAAATCTCTATCCTTTATTTATTATTAAACACGATTTAAATATTTACTCTCAATTAAATCATTCTAGGTATGCGTGTACGTCATTCCGTAGTTATGCCTGTTGCTCTACGTTTACGCAGAAATTTAAAAAGGTCCTCAGGAAATTTTTGATTTCTAAGAATTGCCGAGATATTCTGCAGCGATTCTTATGATTAATACGAAGTTCAATAGTCTGCTAGTTTCTAAATATATTTGCTGGTGATGGATTTATTAACAGAAAGAATTCAACTCACTTCCGTAAGTAGGTGGACTCCAAAGTTTCTGTGAGGCGTATTTCAATAAATGCGATTTATTAACTAACTAACTTATCTAATCGTAGTTAATAAAAACGTCAACGAGTGTATTAATGCCCTCATATTTTTCTAAATCGATTGTTTTTCGAAAGAAGATTATTAACAGTTGTACAGCGTCACACCTGTTTTTTGTTGAAAGTATGTGTATATTATTTTCCCGCATGTGTATTTTTATTTTGAAGATTTGATATATGCCTTTGCGTTTAAAAGTCTTTGATTTGGTAGAATTATACGACCAGAGTAGATTTATAGGGTGTTTAAATCAGATTGATAACGAAACCCGCCAACGATTTTCAAACATGAAAGGACCTCTATAAACATTAACAGTAGAACTTTTTTTAGAAAATTTATTTTATGAAAAGTGTTAGTCTTTATTATAGGACATATAAAATTATATCTAAAATCATATTTTAAGGATTTAGATTATTCTAATAGAATTGTCTCAGAATATTCGATAACTATACTATATCGATACCCAACAATAACTGCTACAATTTTTAAAACAAAATTGGAATTGCTTTCCCATTCCCATTTCTTCAACCCATTTTCACCCCACGTGCGCCGTCCCTCTATAGTTACGCTGGGATTTGCCCTCTGTTGGGTTACCTCTGTTGGGCGATTCCATTCATACTAATGCTACCTAATAAAATTGTATGGAGTTTCACAGATCGCTTTCACTCTTTGACAACTCAAGCATCCCTCCCTGGCCACCCTACATCACCATTGTCAAAGGGTGAAATATAATTGTGGAACCCTACTTTAAATTAAATATTATTAAATATTATGATCAATGGAATCATATAACAGATGTATGATCATGAAAACCCAGCGTAACTGTAAAGGGGTCGAGAAAGTGTTGAAAGGATGAAATAACGACCAAACGCTGAGGACTCGTTGGAGAGGTCTTAATGCGTGCTAGGATAGGGTTTTTACCCTCTAGCATCCTTCGCAGCATATCCTGTACATCTTTGAATTGCCGCCAGTATTTTGTGAATTCATATTTCGACATGGAGTTGGTTTTTTGGAGTGTGGACGGTAAACTCTTTAAGCCACTGTGTAGCAACTTAAAACCAACCTTATAGGCTATTGAAAATTAAAAGTCGCAGGTCTCTAGCCCTAATAGAACGCAAATGTCACTGATGTAAAAAGTGGTACGCTAATGTTGACGAGCAGTTTAATTACTAAAAATTTATATAACAAAAATATTTATCAAAATAATCACTGGCAAAAAATACCTTGTTATACATATATTGGTTCTAAAATTTGAAATAATTAAATGTTGTACCGTGAAATAATTAAATAAAAATTAGACATTTTTAAAATATTATGTACGGCTCTTACTATATTTTTTATATTCTAACATCTACATACCTACTTATTCTTACACCATGAAATTTTTTACATTTTTATCTATAAAATAATACAAGATAAGACTTTCTACATCTTTAAACGACAAAGAGATTCTGCGCATATGCTCCTCCCATTAAATCCCACCTGTGTCATATCGTGCGCCAGCATGTCCTATCCGTGTTCAACCTTCTGCGTGGCCCATCCTACACCGCCTTCCTTTCCACATAGCATTTTTTTAGCTGGTAATATTTGCTATCCCTAAGTCGACATGGGCCAACCCTGTATAAATATGTGAATAGATTGCATTATAAATAGATTGTAATTATGTTTCTTGTATAACATTACCTACCTTCATGAACAGCTTTTCACAAGAAAAACGCAATAAGAAAAGTGAGAAAACACGAGACATGAAATAAAAATTTACATTATGATTAAATCCGTTATACTTTATGCATAATAATGCATTATGATTAATTATGAAAACAAAAAATTTAATATATTAATTAATAACTTTGTAAGGTATACTAAAATTTTCTTCAGAATGAATTTAGTCTTATTTTTACTGTCGTTATTTTCATCATTTTGCGTGTCCATTATTGTTTAATTAGGTATCTGTTAATCAGTTTTATTTGTTATATTCTCCATATATTATTTTGTGCAAATATTTTAAAATATATGCAAAAGATGCAGAAGAAGCAATTAAAACAGACCTGTCTCCAAGTGTTTGCAAAGAATCAGCCATAATGAAATTATGGATTTTATACCATAATATAATTTTGCATCTTACTGTATAATCTTTTATTTGTCACCCTTTTAGTTTTCCTGTTTTTGATACAACTTACACATTTGAGAGTAGAATGAATTGCCTGTTTTGCTAGGATTTGAATTGCTAGGATTATGCGTTTTTTTCTTTTCAATTTTGAGTGTATTGTTGTTAAGTTCACAGATAGCGGAGAGAATATTGGACTAAATATTTTTATTGTTTTCTCATCTATAAATTAGTTCAAATTAACTTGAGCTGTGTGTTATGAAATAAAACAACTAGGAGTATTGGCATGATTTAATTTTCATTAATAGTTCTATACACAATTTTTTCGAAACACAATGCTACTTCTAAAACAGACAGAAACTGAAAATGCAAAACTGCCTATTTAGCTAAACCCAAGTTTGCAACTTTAAGTACGAAGAACCAATTTGGATTTGTTATATCTTCATTCGACGCTTTATTTGTGTCGATTCTCGGAATGCGGAGATGACGTCGCCTTTCTTGACAAAACTGGAGACCTCTTCGGCGACCTACTGTTCTCACCCTCAGGAGACGGTGATCCCCCGTTCGATCCCTTTCCGGCTGTCTTCAGACGCACCTTAGTGTCGAGATGTCGAAATCTGCGGATATAAAAGTACATTTTACGGTGGTTTTCAATTTCTCGCGGTGTAGGTAATTTTGTAGTTAAACTGTTCCAATTGATATAAATGGCATTGATGTTAATTTGGTCAATATTAACCCGCACCTCAAGACAGCTGAAGATGCACAATAATTCTGAAAACATAAAAAATACCGTTTATTACCAAAGCAAGGTATTTGTCTCTAAAGGTTGATATTCATTTCAGCATTTTTTTGCGCACAAATCTATGCGCGAACGATTTACGCGCACACACGTTCGTTCATGGAATCTTAAATAACCTATATTTTTTGCGCGCAAATACTCGCTCCAGTTAGTTTGTAGTTATCTGAATGTGTGTGTATGAGAAAACAAAAGGTCTCGTAATATAACAATTGCAAGTGCAGCTTTCATCGTAATGTATTTTATATAAAAAAAAGAAAAACAACAGCCCAAACGATGGTGGATAACACAGTTATATCAAGGCCGGCAGTGGATCCAGTTTATTGGCAGACTATTATATAATACCTTATTGATGCCTGAAATTGTATCATCTATTTTTTTGATAAAGCAATAGAATTATTGAGCAGTGTCTTTTACTTGTATTTTAAAACATTTATATTCCTCTTTATATTTTCCTTTTCCTGTTCCAATTGTTTTCTTTCCCTTTGATTTTTCTCTGCGTAGGGATCCAAGCAGACTGTTCATTTTTTGTCTAGCATCAGACACGTTAATTTTTAAATTTGTTGCAATTGACTCCCGTGCATCTACTTTTTTGATTCCTCGAAAAATGACAGGTTTGGGTTCCATAAAATCGGCCACTTTTCATATTCATCAATTAACTTCAAACATAATTCATTATTCCATTCCATCTTTGAGTTTATAATATGCCACTAGAAAACTATATGGACGCAGAGCACACACGCACACAGCGAAGCGAGCAGCGAACTATCCACAACTTATCGTCCAAACTGAGCTTTACGCGTAAATATCCTTTGATATTAACTAGAAACCGACAGGCGGCGGAGCGCGTTCGTGCATGCTCAAACCTTGCGCGAACAGTACTTAGCTTCCGTACATATTTGAGCAAATTTGCGCGCGACCAATCGTGCGCACAAAATTGCTCAAATGAATACCTTACCTTAATATACAGGCGTCGGCGTCGCGCTAGGCCTTCGGGTCATGTGTTATTTGTGATATTTTGACATTACGACTGCTGCCGAGAAATGACTATTTTTTATTTATTTGTCATTATAATAACCTGTAATTTATCATAGGCTCTACCAATCCATCAAAAGAAACATGGAACATTATAAAAGAAATGTCTAATAATGGTTATACATTTAGTAATATAAAAATAAGGAAAAATAATGTATTAACAGAGGATCCTCAAACTGTGGCGTCAGCATTTAATTCTTTCTTTATAGATACTCCACACAATATAGTATCATTAATACCGACTTCAAAAAATTCCAAAGTGCAATGATTCGCAGAATTATCAAATACATTCTTTGTTTTTGAACCCTTACACAGAAGAATTACTGCTTTTATTAAAAAGTAAATTAAAAAATAAAAAGTCCAGTGGTGAAGATAATATAACAATGTTTTTATTAAAACGTGTTCTTTCATTAATAATTAGGCCTTTAACTTGTATAGTCAATCTTTCTTTTACACAAGGAATATTTCCTGACAGTTTGAAATTAGGAAAGGTAGTGCCTGTTTATAAAAATAAAGATTGCCATGATGTTGCAAACTATAGACCAGTGACGATTCCGTGTGGATTTTCTAAGATTCTAGAATATTCATTTTTAGGGAGGCTTCTACCATTTATGAGTAAATATAATATACTGAGTGACCAACAGCATGGGTTTCGCAGTGAGTTTTCGACAGCAACTGCTACACGTGCATTTTATGAGAAAATAATAGAATATATTGATGCAGAATGCGCCCTGTTGGGGACTTTTGTGACCTTAGCAGGGCGTTTGACTGTGTTGATATTAATAAGTTAATTCTTATATAAGACAATTATGGTTTACCTCAATGGTGTTGCCTCAAACTGGGTAAAAACTTTTTTTAAATAAACGTAAGCAGTTTGTTAGCATTAGGTATAGTAATAAAAATACAGTATGTACCGTTAATTTGGGATGTTCTGTTTTAGATATTGACGTTCCTCAGGGCTCAGTATTGGGTCCTGTATTATTTATTTTATATGTAAACCATTTAGAGTCTACCTTAAAAGATACTTTTTTTTCTATGTATGCAGATGATGTTTCAATCATAATTACACATCCTGATTCTGCCTTATTAAATAATCAATGTAACAATATATTGAAAACCATTATTATTATTTTCTTTAATGAACATCAAATGCATTTAAATACAGAAAAAACTCAAATGGTACATTTTCATAACAGACAAAAAAAGTGTAATAACTTAAATCTTTTTGTTAATGATAAGACTTTAAATATTGGTACTAACGCAAAATTCTTGGGTATAAATTTAGACGCAAATTTAAGTTTTAAGGAACATTATGATTTTCTCATTGCGAAGATGACGTCTCTTGTATTTCTATTTCAAAACATGAAATCGGTGTTAACAGAAAACCAATTAATAATTATGTATTACGGTTTGGTTGAATCGAGATTGAGATATGGCATAGAATTGTGGGGTAACTCTACCCTAGCAAGTAATATTTTTAAGTTGCAAAAACTTATTTTACGTACTATAGCAGGGAGTTTAAATACATCTACGTGTGTGCCTCTATTTAAAAAAATATAATATTTTAACCTTACCAAGTTTATATATTTTTTTCTCTTTGTATTTATGTTTTTGCAAATAAAAACAAATTTACATATAGCTACGATATTCACAACAAAAACACCAGGAATATGAATATGTTTTATATACCATTTACAAAATTAGAATGTGTAAAAAAGTCACCTAATTATTTTGGTCTTAAGTTGTATAATCAGTTACCTAATGATATAAGACAATGTGATAATATTAGTAGCTTTAAGGACAAATTAAAATCTTTTTTATTATTTAAATATTTCTACTTTTGTCTGAATTTTTACAATAAGAGTGTCTTTTGTATCTCTACTTTTGTATATTCTAGTTTTAAGTAATTTATTGACTATTCCTATACAATTATTGATTATTGTCAAAGAAGGAAAATAAATTATCTATCTATCTATCTATCACTTCACTTACTCGATAAAAAACCATTTCGAGAGTTATGGAATAAATACACACTCGAGTTATACTACGAAAACTTAAACTTAAAAAATAAAAATCGTTTATGAAATGACTGTAAAAAAAAATAATATAAAAAATATATTATACACGTTTATAGTACGGTTACTAGACCCACAAAAAGCGAAATTTTCACTGTTATTAGCTAGTAAAAGACTACAGGAGTGTACTGGTACAGTAATTACAACTTGGTGTTGTAATTGAAGGTATGGTACTTGAGTACAATGTTACTTGAGTACGTTAGAAAACTTTCAAGTCTCAACACGTCAAGTGTTGATTGTGAGCGATGATGCGGCGACAATGCGCTGGGAATAACTTTTGGAACACGATTGCAAGTGTTTTAACATGTTATGTGTAAAGTGCATGCTTTACATCTTTTGGTAGAAACTATTCGAAAATGTTTTCCCAAGGGAGAAGCATTAATAACAAGTACAAAAAGAGTTTCTCAAATCTTCAAAACGTCTTCTAGCATTTCAAACACAGTGCCCTGGCATTCGTGAACCACCACAGCCGATTCTAACAAGTTGGGAAACATGGTTGCAGGCAACTATTTATTATGCTGAATAAGCATTTGCAATAAATAAAATATGTTATTCTATAATTCAAACCTGCGGAAGCTGAAGTTATTAAGGAAAGCTAGAATATTCGAAGGATTACATGACACGGTAGTACAATTATAATATACGGTGTTGTCATTAGTGGAGTCACTGCAAATAGTGGACGAAGTAGAAACGCTGCTACGCACTATAGATGACCCAAAAATTATCGTGTTTTAGAAAAGTTCGAGAGTGTGTTAATGAAAGATTCCAATTTTATCACATTAAAATAATGTGATGGTGCATCGACCAGTCCATTAACTGAGTTCAAAGAAAACATTTCATTCATTTAAACACAATTTTTTTCACCACGACGAACATCGATCAACGAGACAAACATGGAAACATGCGTATCTGATGCTTTTTACGACTCGTATCCAGTGCGTGATGAAAAAAAAATAGCAAAAACAAACTTCAAATAAAACATTCAAAAAACATTTACTTCACCAGAAAAGCTTGGAAACGGCTTGCAAAATATTTGTAAAATATTTTTTTCTTAATCACCAAGTGAATACAAAGTTTTTTCTTTTACTATTTTGAAACCTCGAGATCTGTTATGGGTATTCTAATTTTTATTGAGCCCATAAACCATTTACAAACATGTCGCTTCTGATGTTTTGTAACAGGTTTAAGTCATAATACAATTTTATACTGAATTTGATAACTGTGGAAAAGAAAATTCACAAATATTTTACAAGCCATTACCAAGATTTTATGGTGAGCGGGAAAAATGCTTTTTCGATATTTTGTTGCAAGTTTTATTTCAATATTTTTGCTATTATAGCCTTCTATTTGTGTGTAGTAAACACTCCCAAATATGGCACAAGAAAACATAAACAAATATGACATAAGTTGCACGTTTCTTGACGAAAATATAAGAATTTGTAATTCCACCAACTTATGGCACGAACCGATACGTATTTCTGTTAGGGAACTTTAACGCGGTTCTGTTAGGGAAAAATTTGTAATTTTCATTTAAATTAGCAGTTTGTGAGCTTATTATAAGTAAAACTTACCAATAGTGATATATTTTTGAAATGCTTAGAAAATACTTAATTCGACCAAATAAAAATATACAGGATGTTCTATAAAAAACCGTATGTTTCCTCTATTAGAGAAAACTAATGATGTTAGAAAAGAACTGACTACTCCATAGATTCTACATAGAAAATTGTATGGAAGACGGTTTTTACATTTATAATAAGATAAAAGAAGAGTACATTAGAGGAGGTGTCCAAAAACTGCAAATTTTCTCAAAAAAAGTATCGCAAAAATTAAAAGGGCTATGAAATTCGTTTACTGCATCTTTCGTTTCACAAAAAACTAGGATACGCTCTATCTTTAAAGACAACTGAGATCTGTCTTTGCAAAAAATTGACACCCTATACATACCTGTATATTAGGGTGGTCCTTCTTTTAGAACAGTCCCGATTTTGTTGAGTGCTCCCACTAAATCGGAAGTAGAGGCCTAGAAAATAATTATGAAACAATAAAAAGTCGAAAAAAAAATAATAACCAGTGCCCCACGCAGGTTGAGTTTTAAATGGGATTTAACATGGGTTTTCCGTTATTTTAGGTTAAACCAAGCGTTGAGCACTTGATTTCCATCGGTTCAAGGTGAAACTTGGTATCCCCAGGTTTTCGATATCGCTGAATCCAAATATCATATCAAAAACCGGTTTTGACTAATAACAGCTGTCAAAAAAGCGGTCAAAATTCATTTTTTGATCATTTAAAATTTTAAGGATTTTTTTATATTTTAACACAAATCAAGTAAGTTCCGTCGTAAAAAAAATGGTTACGTGTTTTTTCGCTAAATGACAATTGTCAATTAAGCTGTCAATGAAATTTTTAATCGAATTTTTTAGTTTTTTTTTCAATTTCTCAATTCGGAAAATAGTCTTAATTAAGTGTTTCAATACAGCTAAGTCCGAATATGATGTCAAAAACGAGTTTAGACTCTTGACAGCTGTCAAAAAAGCTGTCAATATAAATTCATTTTTTGACAAATAAAACTTTTAGGGGTTTTTTATATTTAAATACAAATATAGTATAGTTTCGTCGTAAAAAAAATGTCATTTTTCTGATACAACTCAAATTTTTAATATAATCTTCACTCAGATATAATTTTTTTTAAGTAGAGATATTATTAATTTCGAAATAAGGTATTGACAGGTGTCAATATTATTGACACCTATCGTTTATGACAAAACACCGACATTTATTTCGAAATTAATAATATCTCTCCTTACAGAAATCGAAAAAAACATTTAAAGTTTAATTGAAATTTACTTGAGATATAATTGACATTATTAAAGTATTAAAAAAATTTGACAGTTGTCATTCAGCAAAAATGATATAATTTTTTTACGACGAAACTATACTATATTTGTATTTAAATATAAAAAAACCCCCAAAAAGTTTTATTTGTCAAAAAATGAATTTCTATTGACAGCTTTTTTGACAGCTGTCAAGAGTCCAAACTTCGTTTTTGACATCATATTCGGATTTAGCTGTATTGAAACACTTAAGACTATTTTCCGAACTGAGAAATTGAAAAAAAAACTAAAAATTCGATTAAAAATTTCATTGACAGCTTAATTGATAGTTGTCATTTAGCGAAAAACACGTTACCAATTTTTTTACGATAAAACTTGATTTGTGTTAAAATATAAAAAAATCCTTAAAATTTTAAATAATCAAAAAAATGAATTTTTATTGACAGCTCTTTTGACAGCTGTCATTAGTTAAAACCGGTTTTTGACATGATATTTGGATTCAGCGATGTCGAAAACTCGGGGGTACCAAGTTTCACCTTGAACCGATGGAAATCAAGTGCTCAACGCTTGGTTTAACCTACAAAGCCGGAAAACCCATGTTAAATCCCATTTAAAATTCAAGCTGCGTGGGGCACGGGTTATTATTTTTTTTTTCGACTTTTTATTGTTTCATAATTATTTTCTAGGCCTCTACTTCCGATTTAGTGGGAGCTCTCAAAAAAATTGGGACTTTTCCAAAATAAGGACCACCCTACTGTATATACATTGCATCGAAACAATTTTGTTTTACTATCTTTTTTATCAGTCACAATAAATAGAAGGTGTACTATATGTATATTTTTAATTGCAGCCAAATTCCCTACAGGCCATATTCCTTCGTATATCACCTGAGAACAATATGTTCTTCCTTAATAGCGCTAAATTGACTGATAGGTTGTCCTAGACACGTGGTTTTAAGTTAGGTGCAACTATTTCACATGCCTGAGATAATTTAGTAGCAGTTTGTCTTCGCATAAAAATAGTCATTGTTTTTGTGTCTCGGTGAAAACATTGTAGTCACATTTTCATACACGCGTGCCATTTTTCGTCAGTGAATCAACCTGTTCTACTGTCCATTGAGAGGTCTAACCAAAACACGAGGTGTGCAAAACAATCACAATACAGTGTAATTCATGTCGAAATGACGTCAAGGCAGTAACGTGTATTCTTAAACACTGTTCATGTAGGTTTTATACGGATAGTCGTATAAAAGTTATTTATCGCTTTTTTACAGTTACTCTTTATTTATTGTACATACATGATGATTGATCGATGATTTATCCCTCCTTCTGATTTATGGTAAAAAATGCACGCATTTTCATATATTCCTTAAATATACAGGGTGTCCCAGTTTTTTATCAAGACTCTAGGGTTGTGTAGAAATGATGATTTTAAGTAAAAAACTTAATGTCAACGTAGATCCTGAAACGCTTAGTTTTCGACATACAAGGTGATTTGACTTTTTTCTTGATTTTTTTTCTGTTTATTTGATAACGATGAGAGCTACATGGTTCTAATTTTACATGTGAAATAGTTTAATGAAATCTCTTTCATTGATAAAGAAACTTTTTTAGTTACAGAATAAGTGGCGTGCGACCCCTTTTTATACGCCAATGGAATTTTCTCAAGTTTGACTGATTCCACTTATTTTTTGGACAAGTGTAATGAAAAAAAGTAACCACAGATATCCAAAAACGCTTCGTTTTCATAAAAATATATTTTATACTCCGAGAAGTATTTGAAAATTTATCAGCTTTAAATTTTTTCTGTGAAAATAACTATTTTCTTCCTTTTCCAAAAGTAACTGGAACCTGTTAAAATGAACAAAATCCATTGGAGTAGAAAATCTGATTTAAAAAGTGGTTACCCAACCCCCTTACGTACGCCACTGAATGAAAATTTAGAAAAATGTTCATGATTACTATACTTCCACTTCACTATGTGGATGTGGAAATTAAAACCTCTGCCAATGGAATCACTACATCCACATCCAATTCTCACATATAAATTAAACCAAACCACTAAAAACATTAGATTATATTCTTAAAAGTGTAATATATTGTGTATGTGGATATGCGCTTTATCATTTTTATGGCGTTTATAACCTGTATGACCTTTATGGTTCCTATAACCATTATGATCATATGACCCTTATGACCTATGTGGCATCAATGACCTAAACGAAATTAATGACCTCAATGATATTTATAACTTCAATGACCTGAGCTGAGACAATGAACTTTATGACCTGTATGACCTTTATAACCTATATGGCATCAATTACCTACATGAACTCAATGACCTCTATGAAATATACGACCTTAATGACCTGAATGATCTTTATGAACCGTATAATCTATTTTGGATGTGGACATGTAAAAATGAGAGTAGACCTAATAATGTAATAATAACTAATAATGTGAACATAATTCTAATATTTGGTTTGACTACTAATAAGTTTTCATAAATGTTTAATGTTTTCCTTATACTTTATTCTATCCCTCCTCCTTTACTGTGCTGTTGGTGGGGGGGGGGGTTGGTAGAAGAGCAGTATACTTTTATAGAGCTCTTTTCACTGTGTAATTATTAAAAATTTTATTAGAGACTTTTATTTTACCTATTTTGAATATTTATCCCCTTCAGCTTCCCAACCTAGTAAGCTAAAAATCTTTATATTTGCAAGCACTGTTGTGTTATACATGTGCCTTAAATTTGAAGTGTATATTCTTGCATCGTTTCATTATTCGACATTTCGAAATATTTTAGGCCTATTTAGCTAATCAATTTTTTTTTTATAAATAGTTCGTGAATACTATACTTCCATCAGTCAACTACGTGGCTGTGAAAGTAAATTGAGAGTAGATATTGAATTAAGTGATATTTGAATTGTATTCTGATCATATTTGAATTCTACCTCAAGAACTTATAAAACGGAACGTTGCATTAATATTTTGATTAATCATATTAGGGGACAACAAAACCTTTCCTCGACTTATGTACAACAAAAACACTGGGCAAATGAACATAGATTTAAGATTTGTTTTAATCATACATATGTTTTCACAATTTTTAAAATCTTCTTTATATGCATAATTTTCCAGAAAACCCCCATACCCCCGTGGGTGAAAAGTTTATGACATTTTTGTAGAACTCTGTCTTCTGTGTTAAAATTACTACTAAACTAAAATTTGTATTAAAAAAATATTTGACCTATTTTGACTACTTACCCCCTTCAACCCATTCAACTCCCCACCCTATTGAGCTAAAACCCTTTAAATTTGCAGATTTTATCATGTTGTATATATTACATAAAATTTGAAGTTCATATCTTGCATTATTTGCGAATTAAAGGGAAATAAGTATTACCCCCCTTTATTTCCTAACCTCTTCACCGATTAAGCTCAAAATCTAGTCAACTCCAAATCTTGTCATGGTATATCAGTCTCCAAATTTCAAGTTGATACCGTAACGCATTTTCGAGTTATCGTGTACACAAAAAAGGTTTACAGACAGATAGACCGACAAACCGACCGATCGGCCGGCAGACGGACAGACAGAAACAAGTTTTTCGCTGAAACTTAAAATCTCGACGTTTCAGAACATTTGACGTCTATTTAGCCAATAAAACATATTTTTCATAAATACTTCACTCCGCTACATATATGTAGCGGAGTAACATATTAACAACATTAAGGGGTTAGGTGGGTTTGAAAATTTCAAAAAATCGATTTATTTTTTTTTTGTCTTGATTAAATAGTACAATATGTTTAAAATATTCTCCTAAAATTTCAAATCGATCCGAGTAAAATTCTAAGAGATAGACCCTTCGGAAGTTCCGCCCATCAGGCCACGTCAGTCAGCACTTCGCGGGTATTGTCGATTTCAGATAAGAATGCGCCCCCTAGGCGTGTGACAGTTGATTACTCGCTTTCTCCATGTTTGTTTACGTTTGCCAGCTTTATGGTGTCGGAATCTATGATTCTATGTAAGTTAAAAAAATTTTTTTTTGCGTATTATTTCAATTTCAAACTTTAAACGCGTTTATCTCAAAACTCAATTTTTTAAGTCGGTGGACACGTTTCTCGAAAAGTTATGAAGCGATTTTGTTCAAATTTTGAACACATCTTTGAAATAATATTATCTAATCATTGACGAAGGATTTTTTATATTATTACAACTAATTTTTTCGAGCCAATACATGGCGAAAATTTGACCAAAAAATATGTTTTTTGTTCAGTCTGTAAAAAATTCGGTTTTGTTTTATTTTTTTTTCCTTGTCCATAACGAGTTTATCCATGTACTAACGAAATATTTTTGGTTTTGGATTTGGATGAACCAATAATGAGTTAGCGTCACGGCAAGAGCATTTTTTTGAGACGTCAAGGGAGATGAGGTACCAATGGCTGAGTTTTAGGAATTTTAAAATAAAAAATTTCACAAAATACTGTTTAAATATGTATCTTTGACATGCTGAATTGTTTAAATAAAATATATGATTGTATATATTAAAAAAAAATTGTAAAAATACCCTTTTTTGAACCTCTGAAACCACCTAACGCCTTATTGAGCACAAAAATTATTCTTACCGAATTGGTACGTCACTGGAAGCGCCGTCTTCGGCGATTCCTTGAAACAAGAATGCTAGCGGCCAACTTATCCACGATGCACTCCTGAAAATACAAAAAAGGCGTGTAAAATATCATAGAATTTGATGATTTACAGTCTAGATATATTTTATATTTCAACTGTTACAAGAAGACTTATCGGTATACTTAGTATACCTATTTAATTACCCAAAATGCCTACAATACTAAATATATACATATCTATGAAAAGAAAAATATGCATAAATAACAAGTAGAATGAAAGTAATAATAAACAAGGTGACTTTTTAGTGAGTACTTGGTCTATAGAATCGTTGTTTCATAAGTGACTAATATTAAAATTTAATATGTGAGATTGTCTACGCCCTTTTTGGTACTAGTGTGTGTGGACTTACTTCCTTATTTTAAGTGACAAACCCTATATATTTTTAAAAACTTGGAGAAATCACAGAACTTTGAATCAAAAACCTGTATCACATCATAACCCTTTTTTCATATGTACATCATTGGTATTAAAGTTACAAACTTTTCAGTTTTCTTTGGATTATAAGGATTTTCCTTAAAAGTTTCAATTTTCTCTTAAAAATGTGTATTTTTAAATTAGAACTAAAGGGTTTCCTTAATAAATTTCCAACAAAATGTTTAACAAGGTAATAAACATTAAACGGAAAGAAGCTTTATTATTTCTAAATATTTTATTTATCTAATATTTCTAAATATATATATTCTAAAAATCAATAACATTGTAACCAAATACAAATAAAACAAAACATGTTAGAAAAAGACTGATTGACATTTCGACCTTTGTGTGTTGTACTAGACCACTTAGACTAAAAATGTACAGGGTATTCCATTTGAATTAAACATGTTATCTTGATTTGAAATTTTCAATAGGTAACATAGTAAATTGGCCACTTGGTAAAGGATTTTCGAATTTGATTTAATCGCAGAGACCGGACGCCTCACGATCTTACGCCATACTAAAAATGAGATGGGAGTACCCAAAGACAGTTATGATGATTCCAAACATTAACATTTGTCATTTTTTTTAACATAAAATATCTCCGAAACCCCGCTTGGTGTATGTGTAAGTTATGATATAGGTTTTCGAATCTGTGCAATTCTAGTTCCAACTGTGTTGTTTTTCAAAATTTGTAAGAATATATAGGGTGATTAAGGGATTATATTCATTTAAAAGGTTAAACGAATATAATGAAGTTAGTTGTCGCATATGGTTGTGTACCTCTGTGCGTTCATATGAACACACTGTGGATTCGACAATATTAAAAAAAAGTGGCAAAAATGTGTAAACAACTTCACATATTAAATTTTAGTATTGCTTATGAATCACTGATTCTATTGACCAAATATCCACTGAACACTCTCCCTGTAAAAGTTATTTGCAGTTTCACTGGTACGATTACGAAAATTGTATCTACTTTGTATTTCTCACTAACTAACTATTTCACTATCTACTGAATATGTACATTACTAGCTAATAGATTATCCTAAAATATTATGTATTTCTAAAACCAATGGATCTAATACTGGGTAACAGTTTTAGTGACCATGAGAGAGGACACTAAATGTTATCTTTAGCTTATCGAATTCCTTCAAATAATACCTATCATTAATTCTAAATAATGTATCACAGCAAGCACTTTTCGAAACCTTGTGTCGCTAAAAAAATCTACGAATTTGTCATCTCATAAAATTAGCGGTGACTGTCAGCAGTTAGCTACTTTTTCTATCATACGATAAAATACATCAGTAAATATTTGTTTATTACCTCTTTAAAGATTGTATTGTTCTCGGCCTGTGCACATCAAAAAAGTCATAGTAAGTATGGAAAAAGGGGAATTATCTAAAACATTATTGCCTAATCCTTTTGTTACACATACTATATATGTATATACGTATTACACAAAACTATTATTTTATAGTTTAGTAAAGCATTCGCACAGCACAGATATTTCACATACACGTATTCATACATAACAAACATTAAACTTTTAGGAAAAATTAACATAACAATATGCGGAGCTGAGACTATGTTAAGAAAACTTTCTAGAGTTTCTTTTAGATACTTTTATTATCTAAGGTACTGTATTTTATCTACTTTTTTGGCACAAAGTAACTATACTTACTTCTTGAAAGTATCTTAGATACTCAAAAAATATCGAAGATGCATAGAAAGTCAATTAGACTTTGATACTTTTTCTGAATTTGAAGGTGTTAACCCTTACCTTTTCGTAATGAACAAAGAAAGTAAACTGAAGTTGAAGTTTTGCAATAGCTTCAGGACCCAAACAACAAATTGCAAATGTTAAGTAAATACACGGAGAGTATTAAATATGCGCAATTGCCTTTTTCAACTTCACTGGGAAAGTGATTATCATACGAGGTGTGTAAATTAAGTAATGAATTTTTTTTTTTAATATTTTTATTGGAATGAAATACAGTTCAGCATTGTCTCCTTCAAAATAATTTCCTTGGGAAGCCCCACAGCACTGGAGACGGTTCTTTCATTCCTGATAGCAGTGCTGGAACTCATATGCTGTAATAGCTTTCAGCTAGTTGGTTATAGCCGTTTGAATGTTTTGTATGGTCCCAAAATGACGTCCCTTGAGGCGATTTTTCAATCTCGGGAAGAGAGAAAAGTCACAAGAACTCAAGTCAGGCAAATAAGGAAGCTGAGGAGCTGAATGTTTTTACCGGCTAAAAATCCGTTTACTGAAATGGCTGCGTGACAAGGCGCATTGTCGTGATTCAACATCTAGTTGTTCTTGATGTTTGGTCTCACATGCATGACATTTTTTCGACGTTTTTCAAGAACCTCTCTATAAAATTGTTGATTTACTGTTTGGTCTGGAGACCCAAACTTTGTGGACAATTCCATGGCTATCAATAAAGCAAATTAACATGCATTCGATCTTCGACTTGCTCATTATTGCTTTTTTTGGGCCTTGGAGAGCATGAAATGTACCATTCCATGCTTTGGCGCTTGGTTACCGGGTGGTACTCAAACACCCAAGTCTCATCTCCAGTAATGATGATGACGTTCTATAAAATGGCGATCATTTTCAATCGATTCCAAAATTTCAAGACACCTTTCTCTCTTGATGCCCTTCTGTTCTTGCGAAAGGTTTTTTGGAACCTTTTTTGCACAGATTTTTCTCATCCCCAATTCGTTAGTCAAAATCTGATGAACTGTGGTGTGATTCAAATTTAACTCTTCCTCGATCATCTTTGTCGTCAACCGACGATCTGAACGCACAAGATCCTGTATTCTATTGACATTTTCATAGGCTCTTGAAGATGAAGGCCTTCCGCTGCGTGGTTCATTTTCCATCTACTCTCTTCCTTCTGAGAATGTCTTAAACCACCGAAAAACCTGGACTCTTGAAAAAAACAATGTCTCCGTAGGCGTGTTGAAGTTTTGCAAAAGTATTCGGTGCGCTGTGTCCGAGTCTGAAGCAAAACCTAATAGCACACCATTGCTCAAAATTAATGTCACTCATTTTTAAAACGCACTAGAAAAAAAACGGTTTACGAAAACAGTCACAAAGAACAAACGAATGACTATAACAAGTTCAAACTTGTACTAAAGGTGAATTACATCTTAACCTACCACCCTTCCAGGTCCCGTCTCCGCAATGGTGCTAGATCGGGCGCTACGTTACCAGTTTTATTACTTAATTTACACACCTCATATGTTACCTTTATAAATAACTCGGTATGCATTATGTAACACACATTTTGAATTTTCTTAAAGGCCAATAAAATATATAACAAAATAAGTATTACTACCTTTTATTAATGTAATTTTTTAAAAATATCTGAGTATATACGTATATACAAGAGTATATACGTTTCTCAATGTTTATTTGAAAATTAAAAGTATCTTATATCTAGACACTTTTTTAAGAAAAAGAAAGAAAAAAGGTTTTTTTATCTTCTCGTTTAACATATGTATGTCATTTGATAATGACAATAGAAGTTCTGACAAATTAATGTAATTACAATAACTATTTCATGAAATTGATATCTTTTCAAATATTTTAAAAAAGTAAACGAGACTGACTATAATTTCCAGAAAACAACATCTTTATACAGATGATTTTGTTCAGACGTTTTATGTAGAGCACAATAATGACATTTTTTTCTTTATTTTATTTAAAAATACTTTTTTTTAAAAAGCTTATCGCCATGATTTACAGCGATTGTCATAGTCAACAGAGACAGATCTACAATAAAAGTTAATTTGCCCTCCACTTTGCAGTCCTCGAATTTTTTTAATTTTGTTTACACATGATATATGTATCTATATACAGCACGTCTCAAAAATTCTAGACTAAGTACAACCCTATCCATCAAAACAAGGAAAAGCAATTCGTCATCTTGGACACTCTATTTTTTACTTTCAGTTTCAATCAATTCAATCAGGATGTAATTAAGTAATGAGCTAATTTCAAGGAGAGCGTATCTGACTGAAATAATGGAACATTTTAGAACTTTATTAAACAATGATTTTTATCTCATCATATGTCATTCATGAATCTATTAATCAAAATCCGTATCCCCATAGATAATGGGGATTTTTTTTACGCCTTTAGAAAAAGGCAATTACTTATTACTACAGGCAGATCCTAAACTGCTGTTAATTATATTTTATTGCTTCTCGTTAATGTCGGCTAAAATAAAAAGGTAATTAAGTCCAACTTCAATCATCTGGTGATTAGAAAGGTGACTTAATTTATGACACATTTATGCAAATTTTATTTAGCAGTAAGGCGTAAGTACTGAAAAACGCGCGTTTTTATGAAATTAACTGTCTAAATGTCTCGTTATAAAACAATAAAAATGGAGAAAATATCGGACAGTGAATGCAGAAAATCTCTTTCTACTGGTATTCGAATTTTCTTCAAATGTATCGTGCAACTTGGTTATAAAACATGTATTGTGTTGAAGGAAATGTGGAGAGTCTGTGGGAAATCAATCAAACTGGTAATCAAGCTACCGTGTAAAATGTGTTTTTTGAGGTTAGAAAAAAAAACTAGCGGTAAACGAGGAAAACTGAGGTCTGATACGTGCTCCGCGACCCCAAAAACATGAAATAGACAGAATCTGTACTTCAGTGCATTGGAAAAACTTTTGTGGTCCTGTGTTATTATAACTTGCTATGATAGAACCCTCATGAAGTTGGATATTAAAAATTAATTGAAGGTAATTAATGACGAAAAAAGCTTAGATATTTTATTACCTGGTCGTGAAAGCCCACATTTTACTAAAAACTGTAGGAATATTTAAACGATGTGTTTCTTAGGTACTAGATTGTCGCGAGATATGACTAAATGGTTTCCTGGGTCACCAGACCTCACTCCGTTACATTTTTTATTGTGTGGATACTTAAACTTTGTTTATCTGACAAAAGTGAAGGTCCAAATATTGAATATTCATATGCGTACTATCAACTACAATGTACCTATTCCAGAGTGTGTGGAGAGGAATGTTTGATGGTTTAGTGTTGTGCCTAGGAGATAATAGCTTAAACTTTGAATAATTACTGTTATAAAGTGTAATTATGATCGTTATGATTTTCTTAGTTATTTTTTAGATAACGTATAAGTGTAGTATATTGCCATATTTGTAAAATGATTATCTAGAAGATTCTGCCAAAACATGTAGGGTTGCTATTTTAAAAAAAATGAGTAGCGCTTTCTTTATCTGTTACCGTATCAATAAGTACAAAAAAAGTGACTTGGGCGAAGAATTCATATGGGATTTATTATTTATGTTGTCGAATCTATTCCACGCTTCATTTGTATACTGTGTATCTGTCAACACTGGGTATAAATATCTCCACTAAAAATAAAATAAAGAAATTAAGGCCCAAATGTCTCAATCGTAGATCACGTACATCTGATTACACGTATCAATGACATAGGAATATGTTTTCATTGTTGATTAATTGTTTTGGTTAATAGTAGGTAAGGATCTACATATCTATGTAATGTGTGCATACAGTGTGATGATAAATAGTGGAACAAAATCCATAACTGCATTATTTAATAATTTTAAAAAAATCTCTCGAACACATCAATTTTGTTTTTTAACATGCCAACTTGACTGACGTGCAAAACATTAATATGACGCCAATTATTTTCGGGAAATGACGTCATTAACACTTTTTTTAAATATCAACCTCAACTTTATTCGTTTATTTTTGATAACTCTTTGTATTGCATAAATGGTGATATAAAAACATTCATTCCAATCGTTTAATTTATCAAACAAACAATATTTCTTTTGGAAATAACCTTTAGAAAGATACATACCGAGGGGTTCATACGAGGTAATTTCGTAATTTTGAAAATTTCAAATGATTCACTGGTACTACCTTTTTAAGTATTTATGTATTATTAAAGCGCCACCCCGATATTTGTTCCTAATGTATAAATGTCTCCTTTTTATCATTAAAATAATATGTCATTAAGCTGAAACTTAAATTTTAGACAAGGATGAACATCACGGTGCCAGAAACATTTAATTTAAAAAAGTCTTCCAACAAGCAACGTTTATTTTCGAAACTATTACCTTTTTCAAAAGGTGATAAGGTTTATTATGATAATATAAATGTATTATTGCAAAATGTAAATTAACTCGAAAACATTAAGCGTAATATCAAACGCTCACTTTCAAGATTTTATGTAAATCGATGATGCAACAATCGAAATAGTCGAAAACAACAGGATGTAGTTGTTCTTATACAGCAGCAACCTAGTTGTAAAATCGTCATCGAGAGCTCCCACAAATGCACAAATTATATTCAAACGTCCTTCGCGTTCCGTAAAATATACGAATATATCAAGTTGCTGTTATTGACCCCACTTTGGATCCGCTAAAATGTTATTCGAACACAACAATTCCTTATATCCGAAAGTGGGCAAAATATATTATTGCAATAGGCGTCTGACGTGGGTAGGTACGTTTGGGGTTATTAGACATAGACACTATTAAAGTACAAGTTTCTGACAATAGGCTGTGTGCACGTCGACTCGTGGCGCCACCGTGCGCCACGCGTGGTAAATATTGCAATGCATATTTACGTACGGTTAGATGTCAAAATATTAATTAAACCGTTTGTTCGTTTAAAAATCGGACACTTTTCACGGACACACAAAAACGGAAACAGTTCAATTTTTTCAAATGTTGGATGTTGTACAAATGTATGTGTCGGGAACAACAATTTGTGCCTTGCCGAAATAGTTCCTAAATTAGAAAGATAGAAAGATTTTACTTTGCTAATTACTTGCCACTTCTTGCTGCCCATACAAAAATATGATTCTGGCAAATGTTTTATGTCGGAGTATTGTTGCAAATGTGGGAGTATTTATTGTAATAATTGACGAAACAGACGTTGCACGTTTATTAATATTTTTAATATACTTTTAATACACATATATGTTTTACAGTTATTTACGAATTTTATATATTTTTTATACAGTTATAAAAACCTTTTTCGTATTTTAACACCAAGCCACTGTTTTAGACAATAATTGTCTAAACAGTAGTTTAGACAATAATACTGTAAATTTTATAAAATAATTTTATACATAAAATATAAATTACTACCAATAAAATGTTATATTTGCTGATGGTTGCCATGGAGTTCCATTGAGCCTGAAATAAAGTTAAAGACGAATAAACGTAATTTTGTAAAATTACATTAAGCATAAATTATATTCCAGTTTTTACATACCCAGATAAACATTCGTGTCGAGCAGTTTGTTAAAATATTAGACAAACAATGAGCAATCGTATTGCAGAAAAATACATCCTACGACACAGCACAAACTTCCACTTTTGCTTTTACAGTTCTTTGACATCATAACTGAATAATGTTCAAGCATAAACAAATATATAGAACCTAACCTTGCGAAATTATATTTTGTTCATTCCTGTTGCAGCGATTGAATATGAAACGAAATCGCTACGTCGCATATTTCATATTAAATAAAACAACTACATTTCATAACTGTGAACATTGTTTATACAAACATGTAAACAGTAAACATCCAAATATCTAAACTTTCAATGTCGTCACATACGAAAAACGCATTGCAATGATTCGAGACATTGCCGAAGCGAGCGCTGCTGTTCCATGAACGGTAGTCCCGCCTACTTGCACACAGCCTCAAGATAAAAAAAAACGTCCGTTCCAGTATGCCGTGGAATCGATCCCGCAGGTATTAAATTATTACTCTTAGAACAGTCAAACTCTAAAGTTTTTATCATTAAAAGATAATTACTTTACTAATAGATTGTCATTAACATTGCATACTACGGGGTGGGCACGAAAACCAAGTGTTTTTGAAATGGCTAGTACTCGGCCATTCCAAGGTGGGCGTTCGTCAGTAAAAAAGTTTATTTCAAAAATGTTTTCATTATAATGCGAATTACCCATAAACCGTTCTTCGATGCGGCTGGTCGTTTGGTAACAATTCTTGGACTGAGCTTAAGCAATAAGCGTGCATACGCAGATCACATTTCAGAATTATGTTGAAGCTTCCGTGGGAGACATTTACTTGCTAACTTAAATACCGAATAAGGATTTGTGGATGTTCATTAACAATTTGCCTCACTTTTTCCACTTCTTGTGTAGTGCGAACTTTAAGTCTCCCACTACCTTCCTTTCTCGTCACACATCCTTTTTCTCTCAACAAAGTCGCGTATGTAGTCAAAACTTGGCGAAACTGGTCGCAATCCATGACAACTATTGGTTCTGCCCCCTAAACAGATTGTTTCATTTGTCATTAATTGGTGTATAAACGCCATGGGGACATCCATCCATCCATCCATCCAAACAGGGACTGAAGAAAGAGTGAAAAAATGGCTTTTTTAAGTAATACCTATGTAAATATTCTGCGACATATACATATGTGTGTTTACTTACAAGTGACCAGAAGTAACCTTAAAGCGTTGTATGATCATATGAAACCTAATATAAAATATGTATATTTAGCTTTTTACATATTGTATAATAACCGTTTCTTTATAAAAAATACTGTTTTGTTTGAACCCAATACAAAAAAATTTAGAAATTGAACTATGCGCTAAATGATATGTAATAATGACACATCAATTGTACAAAATATTCAGGTTGAGTCTAGAACTGGTTTTGTAGATATAAGGACAAATTATCCAAGATCTATTACGCAGCAGTCAATAATTATTTATTCAGTCAAAGATTTTCTTTTTTTCAGCCCAATAATGTTTCCAAATTTTGTACTATAGTACAAAATGTATCATTGGCTACTGGTTAACAAACTTTTCTTCATATTTACGCAATTATTACGACGATAAAGCACGTTCGCATTTAAGTCAACAATGATATCTTTTAAGGACCATTATTTGTGACTTAAGAAGTTATAAAACGGTTGTTGAGTTGCAATGCATTTTAATTTATTTAATAGAATATACATCAAAGCGATGAACACTCCAATGGGATTATATTCACTATTATCCCAGAAAATAAATACGGTAGTTACGCTTTCATAAAAATCCATCGAGTCAACCAAATTTATAGCTACTATCTTTAGCTACTACTTTATAGCTAACGAGCGAATTGATAGCTATCAATTTCCGAGATCCTGGTAGTAATATCTACATTTTAATAAGGGTAGCATGAACAACAACACATTACAAAACCAGACAATCCAACTCAAAACAAGATTTTTTCCCTCAGCTTGGTCCATTGTTATTTGAGTTTAATTTGTCATCTTCAACCAATAAACTCAATCAACAATGTACAAATTTTTAAATTGTTTATTGGACTGACATAAAAAGTTTCACTTCGAAACGTACGGCCATGCGTCAGTGAATCAGATCTCATTCATCCATATTTTTGGTTGACATTGGGTCATCCACTATTTAATATCTCCGAAAATATATTTAACCCAACTTGAAAACTAACTTTGTATATTTGATTCATATTTAATCACAATCTATGATTTGAAGTACTTTGCTTCCAGAATCATGAGATCGATAGATGATAAAACACTAATTTTACTGACACTTTATTAGGTAAAAACATATACATTATGCTACTCAAATTCAAATATTGTTTCTCGTTCTTTTTTGAAATTGATGAAACACTGTATTTATCGTGATAAGAGCTATGCGAGATCATTGACACTTGATACTATGAAGTAGAACTTCATGAAATTAGTGGAATAATGAGATCAAAATCGAATTGTAAGATCTTATAAATGTCTCAAATAATTTAGCATATGGTCAATAGTCAATATTAAAGTTATTCGTCTTTCACGTCTTATCATCTCCTGTCCAAACAGTAAGAACGTAGTGATATACACGATGTTTGTACTATATGTAAACCTTGGTCTACCAAGACTCAGTAAAGTAGGATGAGCAAAATATTATCTATTCATAAAAAAAAATTACATAAATACACGTCGAATCAAATACTTCTGTATTACACAGTATTACTATCATCCCTTAGTGGGAATTATCGAAATTCGGTAAAGTGAGACCGCTTAACCTTACGCGCTATTTAACTATTAAAATTCATCTGCAAACGTAAAAGTTTAAGCGTGTGTAAACTAACTACCCACTTGTGACGTTTACTGGAGCTGTGTTTTTGCGCACCTTTACTTCATAACTACAGGTGAACTTATTAATAGACCAGAAGAATTATTTTAACTCACGTAGGCGGTTGTACGGTGATGTTGTTCTCCGGTGATTCAGCGGGCTGAGTTAGGTGCCGCCTAGTGGAGGGCAAGGACTTGGCTATAGAAGGATTGTAGATCTTGGGATCGCTAACCATGCGGACAAAGAAGCTCCTTTTGTGTGCCAAGGTCTCCTTCTTCTTCCTCTCCAGCAGATCGAAGACTTCGTCGCGGAGCTCCTGTAAGAATAGAAAATCACCACAAATAAGGCAAACTATTGGAGTGAGGTTACTTCAAAAAAATGTTGAAAGCAGCAATAATACCACACTGTAAAATGCATTTATATATCGTATAAAAGCAACCAAAGAACAACATGACATACACTTGTTAGGTATAGAATATTTGAATAAGAAATATAGTTTAGTAATATAGTAATCATCATCTTCTTAATCCTCGTCATGATTTTTATGCATTTTTTTGTACCATATAAGATGTCACTATTTTTTTCATGAAAAAGTTTTTACATAAAATGTTCGGACAAGTCGATTTTGTTCATCAAACTGACACAATTTACAATAAATGCCGCTTTCAAGTCTGACCTGTTTAAGTCTTTTTGTTTTCGAGCTATGATGTCATCGGTCAATCTGTTTCTTGTCTTGTTAGTCAATTGCGGGATATTTGCCTCTAAAGTTATAGCATATAAGCTATATTGGATAAAAAAAAACAATTTGTCCAAAAATATATATTTTTCAGACAAAATGTAACAGAAACGTTCTTTTTTATTTATCTACAAATGTATGTATCTGCATGTAATCTGTACTACTTGCCAGAATTAATTAATTTAGTAAAATTAAATAATAATAAAAATAAAGTCTTATTGGTAATAGTAACATGGGCTTATATTACGTAATAACGAAAGTCTTATAGTAAACACTCTAAGATACTTCCATGGTACTTCTTGGTAACACCCGATTCGCCATTGAAGTTACTAAAGAACCTTATTATACGGTTGAATAGACCGAATATCATTACATGTTCTTTATTCAGAGAGCTACGGTGTCGCGTGGTTTCTTAAACCATCAAAGTCTTTCCCGAGCACACGCTAACGGTAAGTCCGTTAAAAACTCGCCATTGAAGTATATACACTATATACACGAAGCGAGATTGATTCTCCGTTCCTTATCATTAACGTGTGCTCAGGAAAACTTCGGTGGCTGAAAGAGCCAACGTTGTTGGACGAGCCGAATTACATCTAGTCCCATAGCACACTAGAGGGTGATACCTTCTAGGTAACAATACTTTAGCTCTCTTAGTCAGGGTACAAGCCAACACGTTCGTTCTTCGTCATGACTCGCTCCGCCACATATATCACACTCATAAAATCGAAATCCAGATATGTAATTTTTGATAGCAAATGACAATGAGTGGGGAATCATTCATTCTCGCTTAACAAGTCTTGTTAATTTGAAGGTGACACTACAATAAATTGAACAGTTGTTAGAGCATTTTGTAAGGCACACCTCATCAAGACCTGTTATTAAGACACAAGATCATGGACTTACACAGTAGAAGAGAAATGCACTCCCTGATACCTATTTCTATTCAAAATACTTAACAATTACCTCGATTCGCCTTCCATCTTGCCCACATTTGCGACTAGGCATACTAATATGTTTTACCTGCCAACCCCAAGGACCAACTTATTAAAGTTCTCTCCGTTATTTAATATATGTAATAGTTATCATATGAATCAAAATAAGTTGGATATTTTACATTGTAACATCTGTTCTATAAAAAAGCTGTATGTAGATAATTAGTTACTTTGTACCCTATTCTTTATAAGTATGTAGGTATATGTTTTGCTTTTTTTTCTATTTTTTTTTTGTTTAGTATTATATAAGTATATTTAGTATTATTGTTATTGTTATTGTCTTTAAATTGCTGTGGTTTTAAACATATGTTGTCCCCATCATATAAATGGATTTATCAGTTGGATGGTGTATCCAAATAAATAAATAAATAAAAAATTTTAAATTTGTTTTAATCGCCGAATGTAAAGCATCTGTTTTCTTACGCCATGCAAATAATTGGTAGTCTACCTACTACCCAAGAAAAGTTATGACGGTTGTTTCAGATCCTAAATTTGAAAATGTTTTAAACAACAAATATCTCTGAAATGGCTGGGTTTAGGTAAATATAGATTATAGGTACAGTTTTTTGACTCAACATTTTGTGCTTATTTGAAATTTTTGAAAATACAATTACAGGGTTTTCCATTTAAAATAAGGAAGTTAGTCGACACATATAGGTATATAAACACCTTGTAGATTCGGTAATATTTTTAAAAAGTTGCAAAAAATTGTGTAAACTCCATGGATTATTTGTTAGTATTTCCTATGACACATTGAGTTTGTTTATTTGTCCCGATTTAAGCAGCTTCAGGCCAATTAGCTGACAATTGTCAAACAGAATAAAAGATGCTTTTACAAATAATCATCAATTATCCTCAACATCATCCACCGTCACATCAATAATTTTATTTCACACTTTGTTTAATCTAATATTTGATAATAGCATTCAACTTAAATAATTCTGATGATGATGGAAATCACAACATTAACTGTATAACTAACAAGTCTTCAAGCTCTCCACTCCTATTTCTAAAATCTGCTAGAATTAGACACTTCAAACAGGACAAATAAACAAACGTAACGATTAACCGACTATATACACGTTAAACACTTACCTAAAAAACGCACTAAAAACTTGAAACTTACCCTATATACATAATAAGACCTAGAACTAATCTTGTGTTTGGTTAAAACTTCACTATGATGATTGATAGTATACTCCTAATTACATGTTTTTCTATTTTTATGTAGGAATTTCCAGCACATAAATTAAGATGGGAATAATGTTTGAAATGACGAAATTGTCAATTAGAGACCTTTTTATTTCAAGTTGCCAAAGATAGTTTTTTTAGAATTTTACCTTTGATTATACAGGGTGAGTCAGAAAGAATGGGTCAACACTAAATCGAAGATACTAGATACCAAAATATTATGATTGTGCTCAACATGCCTTATACCAATGTCGCTGATTTAAGAGATACACAGATACAGCGTGTTCAAAGTTTAAATTTTATTCTGAAAGGCTATAGCCGGGTCAAAAAGTTACTATTTTTTCCGTTGAATCCGAAAAAAATAGTAACTTTTCGATAAAATGGCCTTAAAAGTTGGTCAATGTAAGGCGTCTTAATGTAAATACTGATTGAAATATTCAATATTTTTTTCTGAGTGCCATTTGGAATAAAAAAATAAAAAAAAATTGAGCATATTTGTAACAGAAACATGCAACTCTGTGATTTTTTTCAAAACATTTGGTTAAAAATTGCGCCCAGAATTGAGAAAAAACGAAAAATCACACTTTAGGAGCTTCTAGAGACGACCTGGAGGTCTGAAAATCTAGCTAAAGGAGACTTTTTTATTTATACTTCCGACCTACAAACCAGAACTTCGATTGGTTCAAGGGCCGATTTGACCCCTTACCCGGCTATAGCCTTTCTCAAGTTTTATGTTATTTTGGTGTGAGAATTACGAATTTTAAGCTTATTTTAATGTTGCTCCTAGCTGGCGCTAGTTTCACCGTATTACTTAGGAAGAGTGATTTTTTTTATCTGTTGAGTCATGTATGAAACAAGTTGATAATCTAAAAGAACGCTCAATTCCACAGAGAAAATATACTCTTGTTTAGGTCGTCTAAATCTATCGGTTTTTAAATTATTTGCATTTAAATGGTTCAATGTAGGTGTACAAATAAGTTTCCGCCGTTTGACAAAAAGTTGGCACCACCAGTAAGGTATGGTTAAAATTGTTAGATGTGAACGTAATTATCTTAAGGTTGGACATCAGGCAACAACATAACCTTAAAATATTAGTGATTTTTTATCAGTATAATATATTGTTTTAAGTGCGAAAATGTCAAATTTTGAGCCGAATAAGCGTCATTTGCGGGAACTTATGATTTACTTCAATTTGAAGAAATCTACAGCTGAGGCTTATCGGTTGCTTGTAGAAGCATATGATGAGGCTGCCTTAAGTTAGAAAAGTTGCCGTGAGTGGTTTCAGTGAAAAGTTTAAAAACGGGAGTGAAAAGTTTAAGAACGGCGAATTTGACATCGAAGACAAAGAACGTAGCGGAAGGCCGAAAGTATACGAAGACGCGGAATTGGAAGCAGTATTGGATCAAGATTCGTTCCAAACGCAAGAAGAACTTGCACTTACATTAAGAGTGACTCAACAAGCAATTTCACATCGGCTGAAATCATTGGAAATGATTCAAAAGCAAGGAAATTAGATTCCATATGAACTGACGCCGAGAAACGTTGAACGCCGATTTTTCACATGTGAAATGCTGTTTGCTAGGCATAAACGAAAGGGTTTTCTGCCCCGTGTAGTCACTGGTGATGTCAAATGGATCCACTATGATAATCCAAAAAGGAAGAAATTATGGGGACCACCTGGCCATGCTTCAACATCTACAGCTAAGCCAAATATTCATGGAAAAGAACTCTTGTTGTGTATTTGGTGGGATCAGCTTGGTGTCGTGTAGATATTATGAATTACTGAAACCGAACTAAACCATTACTGGAGCGGTCTACCGAACACAGTTGATGAGATTGAGTCGAGCACTCAAGGAAAAGCGCGCCCACTACTACCCCAGGCACGACAAAGTTATTGTCCTGCATGATAATGCTCGTCCACATGTTGCGGCGCCGGTCAAAACCTATTTGGAAACACACTCAATTGGGAAGTTTTACCCCACCCGTCGTATTCACCAGACATTGCTCCTTCTGATTTCCACTTGTTTCGATCGATGGCGCATGACCTGTGTAAGCAACACTTCACATCATATGAAGATACCAAAAATTGGGTCGATTCGTGGATACCCTCAAAAGATGAAGCATTCTTCCGACGCAGTATCCGTATGCTACCAGAAAGATGGGAAAAAAGTAATGGCAAGCGATAGACAATACTTCGAATAAAACATTAGGTACCGTCCTTTCACAACAAATTCCCAATTTTTTATTAAAAACGGCTGGAACTTATTTGTACACCTTTTGTTGATTATTTTAAACGCTGATATTGCTATATTTTTTGTAATGTAGGATTAGTGACCTGTTTCCATATATAGTTAATTAGTGGGATGAGGTCAAATGTTTCCAAAAAAAACCTAATTTTCAGTTAGTCGACGTTTCGCAAAATTTATTTGCATCCTCAGGACTAATTGAATAAGCTTTTTGCTGTGTTTTTAAAAATAAATATGAATGAAACATTGATAAAACAATTGATATAACATAAAATAATAATAGAATACAACAACGTACCCAATTTGACATCACCAACATGCATCGGCTATCAATTAGTCCTGAGGATGCAAATAAATTTTGCAAACGTCGACTAACTGAAAATTAGTTTTTTTGGAAAATTTGACCTCATCCCACTAATTAACAATAGCTATATTTTTTCTCAGTAGGCTTGTGTCAACATTTGCTAAATTTACATATAGTTAAATTATTAGATTTTTATTTGTACAAGAGGACTAGCTAGTACTCAGAAAATACCACGACAATAATTTTTCTCACAGTGAGATGCGTTATATGACGGCAAATTTTAACGGACATGACAACTTAATCATAAACTTTGCAGAAAACTTTACAATCACTTAGGTGAAACTGGATATTTTCTCCCAAAAAGTAACCCGCCCCATCACAGAGGATGAAGAGGATGGAATTTTAATTCGTGTTACGGAAAATCCAGGTGCTCGTCGATTACGTGCGACAACGGGGCTAAGCTAATCGTCCATTTGTAGAATTTTGAAAAAAAGCAAAGCTCGATCCATATCATTATACCTACTCCGGTTCAGCAGTTATTGCCTCAGGAATTACCAGCTTCCATACAATTTACTCAGTTTCTACAAAATACACAAACCGAAAACCCAGATTTTCTTAATACGATTTTATTTACCGATGAGGCGACATTTACTAGACGGAGAGTTTTTAATTGGAGGAACAATCATTTGTGGGATTCCGAGAATCCACATCCTGTAAAAGAAAGACATTTTCAACATGAGTTTAAGGTGAACATTTGCTGTGGTGTAATCAGTGGCACAGGGGCACGTGTCCAGCCCAAATTTCAATAGAAATTATTTCTTTTGTGTTAATTTACTGTAAATTACTGTTACAATAATATCAATTAATTGTATACGACAAACTATTCATATTCTAATTATTATTCCTTTTATACCACAAATAATGATTTTTATGATGAATATATGACAGACTATCGATCGAGCACCGAGCCACCGTAGTCTGAATTCGCATCAAGCCACCGTAGTCGCATTACGCGCGCGTGGCCGAGGGCACACAGTATCCCAGTCCTCGTTTTTAATCGGGATTTTTCGGTTTTATAAAATGACTTTTGGTGGTCCATCATAAATAATATAAAAAATAAAGGAATTTCCATACAAATTGCCATTTGGTAGATTAAACAACATACAATTATTATATTATTAAAATAAAAGTAAAAACCCCAATTATTTCCAAAACCTTGAAATTAAATAGCCACTAAAAGAGATTAATGACGACAAAATTTTCGATCGATATATAAAAAATTATCGTTTAAAAATTATATATTTATAGAATTAATAGATATGTATTTGTACACTGTGATTGTTTTATCCTGACCATTTTATTCATAAACGACTAAAGGAAACTATAATCTGCAAAAAGTATCATGTTCCTATGGTCTGAGACTAGAAATGGAGTATACAAAAGAAAGACGCCAGGCATCGCGACGATTGGAGTAATTTTTTTGTCAGAAACATACCAGTTTTATGCCATCGTTGGAAATCTCTTCTAATTTGGAGAGATCATCATTGTTCGTTAATCTTTTTGTTTGCCTTGAAACCAACGAAATGATTGGTATTTGTTCGATTTATCATGGTGTTCAAACACTGTATACCGTTTAAATCGATAAAGAGTAAAGTACCTACCATAAATATTAACTGTAACGTGGAAAAGTAATTCAGACAAGTTTTTTGGAGTTACTTCCGTAATCTGTTTTTTTAGAATATGTTAATTGAATGTTGCATACTTCCAGTTTTTGTTTGTTTTTGTTTTAGTTCAGGCTCATTTACGTATTCGTGCAAGCCCAAACAAAAATTTAATACAATTATTCTGTCTAAATATAACTTTGTTTTCTATTTTCCCAACATACTTGGAAATACATACTTACATACACACAACGTTTCTGAATTCCATATTTTGTTATTTTGATATTATAATTCATGGTAATATTTTATGATGATTGTTTAAAAATTTAAATTATATCCTAATGAAAAATGTGTTTATCATCAGATATTGATAAAAAGTCTGTTTTAATTTATGATGAAAATTTCAAAAATGTATTACTTATCCTTATTGGAATGTTATCCTTATTGAAATTTCAGCCTTTATGTATTGATTTCTATTTTATTTTTTCAAAACAAATTGTTTGGATAACATAATTACTTTAGGTAGGATATTGACATAAAAGATATCTACAACGTTTAAAAGATGAATTACATTAACGCATTTTATTTACAACGTTAATATGCAAAAGCTATGTATGTTATTTTGAATAGCTAGTTTCGATTATTACGTACAGGAGAAAGTCCGAAATAAAAACTACTCTTTTCAGCATTGTCGCCTTCTCCATTTTTAGAAATACTGCAGTTTACACCTATTATAGCTAGACGCGCACGAACGATAAAAATATCGTACGATTTTTTTCAGGCGATTTCTAATCGGCTGATTTTTTATCGGACAGGAATAAAAACAGAATGGATTTCATAGAAATTGCGTGTGGTAATGTTTTACTCAAGAAGACTAGAACTAAGGAGACCGAACTCGTTCGGTATCTAGGATCAAATCTGTCCGCCTCCAGGAGGCGCTGTAAACAGTAATGTACTCGAGTCACGTGATGAGCAGCGGTCAGCGGTCCACATGTGAATGTTTATCATAGAAAACCATGCTATGGTTTTATATGACGTTTATCATTAAGCTGTCAAAGCGGGTGCTTACATGCCGTTAGGTTTTAACAAAAATATATACAAAAATAAATATGGTTCAAAAGTGCTGTGTTGCATTGTGTGATTTAAGAAGCGGTCCGAATAACCGGACATTATTTCAAATTACTGATGTATGTATGAAACGAAATATTTTCCTTTATTGCATTGTTAACGTTGAAGCACGTAACAAATATTTTGAG
This sequence comes from Aromia moschata, assembly GCA_029963805.1. Taxonomy (NCBI): domain Eukaryota; kingdom Metazoa; phylum Arthropoda; class Insecta; order Coleoptera; family Cerambycidae; genus Aromia; species Aromia moschata. Next base: position 305,404 of record JAPWTK010000375.1, on the reverse strand, counting down.
TACATTTTCATATTGATCATTGTGAAATTTTGTAATTGCAGACATTACTTGTGTAGATTCAATATAATATTCAACAATAACAAATTAACGAAAAATATCGAGCGTCTGTCAAATGTATTCGCACCACGGACATTCACACGGACTCTAACCTCTAATGCACACAGATTAGTACAGAACCACGGTATACGTATATATATCTGTTTATATACCGTAGCAACCAGAGTACACAACTGTTTACAGCGCCTCTGGAGGCGGACATATTCGAGCCCGTCGCGTTATAAAGCGAAAAGCCGCAGTTCGGTCTCCTTAGTTCTAGACTTCTTGGTTTTACTGCTGAAGTCATGCCAAAAAAAGTTCTACCAGTCTTTTGAACAAATAAGGTTACACCAGGAAAAAAATTAACTCTACAAGAATGTCTATAGACAGTATATTTGACGATCACTGTACGATTTTAACTTTTTATTATATAGTGCCGGGCGAGCTTCTACTAAATAAATTAATTTTTCGGAATCAATATGTATGTCCTCCGTTTTTCAGCCATACAAACAGCAACCACGTGTTGCGATAAACTCTCAACTAGACCAGGCAATCAAATGGCAGGGAAACACCGGCAACTCTAAATCGTGCTATTGCATGGTAACATTCATTTAAAACAACAGCCGAACGGATCGGAAATCTGTGTCCAAACTCAGGTTTTGAAATCGGCTGATTTTCCAATCCGATTGATTAATTTTCCGATTGATAAATCGAAATCGTTGTTGGTCACCGATTAACCTTTTAAGGACGGGGATTTTTACGTTGAAATTGGACTTTTTTTACACGATATTTGTACATAAAATCGAGGAATCTGTCACGTCAAGTGCCCGACAAATTTGGTGGTCGAAATTTCGACCAGTCCCGTCTGGGACGGAAAGTCCCATGTTAAAAATTTTATTTGTGGAATTAATAGTGCATTCCTAAGTAATTGGATGCGCTGAATACGAAAAAAGATAATAAAAAAATGTCCAGAAGACATATCTGACCTTGAAAATTGTATTTCAAGGTTAAATCCGTTGTTTTCTGTCCGAAATGATATCTGTACGTTTTTTTATGCGTTGGATGCAGAAAAATAGTAACGTTTATTATGAAAGTCATTTGCAAGAAATATTTCAGTTTTTGCTCTCAGCATGACCCATGATCAACAGCGTGGATGTGGCGAAAATTTGATCCCTTTGGGGTGCTTGATTTTTGTGAGTCCCCTTGCCTCTCACTTTGGAGTGCTTGATTACCTGTATGTAACAAAGGATCTTTAGACCCATAATCTTTCAAGTCGCCTTTCCGAACATAGCCCATTCTAATTGAAAAGCCAAGAAAACGTTGAAACTCATCTTCTGTAAGAGGAGACCAAGCTATCTGGTGAGAACGCCGAACTTCATGATTTCGACTTTCATATCGATTTGTCTCATTTATAATTTCTTCAACCAGAGAGGAATCCAAAAAGGAGAGGAATTCCAAAAAATCGATTGGGTTATTCCCCAAACAATATTCAAGGTAAATACCTTGAAGATGCATTCTACCATTCGCAATACTTCTTTCGTATTGAATAAATCAAAATACGTGGGTTTACTTACCAATTTTCAGGGCGAAATACCGAATAATTTTTTTTATCTTGAAATTATTATTTCAAGGTCAGATATGCTTCCTAAAGTAGTTATTTTACCATAGGCGATACCATGTTTTTTTCAATCAATTTTGTAGGGAATATATAGCTGGTATATGTAATCATAAGAATCGGTTTTAGCGGAGTGTATGAAAAAAAGGAAAGGCGACACCTATTGGACAGATTATGTATTATTGCTTTTATTGAATGGGATGAGGAGAGGTGAGTTATTATCCAAATCTTTCTGCTTACAGTATACCAATTTTCTGGTCAATTCAAATCAAGGTCAAATAAAAAAATTGACCTTGAAATCACTATTTCAAGGTCAAAAATGCTTTCTAAAATTGTTATTTTGTTATACGCAATACTATTGTTTTATTGTTTTCGTATTGAGCGCATCAAAATACGTGGGTATACCAATTTACATGTCGAAATACCGAATAAAAAATTCGACCTTGAAATCACTATTTCAAGGTCAAATATGCTACCTAAAATTGTTACACTATATTTTCTATATTCAAAACATAATATTATCCCCAAAATCATTCAAAAATATTATGATACATGAGTGGTCGAAATATCGACCAGTCCCGTCCTTAAAAGGTTAATAAATCGGCCAAGCGAAAAATCGTTCGTGCGCGCCTAGCCTAAGGGGGGATCCACAACAATAAAAATTTGAGCTGCGCGTTGTATTTGACATAAAGGACCTCGCAGAATTTTTATGGCAAATGGCTTTCGGCCAAATTGGCTGAAACTTTGTAGAAATACAGTTTTCAGGTAGGGCAATTAAATTGAACTTGAAAATACTCGCGTCTACTTCCTAGGTATATAGGGACAGTCCATTTTTAGACTTTTGCTCCCATTCACACTTTTAATCAGCATGCTGAAAATACGGGCGCCTGCTTTGTCGATTTTCCAGTCAACTTCAAAAACATTTGCGTCGCACAGAAATGTTAATGTGGACTTGATTTTGAGTGCATATATAGTTTTGTTTCAATTTACTACGTAAATAGGTAGGTGTACCTATTTTTGGGTGACCGATCGAGCCTCACTTTTTGAAAATAAATTTAGATTGTTCTTAATTATATCGGATTATCTATATCGCACAAAGACAGCAGATAAGAATGATAAATAACGGCATTATTTGACACCGCAGCTTTTTCTATATAGAAACAAAATGGTGATGAAAACATACTACGAACAATAGCCACTGATGAAACAATAGGACAATTTTACATTCTTTTTTCGCATGTCACGATCAGATTTTGAAGATTCTGACACGTGTTTGTCAATAGGTCTGTTAGAGCACAGACTCTAAGTAGTTGAAAACTATTGTGCTTGATTTCGGAACAAGCATGAATATACGCGTAGGTTCAGCAGTACAAGGCACACGATAAATATTTACGTAGTGAAATACTTGACCAAAATGCGCCGCAAATATATTTGCCGAATTTAAAAACACAACGTACAACATAATTTCTTATTGATATGGATCCGTCTTTAATCACATCGCTCAGTGGGTACATTATTCCACATTATGTTATTTTGTACCCAAAAAATAACAGATTTTTGTTAAGTGATCCTTGCTTGACAAACGTCTAAGGTGATTATACCTAACAGAATGAACAGAAGACCTCAACATCAATGTAGATATTCCAAATAACCCATTTTTACCATACAATGAATATATAATGGAATTACTAGCCAGTACAAAACGAATGAAGTTGGATGTTTAGAAAAACAGGAAATTGGCTCTAAACGTACCAGAAAGTGCGAGCTCATGAATATCGGTGTATCTCATAAGAGCCGTGCTTCTGATTGGGATACTGAAACATCTTCCCTAGTGTATTTTCTCTCTAAATTTCCGTAGATTTATTGGTTTTAATTGCACGAATGCTTATACCAGCCAGATAAGTTTTTGTTATTTTTCACTGTGGTAGTTTTTTCTATTTTTGTAGAGTTTACAGAGCCCGAAAAAAAATTATGCATAGTTATTACTTTTCGATGGCCTCATATCATAACATTGAGTATCCTAATGAACATATGTAAATTTTATCACCGCATATGAATTTTGTAGGTCTTGTATATGTTTTTTTTTTTGTGAAATTACGCATTTAGGAAATTCTGTGTTTCCTATCAGAACTTTGTCGACGGCTACATGTACGTTTTGTAACAATAGGTATACTTTTTTTCCTTCAAACGTACGAGTAAATACTTTGCTGTAGTCAATGGTGTTCTGTTGTAAAACATTCTCTTCCACTCGTAAACTTTTGCTTTGCAAAACTCAAATATTTTGGAGGTATGCCCAGAGTTATTTGCGAGATTCCTACCCTACACCTTTTTTATGTATATTACTCTATCGTGTTTCCTTTTCCACCATCGCTCCCCGCCCATTTTGCAGATGACGTTTTCATTTCCTCCATCGAACCGACTTGTCCGGACTTCTACGCCAATGACTAAAACTAAAACGGTATTTTCTGACCAAAACATAGCATGTTAAAGCTTTTGGACCAAAAAAAGGTGTCCTTATGCGAAATCAATAACTTTGACGGTTTTAGAGGAGTTTACTCTGTAAGGTAAGATTGCCACTTCCCGAAGTTACTGACTGACAGTTACGGACATTCCTACAGACTTTGAATTTAGAATCATTACCGTAAAACCATAAAACACAAATTTAAGAAAACTGAAAATAGAAGTCTACATGTCCGTCATAAAAAGATACATATTTTTATGACGGGCATTATAGATATGCCACATTCGATCAGCTATCTTGTAGTATAAGTTTTTACTGTCATGTTCAGTTTCAGTTGCTTCAAAAACATATTTAACCTTAGTCTTTAATCGTGATTTTTCATTATGGTCGGACATTTTGAATGTGCCATATTGGATCCACCATATTTAGTTTAACATTTTCACCATCATATTTGATTTCAATGAACCCGATAACATAAGAATTGATATTGCTCGCAACTTTTTACAGTTGCCTTTTTAGTGCCCAGTTTTTCCGGCTAGAATCGCATTCTCGGCCACCGTACGCCGCGCCGCACGATATATTTAATCGTCCAGCTGAAGGCCTTTACACCACCAACAAGCCAGCTGAATGTGTTTTTTAAAAATCATAACTTATTTGAGTTTCGCAAGGTACAAAATTGATTCAATTAGAAAATTTATTTTATTCAAGAATATACCAATAAAACTAAAAATCAAAATGGTTTGGAATTCATAAAATTCTATGTAAAATATATTTACACAAATATTAATACTATTATAGAGAGTACATTTGTTAGAATCGCAAATCTTAATATATTAATAATAAAATATTAATATTTTTGTAAATATGTTTTAAAGTACATTTGATTTTTAGTTGTATTAAAGTGAACCTGAATAAATCATATTTTTGAACCGAATCAATTTTATACCGCGTGAATGTCATGAATAGTATCTATATAAGATTTAAGAAAATCACATTCAGCTGGCTCGTTGGTGGAAAAATACATTTAGCGCTCAACAATTTCATGGCTTCAACTGAAAGGCTTTCCACCACTGTCTAGCTAGCTGAACATTATTTTCTTGATTAATATCTGAATAACTATCTTATGTAACATTTTCATATGATATACAATCTTTTTACAGCCAATTTTATTGAAATATGATATGCCTTTCCATTTTTGGTTCACGTTTGATGGTTTGAAAAACTTTATATTTAGATCACCTCGCTTCAGGTATAATCAGTGGCGGACTAACGGGGGCGGAAAGGGGGTTCGCCCCGGGCCTCTGGTCCTAAGGGGGCCTCCAAATGTCGACAAGTTCTTTTGATCAAATTTTAAACAAGGCTAAAACATATGCTCAGTACCTACCTAAGTAAGAAGCAGTTTGGAGTTGGAGGTAATATAAATAAATAAATACCGGTAATTTATAATTTCTAAATCAAAAGAGGAAAATTTTTCAATTGAAGGAAAAGTTTCTAAGGAAATTGAACATGTGATTTCACTGAAGTTATTGATGAGTTCAGTAAAATGAAGGCACGAAAACATGTGAAATAGCTACATACTTACAAAAAATAAAAACTACCTTTTACTTATTCGTTGCTGATTCGTATTTTAACTTCCTCATCCATATATATATTCAATGTACCTATGTGTATGTAAGTCATCATCATCATCAGCCTATATACGTTCCACTGCACGGTACAGGCCTCCTCTCATGTAAGTAAATTACAATTATCTGCTAGAGCCTAGCGTAGATACATTTTATATAGGTACATAGAAATTTAATTTTTAATACAAACTTTTTGTTGACAGTACTACTAAAATAAGAGTAACTATCAAGACAAATCAAACGAGCCCAAACGCGATGGGTTTATCATGTGTAGTTAAGAAATTTCTATGGCCATCTTCCGTCTCCATGGTACCTTAACTTTGCCATGGTACCTTAACCGACTTTACATAAGTATTCAAAATTTCAGCAAAATTGGTTGAGAGAAACTGGTTTGAATTTAATTTGCAAGATTTGAACTAAACATACACACTCGTACATACAAATGTGAACTGAATAAAAAGGTTGTAGAAATACATCAACTTTTAAGACCGGGGGCCTCATTCAGTTTTGCCGTCCCGGACCCCTGACAGGCTTAGTCCGCCACTGACTTAGACTGTACCCAAGGACCCAAAAAAGATTCTCCTCCTAAACTAAGATTGTTGTGGTTGTGCCCCCTACTAAATACCCAAAAATGACATTTTTGAAATACCGGGGGGGTCTCTTTTTTTTGTTTTGGGTTTTCTTCTCTCTTTCACCAACTTGTTTGCCCCCCCCTCTGACAGGGGAGGAGGAAGAGGGTGGGGTTGTGTGTGTGTGGGGGGGGGGGGGGGGGGGGGTGTGTGTGTGTGTGTGTGTGTGTGTGTGGGTGTGTGTGTGTGTGTGTGTGTGGGTGTGCGTGTGTGTGATGAGAAAAGAATGAGGAAAGAATGTTCATCTGAACCCGTGGTGGTTAGCCTATTACATACATAACAATTAAGTCTGTTTACCATTACGTATATATTTTTTAATCTTAAATATTAGACGTTTCAAAAAGTGCTCGATTTGGATATATCGGGACATAAATCATTCATAAAATTTTATGACATTAACATGTGAACCCACTTGAATGTCCTTAGTCTATTGTTACTAGTATCAATATCAATTTTCAAAATCACCTGTTGAGCTTTTTGTGTATGTCTGAACGAAATAGGTTGGGGGGGGGGGGGGGGGGGGGGGGGGGGGGGGGGGGGGGGGGAGAAAACCCCCCCCCCCCCCATTTGCCGTGGTTTTCTTCCTTTTAAAAGCATACGTAAAAATAGCTTTTAGTTACTTACTTTAGTGACTTTTAATTTTGGGGGGCCCCCCCCAAAAGGGGGGGGGGGGGGGGGGGGGGGGGGGTTCTTTGGGGCGGGGTAAATCTTGTTTTTTTTTTGGCCGCCCCCCAGGCGCCCCTATCTCTTTCACACACAACGGCGCTCGTAAACAATTATGATCTAAAATAAAATATGTCCAGGTCTAAGAACTAATATCTACAAATCAATTCGAGTTTTTGTGGGTCTGAATCTTAAAACCTGTTGAGCTTTGGGGGGGGGGGAAGGAAATTTTCCCCCCTTTTTTTCCCCCGGCAAAGGGAAAAGGGTTTTGAGTTACTTAGGAGTTATTTTCATTATAAGAATTTTCAACAGTTAATACAAACTGCAGTCATACTATTAATTTCGCTTAGGTCAGTATTTTAGTCAGTCGTGAGTAATTTAGTAGCGCGTATTAATTACACCGCTAAATGGCAAGTATGCGAAAAGTGTTCGACCATGGGTTTAGTTGATTACCAAGTATCGATTTTTATAGAGTGCAAGAGCAATCAGAGAGCAAATGTTGCTACAAGGCTTATATTAGACGAAGTGGAGGATGAGTCGTCGTAGAGAATACAAGTATGTATGCATCGTGGTATCTTCACTCAAACGAGATTTGCTGAAAAAAGATTTACAAGAAACGAGAAAGAAAAATGTCCTAGACATGAAAATATTGAGGTATAATAATCAAATATGTTCAAACATGTGCCGTTGGTAGGCTAGTAATAAGGGAGTGGTAGGGAGTACTACTGGTAGGTAGTGCGACTGGTAGGGAGTGCTACTGGTAGGGAGTGCTACTGATAGGGAGTGCTACTCGACCGATGACTATTTATTTGACTGAATCTGGTCTACTAAATCATTTCATTAAATTAGTCGACTGAACTGTTTTGTCCAAACACGTACAGTAACTAAATTACTGGCTGCTCGACTAAAATTACTAGCCCAGTGTGAACGAGCCTTCAGTTAGGAATTTCGGATGAACCATATGTCTTTTCCATACCGTCCTATCATCATCCAGCGGAAATCATGCGTTACATTTAGGATCGTAGTTTGTGAAATGCAAAAAAAAAACGGTCGCAAAAAATATTGTCTCCCGTCGGAGCATCTACAAACCAGAAATGTTAATTATCAAATGGTATATAGACCTTATAATATTATGGAACACATGCTAGATTCAAACCCAAACAAAAATAACCTTCGGAATAATTTCAGCTCTTACTAGCTGTAGAGAATTTTGATAATAGAACCTTCAAGCTATATCTGACAAACATACCGAATCTGATTTTCTAAAAAAAAAAGTATCTAAATTGAAATATTAAAAAAGCTAGGTTTAGAATAAAATATGATTGTCACCAACAAACAAGTTTTAAGTATTTCAACCTAATTGCAAGTATTTTTAATTGTGTAGCTTTTAGATCTGTAGGGAACTATCTAACCAAGAACTAACCAAAGCGTTGTTCAATTTTTTGTTCTTGCTTAACAACTGCTCAGTAGCTAGGTACCATTTAAGGCACATTCATGTGATTTAAGATGAATTAAAAACAACTGATTCCACTGAATTATGCTGTTGGATCATATGAAAATTCGAATACACATTTACAGGGTTTGTTTCCATATAGGATTTGTTTGCATTATTTGACATTATCCAAGTTATTGTGAGTTTATTATTGAAATTAAGAAAAAGTTTTTCAAAGAAGAGTACTAGATTTTTGCATAAATTTTTATTACATGATACGAGAAAAAACAATTGACCATCAGAAACCATAAAACTCAACCCAATTTTTGTTTTCGGCTTTTTTCATTTTCAAAACAGTTTGCTTCAGCAGACATATTTCATTTAAAATAAACAAAAAATCTTTTTTATCTCTCCTACTCTGCTAAACATTATTCTTGTTTAAAACAATTAGTACCTAATAGTTATACTAATTAATTAAATATAGCTCAATACTTTTAAATGACATTTCTGCTAACTTTTCTTTCTAACGTTTTTTTTTCTTTGTGATCTAGTCATCTTTGTGATCATAATATTTTTAATAAAATATGTCATCAAAGCAAACACATATTATATATTTTTGAAAAGGAAAAAAATCGTGGAATCAGAATATGCAAAAATATATAGGGTGTTCCATTTAAAAAATCCATGAACATGGTTTCCAATGTTCAATTGTTTTTTCTCATAGCCTATTATAAAAACATAAAAAAAATCTATAACGTTTGTCTGAAAAACTTTTTTCTAATTTCAATAATAAACTTGCAATAACATTATATATATTTTTGAATAGAGAAAAAATCGAAGGATCAGAATATGAAATAATATACCATTTCAGTTCCATTAAAAAAAAAAAAACAAAACGTGGGTTCAGTTTTTTTGGTTTCTGATGTTCAATTGTTTTATCTCATATCATATTATAAAAACGTTTGTAAATCTCTATAACTTTTGTCTGAAGAACTTTTTTCTAATTTAAATAATAAACTCGCAACAACTTGTCAAATTATGGAAGCTAAACCTGTACATACGTATTACTATAAATAATGTATAATAGTTACACAAAAACAGGAACATTTAGAACAAGACAGGGTCCAAAAATGTTAATCTCTTTCGTGGAATCGAACGAAACCGTTGACAGTTAAATTATCTCGTAAACGTTTATCTTCCGGTTTTGAAATTACAGATCGCGCAGTCGGACAGGTGTTTAGTTCCCAGATGACATCATTGCACAAAAAAATTATTCAACCGAGTGACATTGAACGGGAACGCAACAAATGATGTTATAGATAAACTAAAACAGCTTTAGCCCGTTTTTTATCATTATCACTCAGATGTTTTATATCATAAATAAAATATGTCCATTGGCGTAGGTATAAGGTTCTTCACGGTGGTAATACAATATTATTGTTTTTATATTAATACATGTTATCTATTCATTAGAAAAACCTTAAGTCCAGGTTTTAAAAGATCAATTTGTCAAACAGATACATTCATCAAGTGTTGCCGGTCAACAGTGACTGCCGATGAAATTTGAAATGCTCGTATTTTCGTATATTTTGGGGGGTGATTACTAAACCTAAGTAGAAGGCTATAATAGGCAAAAAAACATCAAATGAAACTTACTATGAAAAAAATCAAAAAATGTTTGCTACCCTTGGAACATCTTGGAATCGGCTTACGAAATATTTAAGAAATATTTTTTACAATGACCAAGTGGACACAAAAACTTTTTATTTTTGTGTTTTTTGCAAAATTTCCAGTCTGCTTAAAGATACAACTATTGTAAAATTTCAAAAAAGAAATAGAATGAGATAAAAACTAAATCACCATAACTTTTACAGATTTCGAATTTTTGACAAAATCACAATTAAGTAAAAAACGATTTTGTTTTTAATTGGTGATTATAAAAAAAATAGTTCGCAAATATTTTGTAAGCCATTTCCAAAATCATCTGAGGAGGCAGACATTTTTTTAAAAATATTTTCACAAGTTTTATTTGAAATTTTTTTACTATTATAGCCTTCTACTTGGGTCTGGTAACCACCACCTAAAATAGTATGTGGGTGAAATGCTTCCTTACTAAAGTACGAGAATTTCAAAATACCAGCCATCACTCGTATTCAAATAGACACATATCACATTCTACAAGTAATTTGAAATGGGATAAATAATTACTTAAATAATTATAAGTATTTACTCACTATAGTATGAAATGTTATAGACATATATGAACAAACAATATTTTACATTTGAGCCCAGTAAATTATATTTTGAAAGTTTCGAAATATGTAGCATCCGTTATAAATGCATATGAGGTGTGGCTATTAAATAACCAAACTGCTGTCATAACACTTTTAAGTCGGTACCAATTACAGTAGCAACTGTTTCGCCTTCAACTCCCCTTGGCGATCTTTACACCGCTCCATACGACTTTTCATTGTTGAAAGCAGCGCTGGAAGTCCGCTTCTGTCAACTGGTTCAGAACCTCCGTCGCTTTTACTTTAACCGCTTCCACTTGCCAACTTTCCACTTGCCAACCGCCACCACTTTCGGATTTTGTCCCCTTCAGCCCCGATTTGACCTTGGGAAATAAAAAAAGTCACAGGAGGCAAGGTTGGGCGAGTATGGTGGATTTTCCAACACAGTAATGCCGTATTTTGCAAAAAACGCCTTCAGAAAGCAGAATGGGCCGATGAATTGTCTTGGTGAATCTTCAATGATTTGGTCTTCCACAAATCGGGTCTTCGTCTTCTCACACGCTCACGAAAGGCCGTCAGAACCTCGATGTAAAATGTTGATTGACCGTGTGACCCTCGGGGACCCAGTGAATGTAAACAACGCCTCGAATGTCAAAAAAGACGATCATCATCGCTTTGAATTTGGATATGCTCATTCTGGCTTTTTTTGTCCTGGCGAGTACGGGCTAAGTAATAAACCACGGATTCGTCACAAGTAATCACCATGTCTAACAAGCCTGGATCAGTGTCAATGTTGTTTAGAATGTCAGCGCAAATGTTCTTTGCTGTGACTTGATTCCTTTTGCTCGGGAGTGAAGAGTGGGACCATTTTTGCACAAACTTTGCGCATGTTGAACGTTTCATGTACAATCTGGCGAACACATTCTTTATCGATTCCTATTATTTCAGCAAGCCCTTGGATGCTTAAACAACGATCTTCGCGGGTTAATTTACCAATTTTTTTAATGTTTTCGTCCGTTTTTGACGTTGAGGGCCGTCCAGGGCGCGAGTTGTCTTCGGTCGTTTCACGTCCCTCTTTAAACCGTTTAAACCATTCAAAAACTTGTGTGCGGGAGAAGCATTCATTCCCGTACACTTCTTTTAATATTGCATAAGCTTCTGTAAAAGTTTTCCCCAGTTTAGCAAGAAACTTGAGATTAACCCATTGCTCCATCTAAACACTTAACATTTTTTCGACGCATCACTGGTGCGTAGACTAATTCAAACGACTGCTACAGTGAAACTGAGCGACTGAATGGCTTGTCCAGCGAGCTCAGGGTGGGGAAAGTATCACTAGACACAGTTCTGTTCAAACTTGTCGCGACACGCTCGCAGCGCGCTGGTAGCAGTATCAGTTCGGTTATTTAATAGCCACACCTCGTATTTACTGTTCTGAACTGCAATAATTTTACAGTTTAAAGCAATTATTGCTTACTGGATTCATTAAAATAAAACTAAAAATAATGAATACATATGGTGCAAACATTATTATGGGTTTCCAGAACAATTGATTTGGCCAGCTATTAGGTTAAGCAGAAAACTTCTATAGTTGCGAGATGGTAAACAAATAAAACCAAACATATGTGCGAGAAAATAGTGGCAGTGTTGTCACCTTATTCACTTTTGTGATAAACATGCCATAAAAACAAATCTAATTTGTCTAACAAATCTAATCACACGTACTTAAATTATTAGTAGTAAAGCTAATTTAAAATAACGTATTGTTCTTACATTTAGTTGCTATCATGTCCCCCTCGAACAAATAATACTTAATTTAAAACATACTGTATTTCTTTGTATAAATAACCGCAACTAAATAATGCTCGTATTCTGGCAGCAATCTAAATTTTGTTGTTTTTTTTTTTTTGTATATAATAACATTGCCCGCTTTTTCTGCGCTCCTGTAAAATGACTTAGTAAAATCACATCAATTATATTGATCGAGAACGTTGATCTGAGACTGTTTTGCACCGTGTGTTTTATGCAGGTAAAATCTAATCTAAATATAGAAATTAAGTGATGAGCTAATGGGAAGAATATGCACGGTCCGCTGTGACTATCGGATCGTGAAAGGATGTGAAAGGACAACAAAAAACTCATCGCAAAATGAATTATTAATGAACTTTCTTGATGGACTGTTTACCACTATAATGGGTCAAATAACTCATGGAAAAATCTCTTCGGGTTTACTTTATTAAGGATTTGACTGAATGAGTCAAGGATGTTTTAGAAATTTAGCGATTCTCCACGTGCTAACTAGATTAAATAGCTACCGAAACTCACAAATTTATACTATTTGTATAAATGAAAGTAAATAGGTATTATAGTGGAGATATAACTGGCTATTGATACAATTCTAGCTAGTATTGATAAATAGGTATTTAAATGTTGCTGCTTTTTATCCAAATATAAATAAATTTATGATTAACAATGCAATAAATATTATATTTTATTATTTGGCAGACTAATGCCAAAAGAAGCACAAAAGCTTAATCACACAAGGGAAAGTCACCGACTTAAAAATTTAAAAGTTGAAACTGTTTTATATCGATAAGTTTTCTGATATATGTATATAGAAATTGAAAAAGGTATTTCTGTCATAGTCATGTCATTGAAAGCGGTCTAGAGGGAAATGCCTAAATCCAGAATTTTGACTTTAGGGCTGTGTTTGAATTACTTAGGAGGTAACACATCAAAAGTTTTTGGGCGTATGTGTGGAGGGAGGTACAGAAGGGTACGAGGCCGCCACCGCAGTTGACCCAGAGCTATCCCGCCCTAAGAGGCTCAAGATAATGTGATTTATTTTCAATAGACTTGTACACACACTCTACAAAAAAATATATATACCCATTAGAAAGTGCATTATAAGATTTTGTCATGTCATACTGCTCGAAATTTATACGAATTTTTCAGTTGCAAACTCTTGATCAATTGAAGATAAAATACTGATAAGCCATTTTAAAAGAAATTTAATGTTCGACCACTTTTTTTCTGAGGATTTTCTTCGCAATTGAATTCTAAAAAAACTTAAAAAAATTCAAAATGGTAAAAGAAAGAGGAGGCAAAGTTTGATAAAAAATGGTAATGTAAAAGTTGTTTGAAAATTTGTGAATTCACATGTTTATGTCTAGAAAACTATAACAGAACACAATGAATGGACACATTTTTGTAGGATTTTTACAATTTTATTTTGCACATAGTTTTTGACTAGGGCTAATCGTTTTCCAAGATATAAGTGAAAAACCAAAAACCAGTACTTTCTTTGAGCCTTCCTGCACCCCCCTCACCGCCTACGTCTGGGGTCTTTTGACATGTATACCTCTTAACTAGTGCAAACCCAGCCACGAAGTAAAAGTTTGGGATCTCAGCATTTCTCTCTATGAAAGAGAGCGTTTTGAGCATTTATGGACAGAACTATTAAGCGTTAAAATATTCGACATTGAGTATGCCACACTTTTCCATATACCAGATGCTTTTTATATGAATGATTGAATAGTTAAAGAAAGAAATGCTCCTCAGCTGATCACCGTCATCAAAAATAATTTACACCGGCTGATTTTTTTTACGTTATTTATGTTTCAAATAAAAAGATTGTACACAGCATGAAAATGTTACATAAGACAGTTATTTATTCAACTATTAATAGAGACAATAATATTCAACTGATTTTTATAACTGGCTGTACGAAGTTGTTGCGGGCTAAATGTATTCAAGCGCTGCACAATGGTCCAGAATGCGATTCTGGCCGGTAGAAAGTCGAAACAAATACATGTTAACTTTAAGATAACACCACGTACTAAGATATGTAGTGTGAGGCGCAGCCTTCGGTAACAACGCGCATATAGTATGCTTTTGAATACCTTTGAGTCAATACGATTTGGTTTTCGCTCGTATCATAATAACACCCAACTAAGCTAAAAATTGTATCAGCGAAATGTGTTTTTCGGTCGTACTTCGTTTCATTCAAAAATAGTTCGTACTTCTATATGGTGAAAATTCCAAGGTCAGTGATCGGTTGTATACGTTATGTAATATAGAAAAAGACTTGATTTGTGAACCAATGTACTATTAAGTGTTTATTTAAATAAAACTTCGTTCTTAAAAAAAATCATGTAAACATTATTTCAATTTCCAAGAGCAGTGAATTTCGAAAATGTGAAGTAAAAACCAATTCAGAAACTATTGGTTATTTCATTACACGCAATATTTAATATTAGTTATGACGACTTAATTCACAAAGTTGTCTCAATCAGTGAATCACTTTTTTCTTTACCCGTACGTAATTTTAGCGGTGGCGTTAAAACTTTATAAAAAAAAAGTCGTTTCTGTCTCTAATTGACTGTGATGGATGACAGACCTCATTTGTATTGTAAATGTTTATGTCAAAGTAATACGTAATTTATATGATACCACATATACATACCATCGTTTATCTTGAAAAAAAAAGCGAAAAAAGTTCGAGACAGCGACAGAATATTTGTATTAATATTAAATATTCCCAGTGACAGTGTTTCAGTTTTTTCCTACAACTACTGTGCCGTATTATTATCTTCTTTCCATAAGATTAACGATCATGAAAAGAGAAACTAACTCAAAAAAAATAACAAAACATACGCCTGTTTGTTAAAAACACTTACTTGATCCTTTTCAGTAGCTTGACTTTCCAAAAGCTCTTCGGAAAATTCTTTGATCACTTCCCATGCATGGTCTGAAAAAAGTTTTGTATAAACAAAGAAGGCTTAACGAGCTTAATTTGTAACGACGTAATTACTAATGTAAGTATTGAAATGAGTGCTTATTTCAAATAAACTTGAAAATATAAAGATATTTAAAAATAGTTATAAAAACCAAGATGCACATCATATGAATAGCTCCATCAGACAAGTTAAAAAGACTACGGATATGTAAATCTCATTAAATCGTTAAAATACAGACAGATAAAAACAAATAGTAATCTGCATAAAGTAGACAGTAATTTTGGAGTAACACATTTAAACGGGGTTTTAATTAACTGAATTGCACACAATCATTGCACTAAAATACATATTGTAATAAAAGCGAATTGTTTTTCCAATGTTTTATAATAATAAGTACGGAATACGGTGGACACATTTTTTTAGGACAAAGGCAGGCGAAATAGTTCAGGAAATTTTTCAGGACAAAGGCATAACACTCGCCTAAATTGTGGACCAAAATCAAATATTTGTAAGAACTATAATGGTGGTATTTCCAGTGGGATGCAGTTGGGGAAATAGACATAATGGAGAGAATAGAGTCTAACTGGTCTGGCAGATGTAGCAACATATACATTCGTTCTGGAGGAAGATGAAAATGAAGTGCTATATCAATCAATCTAACTATCAAGACTTAAGTTTGCCTCTCCTGGGAGAGGAGAACAGAAATGCTGATATTCATGCATCAACTGACTCCTTATCAAGGCTCTGAAGTCTTCTAGACTCAAGTTTGTTTCATTGTGATTTAATTTATGAAATATGTAAATATTCAGGCACAATATGGTAAGTCTAAATGAAAATATATTTTTTTCCTTTCACTTCTGTGGATAAAATTAGGTTTTGTAACGTTAATTCTCGTCTAATACCATTGCTTAGAAATTGTAAAAAAAACTACATTTTATATCCGTATGCTCCAGTTATGCAAATACGGCAACTTCTTACAATTTATCAAAACGTCAACATAGATAGCTTTCATACTGTGTGTGCTTTCACAATGAAAGGAACACAAAAAAGTAGTACGTTGAAGAGAAAAATTCTGTATTTGACTTTTCGATAACAAACATATTTACTAATTATTTATTTATCATAAAATAATAAATTTTAAAACTATATTGACAAAATAGAATAAATTTTACAAAAAAAACTACAACAAATTTTACAAAAATTCTCAATAGAATGAGAATGTTTTTGCTAGTGTTACCATGCTGTTTCCTTTTTTATTTTTTAACACTAATTAACTAAAACTAACTAATCCCTGTACAAGTGGTGGTTTACTGAAATTATTAATATTAAGTTTTAGCTCGCCTCATTTTGCGCTGATTGTTCGAGATCAGTGATCTAATTTTATTCATCTGGGCTAATTTTTATTCTGTTATTTTAAAAGCAAATTCTATTTGACATACACTTAACACACCAACCACGCTTTAAGAGACTTAAAGAAAGTATATGTAATGAGATTTGATAAATTTAACCTGTTATGCACAGTATTTAAAAACATCATATATGTACATGACTATATTGAATCTGAAACATACATATGTAGGTATGTAGATGAGCAAAATATATAGTTTACAAAAGACCAATGTTAATAGGTATTATCTAATATTTAAAACTTTCTAAAGTCAATAAAGAAAACGTAAATGGAAAAACAAAGAGCAGTTACTTTCCAAATTACTTCATTTGATTAATGTATTAGGAAACGTTAATTGCAGGCAGTTCCGGTGAACTTTTACTATTCACATGTCTTTAAATAAATATTTAGATACATTATTAATACCTTCGACATTTGAGGTGATCTCATCTCCTATTACCTAATTCCAATTCAAACAAAATATATTTTTTATGTTTGGAATACCCTAGGCTTGGTTCATTTTTTACGAATATAAACAACTATTGTACGTAAACTTAGCATACCTACATGGACCGTGAACTGACTCATAACGAATACAAAACATGGGGATTATCCTTGACTGGTTCTTAAGTTCAGTACCACGCTGTCTACCTGTTACGAACCTACAGCTGTAGTCGGAATTTGGAGTAATTTCCTTGTATGCTTAATAAAAATATTACATGTCCATCAGTGTCTAATTCAGTCTCTATTTTCAATCAGCATGTGTCTTTTATGTAAGATGAAAGATTGTAAATAGGAAAGTATTTTTCGTGGAATATCCGTATTGTGTGTTAATAAAATTCAAATAAAGGTTGGACTTGGCAGGGTTTTTACAAAAAATCTGGTCTTCTAACCAGTTTGTTTAGTTCAGGTTTAAGCATTATTTTTATGCTGCAACATTTAATTTTTAACGCATAATTTTTATATGAAAAATAAAATTTTTTTTCGATTATATTTCGATATATTTACGATTATATTTCAGGGTAACGTTTTCAATACATATCGTTCTTATACACGTACAAAAAAAGTAACCAACGTAAAACGAAATGTTTTATTTATTGTGTAAAATAAGTGGGCGAAAGGATTTTTTTATTCTTAACTGACGCAACTTATAATTCCTGAGTTAGTTGCCGCACCACAAGTATGTACCAGAAAGAGGAATATACCTTTCCATAAAAGGTATCTTATCTACATTTTATGGCCCACGAATTAGAGGCTGTATGTAATATTATTTGCATGTTATACTGAAACGACGTGTTAAGGATATTTTAAACGTGTTTTCTTGAAAATAACATTTTTTGAATTGCTTCAAAATAATATTTTTGAATAATTGAACATTATACGTCAAAATCTACTGGCTCGAAAATGGAGCTAACACTGCGTACATTTTCAACATATTCATGGCTATCATCTAAACATTGATTAAAACACAAGTAGCAGAAGTTTAAATAAAAAAAGTGTATCATATCGATCACATCGATCTTATATTCAAACAGCCAGCAAATTTTTAAAATTTAGTATTTTAAGTTCATTTTAGACGATTTCCACACTTATACAGGGTGGGCCATTTTTATCTATCCACCCGAATTTCTCAGAACCTAAGCTAGATACGAAAAAAACGTTTAGATAAAAGTTGGAGGGGGCAGGGGGGGACCACGCACTGGTGCCAATGACTTTGACCTTGAACTTGATTTTCAAGGTTATTTCAAATGTTAGGTCAAAGTGGTTTTTTAAATGGGAAAATCTACTTTTGACCCCGGATCTTGAAGTCCAAAATCCCCGGATTTTGAGTCCAAAATGGTACTTATCACCAAAGTCATGGCAAGGTCGAATGAAAGTCAAATTTTCGAAAATTCTTAAATAACGAGGGCTAGCTCGAGATAGAGATTGGAACCAGTAAAATTTTTCTGTTTAAAGTTGTCAGGGTCGAATAAGATCACTTCCTGATTCCAATGACCTTGACGTTAAACCCGGTTTTTAAGGTTACTTCAAGAACCGGGTTACTGAATAGCAGACACTGAACGTGATCTGCGACCAAACGATACTCAAAAGAAAAAAACAGTAAGAGCAGGACTACCCGTATACTGGTGGAGTGAGGAAATATCTGAGTTCCACATGAAAATACCTCCAGAACAGAAAAATTACAAAGAAACACTAGAAGAATTGGTCTAGAGGAGTAACACCATCTCTGGAAAGAGTACAAGCGCTCTAAGAAAGCACTTCAAAATAAAATAAAAAATGTCAAGGGTGACTGCTGGAAAAATATCTGTGATACTATTGACTGTGATATTTGGGAAAACAGCTACAAGATCGTCATGAAGAGGCTGGTTGGATCACCCCTCAAACAACAACTTGCTATGCAAACCATAGAAGAGGTTACAGATCACCTATTTCCGGTGCACCAACAAGTAACATTCAACTATGATAGAACTATGATATTTACAAAAGAAGGGGTGTAGAGGAGAGTATCATAAACTCATAATAGCGGCTTATGTCTCAGATAAAGAAATAATCCTCGAGGCCGAAAATACAGCGAGATCTAGAACAATAAATAGCGGGGTTTCACAGGACTCGGTTTTGGGTCCCACCTTGTGGAATATCATGTATGATGGACTCCTAAGGGCTGAACACCCTAGAGGGGTTATGCTAGTAGGATTCGCAGACGATATCGCCATGATAGTTGTAGTTAAGGTGAAGAGTAGCTGATGAATTACAGCAAAGATTGCTCACCAACGAATGAAAAACTGGACGTCATGTAGTGGGCTAGAGTTAGCGCCAGAGAAGACAAAGGTAGCTCTCTTGACAACGAAGAATAAATAATCTGGTGCCAGTACACTTCAGTATCCAAGGGGCTATATTTCAACCCTCCAATGCAATTAAATATCTAGGGGTCTGGTTAGACACAAAACTAACCTTACGTACGTGGAAAAATCACCCAAAAGACGGAAAGAACAGTATCTGCCTTAACCAGCCTCATGTAGTTAAGGCGGTGGGTTAAGATCCAATATCGATGGACCTTGAACGTCGAAAAGAAGAATACTTGTGTGGGTGGCCCATTCTGAAATCCTTTACGAAGGTCCCAACTGGCACTCTGTCAAGAATAACCGCAATCACGTTCAAAACTAACTAGTGTACGGTGTAAGATGGCTATACGAGTATGCACTGCGTACAGGACGATTGCATCAGAAAGAGTGGGTGTTATATATCAAGTATTCCCCAATAGAACTCCTAATACAGGTGAGATGCGCGAAATACTAAGGAGTGAATAGAACCACAGCGTCTACAAACGTCCTAAACAGATAGCAGGAAAATGGACCAACGATATGGAGATGGACATACAGTCTGATCCCAAATATGCAAGCTTGAAGAAATAGACCGCAGGAGGAGACCTTTACCTTACCCTGGCGTTATCGGGGCACGGATGCTTCAAAAAATACCTGCATAATAGAGCCAGATCAGAAAAAATACGTGCGTATATTCCGGATGTCTAGCTAGATGATGATGAGCATACACTGTTCGCCTGTCTGAGATGGAACGATGTTAGACGAGGTTACGCCCAAGAAGCAGGTAGACCTTTTGTCATTCTAGCCTTAAAACACGATCTAGTTTCGGGCAGAAACAGCTGGACTGTATGTACAGTACGTTGAAAGCTATCATAGAAACGAAAGACAGAAGAAAGATAATAAAACCATAAATTATGCAAGAAGAAAATAGACAGCTGTCTCACTGAGGAAATACTAAAGCATTGCCGGTGAGAGCAACGAAGAAAGAAGGGGGTTTTAGTGAGTATGCCCCCAAAGAGGGAGAGAGTATCACTATCACAGTGGAGGACCAGTAGAGAAAAGCAACAGGGTCCATTGTCCCGGATAAAGGTTTTCTCATCCGAACAAATAAATAAAAAAAGGTTATTTAAGTACATTTGTATGTATGGCAACTAGCACCTCCTACACTTTTTCTAGCATTTTTAACAATTTCCTAGCACCTATTCCTACAATCCCTACAATTATTTTCATGGCGAGCATTCGACATTATCAAGTACAAGTATCTTAATAACTGCTGGAAACACAGTTCGTTGATTCAATTATTTTGTCTTTTTGACAATTTACATCGTATAATATGTATTTAGACGTAATTTATTCAGCCTTATTAAGTGCTGGAAATACAGTTCGTTGATTCAGTTATTTTGTTTTTTGAACGTTTGTCGTAACTTTAAGGCGCTTGTCCGTTCTTGTCTCAGACATTGTCAAAGACAGCATAGGAACTACTAGGAAGATTGACTTGCGCTGACTTGTTTAATTCGTCAATCAATAAATAGTAATGTTAGGAACGAACGCGTTCATTTGTTTCCAAAGCGTTGAAAAAGAAACTACTTCTTATTAAGAAAATATTTTTAAAAGAATAAACTAGTTAGTATACACACAAATTAAAGTGAATCAATGTAATTTTGTTTGGGAGTGCCAGAAGAAAGTAAGTTTTTTTATAACATTTTAGTTTTTATGGTAGTTAAGAAACTCTCTTGGTATGGTAATCTATTATATGAGTTTGTGTGTTTAATTTATCTTAAGTAACAACCTAGTAATAAGGTAAGTAACGTATTTTGAAAATAATAGTAAGTTGATTTGACAAACAAAAAATAATAAATACACCTGCATTTTACTGTTTAAAATAAAATGACTTAAACTTACCTATATCCGATTCTTCAGCATTTGCTGCCACTACACAAAACCTAATGACGTATTTATCGTTCACATTCGCCGGTACCATATGGAGTTTTCCAGAGGCGTTAATACTGCTCAGCAGTCTCTCATTCAGCTTATCGGAGCCTTTAAGACGAAAACAAACTAGTCCTAACTGAAAAAAAACAACATATTTTTATTAATTCGATGCATTGGTCATGTATAAAATTTAATAAAAGAGGTATATAGGGAATTACCGAATCCTCATCCACATTTTACAGCTAGTAAATTTCAAAAATTATATCTTATATATGAAACAAATTACTAACAGACCCACCAAACGAATATCAATGTAAATTAAATGCAAGAAGTATAAATAGGCTATAATAATTTTAGAACATTTGATATTCACATTATTTTCATTATGGCAAGATGAATGGCTTGGTAAAGGTTTTAGAAGAACTATAAATGATATGTGGATGAAAATTTATATCAGAGATGCTGTATCCATATAATCTAGTAATGGCAACGTTTAGTAACTTTCAAGTATACCGAAAGTGATACTAACATCGCTATTTTAAATGAAAAGCCTTATTTTTATTTGATTTGAATTACATATTCTCATTGTTAGTAATTTAATGACACTTTAATATCCGTTGTTTATTCTAAAATGAACTGCTTTCAAGATACATAATTCAATTTTAAGAAAAAACATTTAAAATTAAGTCTTGTACAACTTTCGTTGTGGTAAAATTCTATGGTTAATTTTTTTTGACATTATTTTTACCATTATTATATTCGACCCTCTCTTTTAAGCAGCCTGTAATTTTGCCATATACAAGAGCTAAGCTAGTATACTTGACAGTAAATCTACCTGACTTGACAGTAAATCTACCTATCGCTTATGTCATTCAAAAACACGGACTGTGACGGGATCACTAACAGTTTTTTTGGTGTCACTACCATCAGTACATTTTTAATGTTTTACATCTACAGACGATAATGCACATTTTACTACTGTTTGTATACTTTTAGCCGCTGTTTGCAAAACCCGTTTACTAGCTATCTATATCGGGGGGCGAAATATCTGAAACACCTAAAATTATCATGCCAATTGTGCAAAACATTATGCACAAATCAAACCAAAATTTCTTGTTTCTAACAGTACTAGTAATATTTTGTTGATGGATATTCGAATCTAAATGTCTTTCACATTCTCGGCGTGTACGAAATATATATCGACGATTGCAAGGAATACATAAAATATGCGATCTGTCTCTTGTAAAATCCTCGTAATTTTCGTGCCTTTATTTCAAAAATCCACACAAAATTAGATAATATATATAAATACACTACACAAACTCTAAAATAAACACGCACACTTACAATTAGTTAGTCACTTACGATACATAAAATTATTTTAAACTCGGCGTTCTACCGCCCATCTGCTCGCATCGAGCTAACGTATACTCGAAATCGTCACTACCGTATATGGCTAAATTGCATACAGGCTTCTTGAAAACCGCCACGAGATAGTCCCAATGCGCGTTACTAGGCACTGTCAGTGACATACATATGCACGGGCAAAAAATAAGCGCGTACATAATTTACAAGACGCTTAAAAATATCGTTTATAAATTGATTATCATAGATTTGTATAGTGCCGACTCTGCACTGTAACACACTTTTCGGACCCCAATTATATGGGTCATTGTCATCAAATCGTCTTATTTTCAGTTGCATGATGGAAACGCAAAAACTTGTGCTGTCTGGTTGATAAATGGGGTTAATGGATTTATTATATTAAAAGGAAGGATTTTCTTAGTTATGCTCCACCAGATATGCCAGCAAACGACAACTGCGACCGATTTTTGTAACCCTCATATACCAGGGTAATGACCAACCAAGAGGAGATAAATTTCAAAAGACGGGGTTCATTTCGTTCCTTTCTATTATTATTATTATTAATATTAAATTGTTAAAAATGTATTCTTTCAATTGTTTTTCTGAATAAATAAATATATAATAAGTTCCCTTATGGATTGATTTTCAATAATGTATGCCGTTTCTATTGCTTTTGTCAAAAATCGATCGCAGTTGCCTTTTGCTGGCATATCTGCTGGAGCGCAACTAAGAAAATCTTCCTTATAATATAATAAATCCATTAATCCCATTTATCGACCAAACAGCACAAGTTTTGAGTTTTCATCATGCAACTGAAAATAAGACGATTTGATGACAATGACCCATATACATACATAGCATAACACTAGTAACGAAAGACGAACGAGTACAGATCAACTATCAAATATAAATCAGAGCAAGTAGCAAACACCCTATTTAACAATATGAGCAAAGTTGCATCGTTAAGCCTTTTTATGACCGAAAGTTAACACTATGAAGATGCAGAACAAACCTTTACTTCGTTACAAATTTCAAATCTCCTATCCCTAACCACGTGCTCTTCGAATCTCTGAGCCAGCCGTATATGATGCCTGATGTACTTCTGTAACCCGGATATCCCGTAACTCCTTAGGACGAACCACAACTTCAGGGATCTGAACCTCCTGCTTAAAGGAACTCCCCAGTGCCTATAGTCTATGGTAGCATCGGAGTAGCCATGTTGGAGGTACAGTGGGTCGACAACCAAGGCTGAGGTCAGTCGAATACGGTCTCTTACCTAGATAAATAGATTTTATTTAATATACGGGAAAGCTCAAAAGGGGGTTTTGGGCGAAGTGCCGAGATTTCAATTTTTGACTTCAGGGCAGTGTTTAAACTAATTAGGAGGTAAACATATGAAAGTCCTCAGACGTGGGTAGTAAGAAGGTGCAGATTTTTGGTTTTTCACTTATATCTCGAAATTAGTTTATATTCAAAACTAGGACCCGCCCCGGCTTCGCACGGTTTACGACATCACATTAGAAACCTCTAAAATTATCAGTGTTTCTCTACTATATTATGCATGTATTATACATATAAACCTTCCTCTTGAATCACTCTATCTATTAAAAAAAAAACGCATCAAAATCCGTTGCGTAGTTTTAAAGAGCTAAGCATACATAGGGACAGACAGCGGGAAGCGACTTTGTTTTATACTATGTTATGATGTGTGTAAATTAAGTAGTGAAATTACGTCTCTTGAGGTGATTTTTCAATCTTGGGAAGAGAAAAAAGGCAAGAGCACTCAATTCAGGCGAATAAGGAGGCTGAGGAGCCATATTAATACTTTTACTAACTAAAAACTCGTTTAATGAAATGGCTGTGTGACAGGGCGCATTGTCGTGATACAACATCCAATTGTTCTTGATGTTTGGTCTCATACGCATGATCTTTTTCGAAGTTTTTCAGGAACCTCTCTGTAAAAGTATTGATTTACTGTTTGGCCTGGAGGCACAAACTCTTTGTGGACAATTCCTGGCTATCAAAAAAGCAAATCAGCATGTATTTGATCTTCATTCTTTCTCATTCTTGCATTTTTTGGATCTTGGAGAGCTTAAGGTGTACCATTCCATGCTTTGGCGCTTAGCTTCCGGGCCGTACTCACCCAAATCTCATCACCACTAATGACACATTCCATAAAATGGTAACAATTTTAATGAACAGTGGTGTAATTCAAATTTAACTCTTCCCTGATCATTCTTGTCGTCAACCGACGATCTGAACGCACAAGATCCCGTATTCTATCGATATTTTCATTGGTTCTTGATGAAGAAGGCATTCCGCTACGTGGTTCATATATAAATGGTATATATATAAACTATATATAAAAATATATAGTTTTGCATCAAAAAACAATTTCTCTATTCACTAATTGAGTCCTGAGAAAGTACATTAGACGAAACATTGGCAAAAAAATTATTGCTTGTTTTAGTCCTTTTTTTCCAAAACTCCATGCAAGAAGCTCGTGCGCAAGCTTTCTTTAGAGCTAAGCGTTCGGCCTGGTATTTACAGAAATCTAATCATAGGGCCATTCTTTTTAGTTGAAAATTCAATCGTATCCAGGTACTTAAAGTTTTTGAATACATAAATAATCTTGAATTAGAAGAAAAAGGCCAAAATCCAGATAATACCTGGTTTCAGCAGAATGGGAAAACATTTATATATCGAGATCTACTAAATCGAGACTTTCTTCACAAATGGGCTGAACGAAGTTATAGGTGAAATTGAATGGCTGACACGTCGGCCTTAGTCCACTGGATTACTTCCTGTGAGGTTATTTAAAGTCCAAAATTTATTTTCAGAGACCAAACAGGTTGCCACAATTATTGGCTCCGAGAATAACTGAGGAAAACCAAAAAATTACACCGGAAGTAGCGAAGGTTATGAGATAATTTACATTTGTTTTTACGTTTTGTTTTTATTATATTTTATGTCCTATATTTTGTTGCCTTAACGATTGGTTACTCTGTTGTTTAGGCTGTATCCAAAACATGAATTTGTTGGCAGAAACGAGTCGCGCCACAGGGGCGTACGCATCATAATTGTAATAAAAGTAACTAATAAAAGTAAAGTAAAGTAACTAGTAGCCTTTCACACGTTTGCTATACTTTACTATGAAGTTATATCACACTATTCAACCTATTGCATACAGCATATCTGACACAGGAGTACTGCAATCAAATTAAATTGAGGTAAACCCCATCACATGCCACACGGGTTGTGTCGCGTCGCCGTAATCGAACCATAATTATCATTAAAAAATTATAAACTATTTTTTTGTCGCGAAACCTAATAATAATCAGATGTTATCACAATTCTTTTTTAAGAGCTCTGTAGCTACCAAAATATTCACTTTAGACATTCAGTGTGCTAGTACGTTAAAATCAGGCTATCAAAGAGTATCGGAAAATGTAAAAATATATAGGGCATTCCTTTTAAAAAAATACATTGGAATGTCATTATCTTTTGGAACACTGTTTATAAAGCTAAGTTCAAGTCATAGCCATTTAACTTTCACATTTAAAATTTCGTGTCAATGTCTCTATTCCATTAACTTCATACATATTAATGTCGTTCCACACTTTTATCTGTATGTCGTTCTGAAAGTTTCTGGAATAAAAGGGAAACCAACATTTGGAGTACAAACAGAAATATTTCTGCGTATCAAAAACTGTCCATATTGTTTTTCCATAATGGAATACACATTAGAAAGTGCAATACACGGTTATACGTCATACCTGTATATGTCGTATTTACTCGAATTTTTCAATTTTCTCTAACTTTTGATCTGTTGAGGAAAACATATTGTTTGATATTAGACAACTTTTTTTAAAAGGATGTAGAACTGTTCAAATCAAACATTTTTTACAAATACCATTTTTCAATAAACTCCAAAAAAAGTTACCTTATTAATTACTAAAATAGCATTTAGTCAGTCTGTCCTTCAATTTAAGGGAAAGTGTATTTGGAAAAAACAAAAGAAAAACATGTTTATGGCTTTTCCCTTATTTTCTTACCTTGAACGTTTTTATTTATGTTTGAGAATCTCTTTGTAGGTACAACTTTTCTTTAAAAAGACAGAACCAGATAAATTCTCTTTTCGAAATTAATAATAAGGCAAGTTTTTTATCATTAGTTTTTTGAAAATGTTATTTGGAAAAAAATCGTTTCGAATATATGCTGTTTAGATAAGACTAGAACTAAGGAGACAAAGCTGAGGCTTTTCTCTGTATAACGCGAGGGGCTCGAATATGTCCGCCTCCAAAGGCGCTGTAAGCAGTGTCGTTCTGTACCAATCTGTGTACGTTAGAGTCCAGGTGAATGTCCGTGGTGCGAATACAAGTGATATGTGGCAGACGCTCGATATTTTTCGTTAATTTGTTGTTATCTTTGCAATTCCAAATTTTCGTAATTACCAATATGAAAATGCTTCAACGTTAATAATACAACAAAGGAAATGCAACACAGCACTTTCAAACTATATATACAGTGTTTTTTCCGGAAAGTAATGTCAGTGAATTTTTTTCCCGAGACTGTACGCGCCAGCCCGCGCTTTACGTGCTGGGATTGTGGTGTCAGTTGGCTACCGGTCGTTGTCGCATCACTCGTTCTTTGAGAGTCGTTACAGTGACCCGGTGCAAGAAAAATGCAACGTTCGCTTGAGCAACGGATGGCGATCAAGTTTTGTGTGAAACTGGAGAAGAGTGCTGCGGAAACCATTACAATGTTGAAGAAGGCTTTCGGCGTCGATTGTCTTTCGGACAGGCAAATTTTCCGGTGGCACAAGGCTTTCGCAGAAGGTCTGGAAGATGTCAACGACGAGAACCGCGCTGGACGGCCATCAACCTCCAGTTCCGACGACAATGTGAAACGTGTGCGTGACTTGTTGAACACTGACCGTCGTCTAAGTGTCCGTTTAACTTCCGAAACATTAGACATTACGAAAACCATTGTTCACGAAATTGTGTCGGAGTCTTTAGGAATGAGGGAGGTGTGCGCGAAGCTCGTGCCAAAAGTGCTAACGGATGATCAAAAAGCGAGGCGCGTCGAAACCTGCCAAGAACTTTTGGACACCTGCGAAGACAACCCCGCTTTCCTTGATGACGTCATTACCGGGGACGAAAGTTGGGTCTTTGAATACGATCCGGAGACGAAGAGGCAAAGTGCGGAATGGCACACGTCGAACTTCCCCGCCCCAAGAAGGTCAGGATGTCCAGGTCAAAGATCAAGACAATGCTGATTGTCTTTTTGATTGCCGGGGATTGGTCCATCATGAGTTCGTTCCGCAGGTGACAACCGTAACCGGAAAGTTTTACGTCGAGGTGCTGAAGCGGCTGAAACGCAGGGTGAATCGCGTCCGCCCAGACATCTCAAAATCCTGGAAGCTTCCACCACGACAATGCGCCGTGGCCGATTACCTCGATTATCCTCGTCAAGGCAGGCATCACCGTTGTTCCCAGCCTCCTTACAGCCCCGATGTCCCCCCCCCCCCCAGACTTTTTTTCTGTTTCCATGCCTCAAAACCCCAATGAAAGGACAGCATTTTGGGTCGGTGAAAAACATTCAGAAGGCTTGCACCGACGCTTTAAAGGCCATTCCGGAAAACGACTACCGTGCAGCTTTTGATGCATAAAAGACCCGCTGGAACCGATGTGTGGACGCAGGAGGAATGTATTTTGAATGTTTCTAAAGATTTGTACACATAGAACCATAAAAACCATTTTTTCTAAGCTCACTGACATTACTTTCCGGACAAACCCTGTATTTAACATTCGGATTGTATTTTTTATTAAAGCCAAACACCATGTAAGCATATGCATTGACAGCCTATATTCATAAACAGTCGCATGTGGTCCGCTGCCCATCATGTGACTTTCGTAGATCACGTGACGTCGAGCACAGCACTGCTTAGAGCGCCTTCTGGAGGCGCACAGATATGAGACCATGACACCGAACGACTTGGGTCTCCTTAGTTCTAGTCTTCTTGATGTTGTTAAAACAAATATGACTAAACTTAGGAATCACCGTGTATAGCCGCCAAGCCTTAATCAATTTCTGTGCTGAAAATAAACACTAGAATTTTACTTTCTTAGCATTCAATCATAGGGCATGTAGAAGTCAAAGCGGCAATGTTATATTTGAAAAGTCTCTCTGACAAACCTTTGAATTACGTCAAAGTTACGTATTTTCATTAGGACAAGTTTACTCTAATGAACTATGTTTGTCCTAAGGCACATTTCAGTTCTCGCATATTTTGTAACAATAAATTAGATATTCCACGAAATTTTACATAACCAAAGAAGATCCATTGTAGCCAACGTTATGTTATGTATTTTTACTATATAAGGGCCATTCCGCGGTAATCGATACCAAGGAGCAAAAAAAATATTTTCGAATATATGTTAAAATAGAAAATTAACAGGTATTATATTCTCAATTTTCATAATTCAAAAGAAATTCATCAATATTTTCGCCGATAAACATATGAGAAACCCAAGACGTAGAAAAAGAACAGAAGAAGCAAAAAGGAAACCCGAAAAAAACAATAAAAATTATAGAACCGAAAATATCTTCTTTCTTATCTTTAAAAATAATAAAATCTTATAATACTAGTTTTAATAGTCTATATTAATAAATAAAGCCTCAAAGTGTACATAAGCTTTTGTTTAATTTGCACTCGTAACACCCGTCACAAATCTTGTAACACCTGTCACAAGTTTTGCTTGCAAAAAAAAATGTAAAAAATAATATATCCACAAATCTCTTAAATTATCAGAAATGAAAATCATTTATCTCTCTACTTAGCTATTCATTTTGTTACAAAAACTTCTAATTTAGCTGAACTCTGAGGTTTAGCCAACAAGGTAGCATATTTTAAACCTATTATTGCATCTAAACGCCTGAGTAATTCCTAATACGTTTTTGTTTTAATTAAAATATACTTGAAATGAATTTAATTATACTCAAAACGCAGACAATTTTTGTTCTAATTTAGGAATTATAACAGTTAGATTGCGTACAAATGTAACACCCGTCACCACGGAATGGCCCATAAGTAAAAGAACTGAAGAACTATATACTTACCCACATTGTAGAACAATCAAAATTAGTCAGGAGCCATTTATTTGGGTTGGTATTAAACGAATCCGCGTATTCGATTCCAGAGAGAAGATATTTCAGTTCAGGGCAGATGAACGTTTCCAGCATACGCTCCATCCACATGCAGCCACACGCAGGGAAACTTATGGCATACCGGTCCGATTTCCGGAAGATTGTCGAAAGAACAGCACGACGTCGTGCCTAATGTTATGGAGACGAAAAACGGTATAAGACCCATTGTCTCGTCTTCCTCCATTGCCTGAAAGAATTATATTAGATTCGTGTCGACAGCATCAGAAAATCTATCACCAACAGGTCAGGATGCTCATTAGTCTATTGGCGTTTTAACAGTAAGGTTCAATCTTCTGACAGAAAATTGAACAGTGGTATTTAAAATCTTGTATTTTCGTAAGGAAGCATGTGACTCGCACCAGGGGTTATTACTAGACCCAAATGGAAGGCTAGAATGTAAAAAAAAACTTCAAACGAAACTTGCGAAAACAAAATTTAATAAATATAGCACGCCCCCTGAAATCTTGAAAATAGGCTGCAAAATATTAGTGTAATATTTGTTTCCATAATTACAGATCGCGAATAAAATACTTTGTATTTACTTGATGATTAAAAAAATATATATTTCGCAAATCCTTTGCAGTCCATTTCCAAGATGTTCGATGGGTGCGTCAGATTTTTAGAAAAAAA
The DNA here is from genome assembly GCA_029963805.1 of Aromia moschata. Taxonomy (NCBI): domain Eukaryota; kingdom Metazoa; phylum Arthropoda; class Insecta; order Coleoptera; family Cerambycidae; genus Aromia; species Aromia moschata. The sequence continues at coordinate 274,631 of JAPWTK010000375.1, read as the reverse complement.
TTTGTCGTAAGAAGATTTTTTGCTATTCTATTTGGATCTATAATAGTAATAACCCACTAAAAGCTAGTATGAGGCCCATGCTTCCATACAAAAATTCCACCAGCCGCCACTGCATTTTTGTCTTGATTTCTATTCGTAGTTGAAATTGGAAATTTGTGGTTTGCAATTTCCCTTTTGCAAAAGGTATATCTAACAGTGAGGAAGAACAATTTTTACTTAGTGAAAAATGACCAAATAAAAGAAAATCATTTGCAATATACAGTTCCTCAATATAATGAGTTTATTTATTAATTACAAGTTGAGCTCTACATACACTTATTTACTTTAAATCTACTAATTTAAATCACTTACTTTAAATACTTACTGCACTGCCTCCTAAGCTAGATACAGATATTATGGTGGTTTAATTACCTCCATCCAGTTTAATTAGAAAACGCTCTCGGAGATCTTATTTGAGCAAAAGTCGTATATTTTATAACGCTTAAGGGACTACCCGAATAAAATTAATAAAGCTGCCAGAATGGGTCAAGAAACTGACACATTCAATTTCCTCCCTGTTTCTATATTAGTCTAAGTTAAGATTGTATAAACAAGAAAAGTATTGATAAGAAACGAAAAAAAATATATATGTCCAGCTGAAAACAGTGTACTGATACGACTAAACAATTGTGACGATCTATATAGACAGTTTGATAAATAATTGAAACTGAACTGTCAGATTATAACAAAATAATTATGAATTACCAAAAAGTATTTTTACCAAAAATACAAACCTAAACGAAAATAGTTTATATTTTAAAAATGTTCGTTAAAATAAATGTTTTACCTAAACTAGTCCCAAAAAAGAGAAAAAAAACTGGAAGTTTTCCACGAAACATAAAGCCAGTATACAAAACAAAGCATACAATCATCAGATTCATTGTACGTTGTTTTTCTGCGAGCCGAAAACTAAATCGGAATAGTAGACGTTATCAGGGCTTTATGGTCGAAGAGTATAGTAGTTCGGTGTTTCGTGAAAAACGTCCAGTTTTATTATTCTACAACGAAGGTTCCAGTACCTACTCACTCCAGGACCAAAAAAGAGAAACAAATCTAAGACTTGTCGCCCAACTGTCATTTTTAGTTGGACGATTCTGACAGAAGTTTAAAAAACATGTTGGGGAGAAGTGTGTTAAAATATTATTCATAACTGGAGTGAAATTTCAAAAAAAATAACAAAGTTGTAATACACAGGGTCTCAGAAATATCAAAACTAACACGATTTTTAGTCGCATTTAAGACACGTAAGTAGTTTGGTCTAAGCATCCACTTTTCGCCGATTTGTAGTCACCAAGTCACCAATTTGTAGTGACCAAAAATCGCTGTCGCAGAAAATGTGTGCACCCTGCACACACTGCGGTAGAAAAATCGTTAAATCAGAGCACTTTTTCCAATGGGTGGCATTGAAACTACTTGTGCGGTCGCTCTTTTGTTGGTGGAGAGAAGTACGCAAACTTCACACATTTATTCAACATTCACATTTATTGCAACTTCATACATTTATACACAAACTTCAGCTGAGAGCTGGTTTCTTTTCAATTTCTTTAATAAGTAACTCAGTAGTAATTACTGCTAATAGTCTTCGGTAGATTCGTTGTCAGACATTTTAAACAAGTATTTTCAGTGTTTTAAATAGGGACTAGAACAACACTGCTTCAGAACCTGTGACTAGAAGTCGCGTCACAGCGAAAATAGACCGGCTGTAATATTTTAAAAGCTGCGATTGTTAGTCGTAAGCTTGTGCACTTTGTATTTGAAACAATGAATTACAATTTTGGGACAATAACGCGACTAGAAATCGCAAGTGGAGGTCAAGCCTTGACTGAACTGAAATTGATACATATACGACAGTTATTTTTACTTGCAGTAAGTTTACTTGCATTAAGTGCAACCTGTTCTATTTTTACGACGACACGATTATCATGGATTGAATGAAGCACACGGATGGGTATAGACTCTCACGCACATGGTACTAGGTTTCCTAATCGCGTCTCATGAATTACTTCTATTTTCAATGTTTCGGGACACTCTTATAGACAGTATTTGAAACGTGCCATACTACATTTGCCTATTTATTATATAAAATTGAAGATTAAATATTCTTCTATAAATCACTTACCATCATTAGAGTTTTCCCTCGCAATGAGGACCTTTCGTCAGGTTCCAGGATCCTCAGTTTTACGAAGCAGATCATGGCAGCCTTTTCTACGCAAGAGTGTGACTCCTTCGAGCAGTACGCCATCAGTTTCGATAAAAGTACGCCTTCTTCCACAAAAGGATGTTGATGTTTCAGTCTTTTTAATGCTTGAGCTCGCGCAGCCAACATTGATACCAGAACACACTCACTAGCAGACGTCTAAAGATGCCAATTATTAACAAGAATTCACTCTGTGTACACGACTCTGTTACAATGACTAAAAAAATAAAAATAGAGGTGTTCCTCTTTTGCAAAGGGTGTCCCTCTTTTACAGAGGATGTTCCTCTTTTCATAGTAATTGGTAACTACTGCAATATTTGAAACTATAAGAAATATGCATAAACATGCAGGGTGATTGATCGAAATCTTCATTAAAAGTATTAGGACTTGTAGAAATGACTGATTTTTGAAAATTTGGATATAAGCTAATAGGCCTGTGGCGAACTTGATGATGGGTATTCTGTATAAGTATTATTTAATGGTTTGCTTTCTATATTGTAACCTTATTATTACACAGGCCAACAACGGTCAGGGAAGCAGAAACTCTAGTCTACTTTTCCGAAGGTTTCCGTTTGGTTCAATTGCTCCATCACGTCAGGTTTTTGAGATATCCTAAACTAAAAGTGCAAAAAAACACTGTTTTTTTAACATAGTAGGGGTTTTCACAGAACTTGTAATAGCATCTAAAAGTATGACTCTTCCTCTTTAAAATCAATTTTGAATCGTCTAGAAAATTTTAGAAAAATACGCTCAAAGATGTACCTTGTACTCTGCTTTTGACTTGCATTTGAGTAGATCGGTGAGACACAAACCTCAAATTGTCGTATCTCAGTAAAAAAAAGATATCTGGACGGTTGAAAATTGATGTTAAAGAGAAAGAATCATACTTTTAGATGCCATTACTAGTTTTGTGGATACAAAATACCTTATGATGTAAGATAACCTAAAATATGTCAAAAAAAAAACATGTCTTCCTTGCACATACCAACCATCAGACATCACTTTAAACTCCTATTACGGTTCATTAGGTACACATTTTTGGACTTTTTTCTTTTAATGTGTGCTTCATTTTCTTTGCTGTAACTAGTAGTACAGTTTTCAAATACCACTAATAATAATTACGCGACTACCAATAGTTTCGCCACTATTGCATCAATGTTTAGATCATTTTTAAGGGTTTCATTCAAAATAAAGGAAATACAATAAAACAAATTAATATTGAATTTAGCTACGAATACCTTTAAAGACTTCTGAAGGGAACAAGTCCTTTATTACCTACTTTAGACAGTTTCATATTGCTTTTTTTCTCAGGAACTGAAATTACTTTTATAAAATCTTTTTACTCCAAGTAGAACGTTTTTCGCTTCAATCTTAATTTGTCAAAATGTAGGAACCAATGTAGTCAAAATCGTGAACACTTAAGTATAATAAGTATAATAATCTGTGTTAGATTGAATGACAAATACAATCTTTGTGAAGAACAGTATTAACATTTTTGTCCTTAAAGGACATCTTAAAATACATTTTTTCACAAAAATACTAACTTTTACATCTTAATTTTTTTTGTCTTTGGTACTGAATCAGTTCTTTTTCCTAAAAAAATCTAAAAGTGGGTAACCATAGAGTTCTTTAGTGGCTATCCACTTCACAAGATAAAATCTTAGATCCAATATAAAAAAACGGATTTTCTTAAAAGGTGGAGTAAAATGTAAAACCTTACATATTACCCAGATAACTACTATTCTTTGGGTTACATTCTAAAAAAACGTGTCTGAACTATCAGGACAAACTGAGTTTCGTCTCTATCGCACACATCGTAACGACCATTTCTCCTCAACTGTCAAGGCGTATCTACCGCTATCAGCAGGAAAGAAGTGAAATGACCTTTCGCCTCTATTGCACATGAAAGAGGACCCATTTTGAAGTCCTTTGGTGAGCTTAACTCAAAATTGCCTTTTTTTAAGTTCCGCCACTATTGTTCTCATCAGGCGATATAACTTAATATTCGGCCACTACACGTTCAAGAATGCACATGGCAATTGGTTCACTCCTTTTAGAATTTATTAAGAGAAAATGAAGCTATGATGTTATGAAGTTGTGATGAACGTACCTGAATTACTCCACCCCCACGACTACCCTCTTTGAAAGAAAGAAACTGATCTGGCAGACCTATGGCTTTTCCTGCAAACATACATGTATCATATTATTTAAGTCTACTCGTACATATTTTATGTTCGATGCAGTAGGTTGCTGTATATTACATTAAAAAGTTACTGGAATTTTATATAGATACGTGGGCTATCAAAATTCGGAAATATGATTTCAGAAGTTGAGTTCGATAGAATAAAAGAATTATGCTTCAAAACGTTGTTTTACAGCTTTAATCCAGTTGACAATGTAGGTAGGTGGAAGAAGTTTTTTATTTAAAAAAAACATACAGACATTTTCCGCTATGGCTAACGTTGCTACTGTGAAAAAATTGGAGTAGTACTACCTTAATAAATAAAAAAGTAGTATTTTTAAAAATATTAATTACCCAACCAATCCAGAACTATTGCCTCCAGTTCGGTGCATGCAGGACTTGCAGCCTAAAGAAAAAAAATAGTAACGTGTAGTAATTTTAGCATCTTACAGAAAAAAATATGCGTAAAACAAATTTTAATTGAAATGTCTAGAATTGCAAATTAGCGCAATCGAGAAATTTGTGTATTCAAACAAGTGTGGTAAGTGTCCAAAAATTGGGATTTTGCGGAATAAGTTGTAATAGGGAAATTCCTGCTTAAATCGCTTGCTTTTAGTCCTAAAGTAAAGCCTTGAAAAATTATTGTCGAACACCCTTTGTTCTTCTCTTCATCACCCCAAAGGGGGAAAAGTCTAAAAAAACTTGTTTTTGTTTAATTCCTCGAAAACGGTTATTTTTATGAAAAAATGGTTAGCATCAAAAATTAAAACATATAAAGGATGAGGCTCCCCAATGCAGATATTCGGCCTCCTTCAAAATTCATTCTAAATAGGTGGAATCACTTTTTTTATAATAAAAAATAATATTATAAAACATACAACTGAACGTACGCAATATTAAACCGAAAATGGTTTAAACATCCTATTTAAAAAGCAGTATTCGCTGTTGAATTAAGAAACCGTAAACTCAAGGCGTTCAGAATTCCACAAAGGCTTCAGGTTTGCAAGAAAAACCCTGAGTGATAATTAGGGTCTGGGAAATGGGCTATAACGCAGGGTCGGCACTATACAACTCTATGATAATTAAAGTATAAACTGTATTTTTTAAACGCCTTGTAAATTATTTCCGCGTGTATTTCCTGCCTGCGCATATGTACGCCATTGACCGTACCCGGTAACACGCCCTGGACTCTCCCGGGGGAGGGAACGAGGGAATCCTCTATGTAATTTATTCATATAGCGTAGAGAGCTTTCCGTTATTCGTTTAATAGTAGCCCATCGCGCGACGGACGAACGGTAGAACGTCCGAGTTTAAATTAATTTTATGTGTCGTGAGTGACTAACTAATAAACGTGTGTACATACGTATTTTGCACCGTATACCTATTTTAGAGTTCATGTAGTGTATTTATATATTATCTGATTTTGTATGGATTTTTATAATAATGGCACGGTCCTTATCTTATAATATATACCTAATCCTTATGAATAAACTGAAACAGATTATTGAAAATTACGAGGATTTTACAATAGATGGACCACATATTTTATGTATTCCTTGCAATCGTCGATATACATATATTTCGTATATGTATTTCGACGCCGAGAGTATGAAAGACATTTAGATTCAAATATTCAACAACAAAATATTACTGGTACTGTTAGAAAAAAAGAATTTCGGTTTGATTTGTGCATAATGTTTTGCGCATGTAGCCTTTCGTGGAATGTGGTCGACAATATTCACTTTAGACGTTTTTTTTTTGCCAAATACTTAAAAACGGGTTTTGCAAACAACGGTTAAAAGTATAGAAATAGTAGTAACACGTGCATTGTCCTCTGTAGATGTAAAACAAAAATAATAATGTACTGCTCTCACTGACAACAAACAACTGTTAGTGATAAAAACAACTGTGCGAAATTCGTGAAAATAATGTACGTGTTATTTTAAATTTGCACCTTTAACATCAGTAGATGTGGATCCCTTCTACAACCATATATATAGGCCATATCGCAAAAAAGACTACTGGTTGTGGCAACATACGCTGAAGCAATAAAGACAGTCGGTGTTTCTAAATCACACACACGACAGGTATGTACATTTTTAAACCTGTCTTTTTGGTCTCTCATAGGTATGTGCTTTTGTCAATGACATGACGGATTACGAGTCCGATCCTGCATTGTGCCATACTTTCCGGACCCTAGACTGATAATAACCTCATTTTAGCCTATAACCCGTTGCGGTTCACCGAAACGTGAAAGTAGCGGTTCGGTGAGCCATAACTTTTGTCCTTGTTAAAATAAATTAACCACTATAGTGGACTTTTAATTCGATATCGTTATTGATGTAATCTGATTAATTTGACAAGAATAAAAGATACAGCTCATCGATCCGCGAGGTTCACGGGTCGATGAACTGCAACGAGAATTTTAATGTATGTAAATATGATGGATATTTAGATTTAACTTTAAGTTGTAATATTCGTCTCATGATGCCAACATGTTTGGCGAAACGCGGGTTGAATGCAAAAAAGTGTTTCGGTGTTAAGTGACTACAAGTGTGAATTTGTTTCCATGTCGAAGGTTCCAATTCTCTTCCTGAATACTTGTCAATGTATGCGCTCATTCCCATATTATTTTTATATTTACTTTTGAAGATTTTTTTCTTAGTACCATATTGTTCTTTTCTTCAGTAAGTTAAAGTTCCAACATTTTTTTTCAATAATATCTATATTTGGCTAACATTACAAACAATAAAGTATTTCAAAGATGGCGGAAAATTTTCATGTGGAATTAAACAATTAATTACCTTTACCTTTTGAGTGAGCAGCTCTGACAAATAAATACTGTGATAATTACAAAGCAGGATCTCCTTTTTTCAGTATATATACCTTCTTTACCAAACTGCTTTTTGAATACAGCTTTTTTCCACTGTTAAATTACGCTCATTTGTACGTTTTTGCGAGTCAACAGAGTTAGGATACCCTCCATTTGGAATGAATTCGACAATCGACTAAATATTATTTATTAAAGTATAAAATTATGTACATCAAAAAAAAAAAACGTCGTCAAAGTTGGCCGAGAAAAAAAAGACGTATTTCTATTCTTAATCGAATTTACAACCTTATTTACTTGTCAAGACTGTCATATCATATGACAGACATTGTTTATTTTACAAATTGTGACAGTCACTTGTCAAAAGTTTGAAATAACCGAAAAGCTTAGACATGACCGCTATTTCCATCTCTCTCGTTCATAGCCAGAGTTTTTTTTTTTGGATGTATCTATATTATAAACATAATTATTCTGTTTTTTAGATTACTACAACTTATTCTGCAAAAAGTCCGATTCCGTATATTTTTTTTCTACAGCAGTGCAATGATACAAAAAATGTTACCCATGAAAATCCTATACAGCCGATTGCATCCGACAACATATCCCCTAAGATGGAAGGGAACGAATTTCCACTGGGGAAGTACGCGTGGAATCTTGGGTGCTGCCAGTGAGTAACTCCCGGCATAATTTTGCTCTCCACGTCCGTCATAATGTTGTCCCAGTCCTCGGGATTCTCCGGGGCTTCCTCCGGCAAAACCTTCCGCAAGTAGCCGGGTTCGATGTTCGGAGTAACCCTTCTACTTTCTATGTTTTCCAGATAGTTGCAGATATATTCTATCATTTCCTTTCCTCGACATCTGAATTCGTCACAATCCATTCTAAAACACATAACAGAAAATCGCTACCTAAGGAATCACTACTTCCAAAGTCATTTTCCACTATTAGTTAGACAAAAATCTCTAAAAACACTGGTTTATATTTTCAAAAGTGTGAGACTTTATGACCTTTGTAATCGTAATACACAACACCCAAATAAAAATAAATGTGGCTTGGCTTACATTGTATTTTAAACTACTCGTCAAAATTAGACTAATTAATAGTTAGTAAAACACTTTTTAGATTAGCGCCATTTGCGTTCTATTCGGATTAGAGACTTAGCAATTTTTAAATTAATGTTACTTATTATGTTGCTTTTAATGCCCCATAGTCGGTACGCTGTGATTTAAACGGATCACCATCCACATCCCAAAAACCAACCCCATGTCGAAATTTGAATTCACAAGATTTTGACGACAATTTCAGTCTGTTACAGGATAGACGGAGAAGGACATCGTGAGATAAAAACCTCATTCTAGCACATATTAATACCTTCCCAACAAGTTCTCAGCATTTGGTCGCTCTCCCATCCCTTCAACACTTTTCCAGACCCCCGTGAACCACCCCTGCATATACTCTGGAGTTTGCATGGTTTGACGTCTGTTGGGCGATTGGACTTTATATTATGATACAAAATAGCCACCTGCAAGGGCACAATGTACACTAATTTTTTGTTCAATGATTTCTTTGTAATCGGAAGGAATTTAACAAAGTTAAATTTCACAAAAACCCTTAAAACGCTGTATCCTGAAAACAAAAACCGGTCGACCATTAGTGTATGGGAACTGTTTTTATTATTTTATGGTCCTCTATCGCGTGGTACTAAGCATTATAGTTTTTTCAATGTCATTCTGTATAAAAAAATTTAGAAATTATCTCACGAACATTTAATTTTGGGCCTGGATGTCCGTTCGTACAATTGATAAGTAGATACTCTAATCTGTATAATGCTTCAATTTCAGAACATTTCATCGTGACACAAAAATAGCTTTTTTAACTGTGGCCATATTAACCTGGAATAATAAATAACTGTACAATGGTCTAATGAAAAACGAACCCTGAAAATTACTATGTGTATAATTTTATTGCATAGTAGAACTACTGTGCAATATAAAATCACTTTTTTTTATTTCAGTATCTCGAAACCTGTGGGCATCAAATAATGTAGAACATACCTAGGTTATTTTTTAACTTTGTGTGCCTTACAATTTATTATGATATCATTTGTTACATTATGCTACATTTTCAGTTTATTTACCCTGACCTATTTTGATTCCTATCTGGTTCCATCGTGTCCTCCATCTGCATAATACATAAAAAAACTGTAGGTACATAATTGCATTTATTTAAGTCTGTCCGTCCCTGGATTTCCTTTCTAACAGTATTAAACTAGACAAAGATAGAAATATAACATACACGAATGTGGTAACTGAGCTGCTCGTAACTGGTCGTCCATTTTCAAGCAGGTAGTTCAATACATATTTAATTAGATTTACGTCGCATACCAGAAGAAGTAAACTTCTAAAAACTGACAATTTGGCAGAGGGCACAGTACTATATATTTATATACTGTAAGTATATTGTACTAAGGAACCATCTGATGAGCAGGAAACTTAGTTTACAAGTGACCTTACAAACCGCAATTCAACCCTTAATTCTTGAAAAATCTGGTTACCGGACGTTCATGATCACCGGACCTCACACCTTTAGATTTATTTCTGTGGGGGTATCTTAAATCCAAGGTTTACACTATAGCACTTGGCAGTACTGACGTTTTAAAACAACGAATTTTTGAAGAATGTAGGGCAATTTCTGGTGACACATTTGATCAATTTTTGAGTACAACAAGAGTTTAGCAATAGGATGTTTTACTGTCAGGAAGTAGATAGGTTTTTGATAGTGACTAATTGACACTTAGTAGAAGAGTTGGTTCCTGAATATATTTTAATTAAATGCTAAACTAAAATCAATTTAGTGTTTATTTATTTAATTCATCAAAACTACCTAAAAAATTGTAGCATACTTTGTTTTTAAGCCACAAATATCTAAATTTAAGATTTTTTTCGCCTGAGGTCCATTTTACTTGGTGTTCCAGAACTAACAATATATTTTGTATTAGAAAGGAAAAATATACACAATAGACCATGTTTAAAATTAAAAAATATGTATAATAAAAAAACAAAACAAAAATTATGAAGAGCAAGAATCGCCTTTAGTTGCGAAACATAATTGACATATTCCCAGGGAAATAATCAAAATCCTACAGCCCTTATTAGGTTGCAGTTTTTCATGTAGGTATATTGTTTGTCTTCTAATACCAGACATTCTGAGGCACCAGTAAAAAAAAACTAAGGCGAAAAAAGCGCAACACTGATTTTGAATTGTAATCAGATGTGGTTTTTCGTGCCATTTGCAGTTTTTTTTGTTGCTCCGTTCTTCATTCTGGATTGCCCGATATATTTACTATATGAGTGTTATACATATGCATACATACAGCTATGGTACGTAGTAAATTGGATTAAAATATTAAACTCGATTACCTACTTGAAGTCAACGAGAGGACAACGAACTGAATCAATATCTTAAAAAGTTGATATTATAATAGCAATTTTGATATAACTGGAAATAGCAATATGTTGAAATAAAAACAAAGAATCGTAAAGAACAGTGTTAAAAAATGGCATTTTTTTCATGGAATTCATAAATGGAGAGAGGAGACCTAAAATTCATATAGGGGCCATTTGAGCCTCCAATATTCATTTCTTCCTTTCTATCCAAAACGTATCCCTTCATCCCCTAAATACACCCTCCGGAGAGGGTGAGTAAAATTAATTTGCATATATATGATTATTTTACCTTCATAGAAAATGTATCTATTGTTTTAAATTCCCCGTGAACTGTTTCCTACATACAGTAAAGTTTAAAAAAATATATTAAAAATTTACCCTATATTAGGGGTTGATTTTGTATTTTCTAGGGGTTGTATGAAAAAACAAACTTCAAAATGGAAAAGTGAGACAAGAGTACCTTACATAGGCCATTTTGAGTTTAAAATACTGGTTTTTTAAGGTTTTTTGAAGCATGTTACTGTATTCCAAAGATCGAACTAGCTGGTAAAATGGGGGGTTAGCTAATGTTTGATTAGATTATACATAAATGATATGTCTATTAAAGTATTTAAAGAAATACGTACAATGAATGTATATGGATTATACATTCTACCTATGGATGTATGGATGTATACCTATGGATTATCATCTAAATATTTCTATAATATTTCCTTATATCTGATGCTGGGTCGAAATTCTAATTAGAGATAAATATTTTAATTATAAAAGAAATAACAGTACTTGATTTACCCATTGAAGCTACTCATGTATATTACTGATGCTCAAGAAAGCCTAATAGATAAAGTGCAGTCGGTTGTTTGCTACAATCTTAACACATAAAGCAGATTTTATATTTACAAATTCAAAACTTGTCATACATTGTTAGAGGTTGTAATGATGAGTCACTTGAGTCACTAATCTAATTAGTTAAAATATGAATTAATATTAATGTAATAACTACTTTACTATCTCTAGGTACTAGTAGGTATATGATATAAAAATAACTTGTTATCCAATGTAGGGCAGTCGATATATGCATATATATCACTCCATTCTATTCCCATAATTTTTTGAGATTTTTAAATATTGAAATCTCTATATTTACTGCATGTGTGTAATGAGCTATTGGTGTAAGAATTCATTTGTTCACACTTCCATATAACAACCATAAATCTTTTCTTTATTATACTATACACACATGTTACTTTTTATTGGCATTTCTCATTTAAAGAGATTTATGTTAGCTAAATTTTGATTGAAAACGCTAAAGTACTCAGTGCTACAGTGCTAAAATAAGTACATTAGCAGCTATTCAATTTTATTTTCTTCAATGTCCCAATACTCCCATATATTGATATGGAAATAATAAAAGCAAAATGTACTTTTAAAACGCTGTGGAAAAACGTCATACACAATCTCATTATATTTGTTGATTGGTCAATGAAAAATTTGCGTGGTAAAGGTATATCCGAGGTGATAAGTATGATTTTTCTTCAATTTTAGGGCAGTGACAAATCAATACAGTTGAATAGATGAATAGTAAAGGTTTGGTCTAAATGTTGTACATACGCAATGGGTTACAAATAAATAATAATAATGAACAGATACTTCCAATGCACCGAAAGTAGGTTTGCCCTTTTCATTTCTCTTGTAGTTTCAGCCGTGAACGCTTCGAGAAGTACACTCTGTTATTGTGTGTGTGTACTGTGTATCACATATATCTCTCGGGTATGATCTTCCTACCTCGTACTACGTTGGTGTACTGTAGCGACTTAAGTTTTCTTCTATTTTCCGAAGCTATTGATAGAGATAGTGCCTATAGAGAATAGTTAACGAAATGTATTTGGTTCTACGAGGTCTGTAAATTAAGTAATGAGACTGGCAACGCATCGCCCGATCTAGCAATACTGCGAATACTTGGAAGATCGGTAGGTTAACATTTAATGCACCTTCAGTACAAGTTTTAACTTGTTAGATACATTTGTTTGTTCTTTTTGACTGTTTTCGTAAACCGGTTTTTTTCTAGTGCGTTTTAAAAATGAGTCCGCATTTTATGGAACGTTTCATTACTGGTAATGAGACCTGGGTGTTTGAGTACAACCGGAAACCAAGCGCCAAAGCATGGAATGGCGTACTCCAAGGCCCAAAAAAGCAAGAATAAGCAAGTCGACGATCAAATGCATGCTGATTTGCCTTTTTGATAGCCAGGGAATTGTCCACATAGAGTTTGTGCCTCCAGGCCAAACTGTAAATTACCACTTTTACAGAACGGTTCTTGAAAAACTTCGAAAAACGGTCATGCGTGTGAGACCAAACATCAAGACAAACTGGATGTTGCATCACGACAATGCGCCTTGTCACACGGCCATTTCAGTAAACGAGTTTTTAGCCAGTAAAAACATTCCTTTGGCTCCTCAGCCTCTTTATTCGCCTGACTTGAATCCATATGACTTTTTTCTCTTCAGGAGATTGAAAAATCACCTCAAGGGACGTCATTTTAGGACCATAGGAAGCATTCAACGACTGTAACCGATCACCTGAAGGCTATTCTAGTATATGAGTGCCAGCACTGCTATGAGGAATGGAAGAACCGTCTTCAGCGCTGTGTGGCTTCCCAAGGAAGTTATTTTGAAGGAGATAATACTGAATTGTACTTTTATTCGAATACAAAAATTTAAAAAAATCAGTCTCATTACTTAATTTATATACCTCGTATAGTGCGGTACAGCCATAATTTTATTCTATTTTCTATTTCATTTTCCGAAGGTATATTGTGTTATCTAGATCCACATATAAACCCAGGCTCGCAATAGTTCGGTCGCCTAACATTTTCAGCTAGACATTATCAAATTATGAAATCTTTATTAATTGCGAAAGAATTCTATAGAAATGCTTTTAATTTGAGCGAGAAAAAATATTACATAAGCCGAAATATTCTTTGAATGGGCATCAATTATAGACAAGCACAAATCCTTACTAAGAGATTTACCACAAGGTATTTTGCTTGCAAACTGAAAAATAACATGCGATATTTGTTTATTTATTCAGTATGTGTTTCATTTTAATTATCACGCCTCTAAGGCGCGTTCCGTTTCTGCCAATTTTAGTGGTCGAATTATTACAACTCCTCACTACTGTATCGCATTTTTTTATTATATATCTATTTTTCAATACAATATGTATACTGAAGAGAGTTTTCAGTTTCTGTAAGATGAAAGTATATTTTAATAAAGTTAAGACGATTTTATCGATATTTTTCGTAATTGTTCGAGACTCCATAATTTGATAAGATGTAGTTGAAAATGTTTGGTGGCCGAACTATTTTGAGCCTGGGGTAGGTATGGTATTATCCAATATAGTTTTAAATTATTTCATTATCTTAATCAAGCAAATGAGGTTTGATTTTTTTTACTATTAATTATTTTATTTGCCGAAGTTTATACTGTGTCCATCATATACTCTTTACATTAGTTGAAGAAACTTGGGGAAAATCGGCAACAATAATTTGCCTTTATTTAAATAATTTTCGACTGAATAACCAATCGCAATATTTGCAGTACGCACGTTATTGCCAAACGTAAAATTGTTGCTTTTAGAAAACATATAAAAACAAGCTAAGCCTGACAGTTAGTAAACTCAACAGCAGCTGAATGGGTACGCGCAAGTCCGCGTATTTACTAATCATATAAAAAATCTTTTCAAAACCAGAAGTACATATTCAGACTAATTTTTTCATTCTGAATCTTTTTTGTCATTGACACTTCTCCCAAAATATGCTTAATTCTCTATTTAGGTCCAAATTAGACCCACTTCCGGTTGATCTACGGCCAACCGGAAGTGCTGTTGCACGTCACCTAACCGACCTAGATATTGTGCAAAAAGAATTATCCGGATCGGTCAAGCCGTTTAGGCGCTACGCGTGTAACAGACACAAGCACGAACACACGGACAACAAGAATACAGAAAATGGACGACCCATTCAAATTTTTCCTTATAACAAATTACCAAACAACGGAGCCTAACAGCACTGACCTCGGTTTGACCTCTGACTTTATCGTTTGGTCTGCGATTTAGCATTTTTAAGCTCTAAAAATCGCTAAAAGAAACTTTTTAGAAAACACCTCATCACTTGACCACGTAATTACAATTTGTAAAAAGGTGCAATGAAATTATTTTAATTTTGGACGCAAAAATAAAAACGGCAGTAAGAGATAAGCTACGGCCCGGCCCGCTCTCTTGTTTTCAGAAAAACGCGTTATGAAAAATGTCACGTACATTCTCACTTGAAGCGAGGAATGCGTCTCATTCATTTTTCCGTTGCTTTCGCGGAGCGCAAAACTGAAAATAAAATATAAATGAACTGTTTAATTGGAATAGCTCTCTTCTAATATAAATACGCCGCAGTTTACACCCACGTTTATACCCTGCCTCTTGAAAGACAATGTACCGCCAGAGATCGTATTCTTCTTTCGTGATTGAATGATTGGAGAAAGGTTCATTCACGTTAAGATCAGCTGTACGAAAAATCAGCTGTCCAACCTAGAGTAACGGCGAATAAAACAAAGAATACGGATCAGATTGAGGACTATTTAAATTTAAGTTAGCATAGTTTAAAATTAAGAAAATTATAAATAATTTAAAATAAGTACGTTAGAAAACCAATTTTCATATTTTATATTAGTAAAAGAAGCTCCGTGAAGCCAGCATTATTTTGGAAATTTGCTATATAGACCGTTTACTCGTAATTACTCGTTTATTGTTTTTGTTTGTTTGTAATTATTTACATGAACTGCAGAATGGGGATGGAAAATTTCCAGTAGCCCCCATTTTTTAAATCATGTTTGCTCGTCGTTGTTCCTACATTATTTTCGTTTGCCAGTAACCATTTACGGTAAAACATCAAAAATTCAACTAATTCCAAATTCCATAAGGATTGGCGAGGTTTTTTCAAACATGGGGAGCCTCGTGGAAATGTTCAGCCTCCATTCTACATCTGACATTAGAAAATAATTACGAGCAACTGAAAACAATAGACGACATTGGCTGGTGGAATTTGAAATTCTTATATTTTCGTAAAGAAGCTAGAATAGAACTTCAGCATTCAATTTGGGTCTACTAAAAACCTGTGTGGGTCTCATGCTTCCCACGAAAATATGACATTTTCAAATTCCACCGACCACCACTGACAGACTAGTAATCACAAGCAAATTATATGCAAACGATATACGTCGAAAAGAAGAAGAAGAGTGGCTGTAAGAACAATTTTGTTACTAATCTTAGATAGACCTAACAGAAACACTAATCGTAATTGTAAACAGAGTCGTACTATTTTTCGTTGTTACAGACCGTTATGAAAATTAAACCCCGAATAACTGCAATCAATTTATTATACCTATCCACCATAAACCTAGTTAGTTCCTCTCCATTCGTATACGATGACACACTAAAAATCTTTCTTATCTAATGCAAGATAATATATTCTGATGTCTATTTTCTTTCCCTATTAAATTATTTAAATGCGGTGTTAGTTTTATACGTCTTGGGGTCTTTAAATTTACTGAAAGTGTGCAATGAGCGGTTGCCTATTTTAAGAATGGTTAGGCGCCTATAAAATACTCGTAAAGCTTATCTATTATTCCTTCATCAGTCTTTCTCATTCAAAGAGGTTTAACTGAGATTTAAAAGAAATTTAAACGAATTAATAAGTAATTCCTAAACAGTATTATTGAATTTATGTGCTATTGGAATTGAAATCGTTATGAATAATAAAATAATACATAATGTATATCATATCTTAATTATTCTATAACAATTAATAATATAGATACGTCAAAAAAAAACGTCATCAAAGTTTGCCAAGAAAAAAAGACGTATTACTATTCTTAATCGAATTTATAACCTTAGTTAATTGTCAAGGCCGTCACATTATATTGTGACAGTCACTTGTCAAAAGTTTGACATAACCGAAAAGCTTAGACATGACCGCTATTTCCATCTCTCTCGTTCATAGCCAAAGTTAATGACGTTTTTTTTTTGGATGTCTATATATGTATATACTCAGAATACACTGTGTACATAAAGTATTGAATAAATTCATTATTTACCAAATTAAAAACATTTAAAAAAAATCCTGAAATTGATTTACTTTTATTTACTAAAATGCATTTTTTTGTACTTGCGTTTTTTTATTACATTTAGTTTTTGACATATGATTTCGATATATTTCAGGTTTTACCAAGATGGGGTACCGCCACATTATGTAAGATCTATACAGAACTATCTCAATCCTATTTTTCCCAACACATAGACGGGTAGACGAGAAGCTATTGAGTAACTTACAAGATCTCCAGATTTTACTCCAATAGATTATTACTTGAGGAGTCTCCTAAAAAAATGTTGTGTACAAAAAAAAAACTAAGCCAAATGAAATTCAAAATTTAAAAAAGAATATTGTGTTTGAAATCAACAAAATGATTCCAGAAGTAATAAACAAGGTTCAAAACGAACCTTTTTTCCCGTTTGGGATATTGTTAAGCTGAACATGGCCACCAATATTTATTGTGGTCAGTGCAATTATTGTTATTATCATTTAATTTGTTTCCATTTTCGTCATTGTTTTGTTAATACTGGTACTATTTTATTAAACATTATTTAGTTTCATGTGTCCAAAATCAATAATTTCATACGGGATATTTCAATAACCTGCTGTTCTAATTAGAGCACGTAGTTCATTATTATTTTTAGTTCACATTCGTTGATCACTTTAAACACCAAATTAACACCATATTAAATATCTCGAAAACTTTCGTTTTCAAGATGAAACTTGCATCACAGTGTTGTTTGTAGAAAAGTACCCTCTATCCAAATCTGTCAAAGAAATATATAGGTTGTCATTTAAAAAAAAAGTGGATGACGTCATATGTCAAAAATCAAGTATAATAAGAAAAACATACGTTGTAAAAAAAAGGGAAAAGCATGACAATTATTAGAAATATCTATATAACAAATAAATGTAGTGCATTCATATTGATGCTCTTCAATTACTTACGAAGAAGCAAAGTATAAATAATTACATTAATAACTTTAAATACGATACTGTAGCTGTATTAAATTTAGAGCACAAACAATAATGTAGGTTTAATTAATTCCTGCAAAGATATGTCTTCATTTATTTCATATTCGCTCTGAATTATTTAAGAGTCAACTTGTTCAAGTGGCAGTCGGTATTTTTTCCTTATCATTATTTTCAAAATAACCGAAATAAAAGGTATACAAATGCTAATTTTATTTTTGCTCGGTTGAAATAATGATAACGTAATCTTTTAGGTTCAAATCTCAATAAACCTATATACGCGTATATTTCCTTGTCCCTATATATATACGTACGCCACTGACCAATCCTGCCAACGCGCCAGGATCCGTGTATGCGCAATATTACTCCATCCCGGTGCGGAAGGCCAGGACACATTCTAACGCAGTTTAACACGCGAGACGGCAAACAAACCCTATTAATATCTGAATGAAGTTACACTTGTTCGCATATTTTTCAAAATATAATCAAAAACAAAGTGTGAAGTTATTCCGAAAATTTATGTTACTGTCGCCTACCTGCCCTATTCTATACTGCTTTTTTCATGCATCTTATTGATGAATAAGTATATCTAATTTTGTTAATTTTCACTAGGAATTCGAAATACAATACTACTACATCTACTTCCATTACCCTGGAGAACAGAAATAAATCGAAAGGACACGGTCAGAAGGATTAGTTAGATATTCAAATATTGGATCTTCTAAATTAGACTAGGTATACCTTGTCTGGATGTATTTTATCGATCCTAAATATTTGTGGTATTTAGGGTAATTAAAATTGTACTGGGTAAACCAGATAATTAGATACTAGAAGTTGAGGAAAACTCATATTTCAAAGTACGTAATGATGGCAAGTTTTTGGGCAAGGAGAAGAAAATATATCTACTAAGAAAACTCATCTTAGTATTTTATAGGTGCTTAAATGTTTTTATAAGACAATCACCGGAAAATGTTGTAAAAAGAAAATTATATAAAAACATACAGTTACTGGACATGTTCCCTAACAATGGTATATTTAGAATATAGCTATTGAACAAACTGTGCTACCTACATATTATAATATTTCTTATAGTTTACACAAGATATTATGTAAATCAAATTATGAATGAAGCAGTTGTAATGCAAAACAAAAAGTATAAAGTCCATTATATGACGATTTACCCTACCACAATGCCATGAAGTTAAAATATGGTAAATATAATCCCCAATTTTTTTGGGAATTGCGGATAAAACAGTCTTCCCAACATGTTGATTAAAGCATTTTCCATGTTCATAAAGAAACGTGATTTCAAAAAACTAATTTTAGATTTAACGCTAAGATGTTTTTGAATTATTTTATAATGCCAGATAGGATTACCTTCATTTTTAGTAATTGTAAACGTATGTTTACAATACAACTAATTTTTTTAATCTAGAATAAGTCTTAATAAGTGTTTTATATATTTATCAATTTTCCTTAGTGAAACGGTCCAGAAAGCGTCCTTTATTGCGAGTCTAACGGAGCGTCCTTTATTGCACAGTGGGCTAAATGGCCGATCTGGGAGTACAAAACTCAAAATTCCAAAGTCTAATTTGTTTGTATCATTGTAAACACAAGTGTTTCTCGGACGGATCCCCACCTCTCCAGAATGGGTTATTTACAGGTAAGTATTAAAAGTTCTATCTGGTAGTGAACGTTGTCATTTTTTTTTTGTTTTCCTTTGGTAGGTAATTACAATGTTTATGTTTTTTTATTATTTTTTTTTGTCTCGTCCTCCCGCGTTCGCTATAATTTTAGTAGGTACAGCCATTAGTATACATATACCAGTATAGTTTCTATTTATGTCATTTTTTGCTGCACAATTTGCTAGCTTAATAATAGTTTAATTTTAATAATAGGAGAAATCTCAATCTCAAGGCTGAAACTGTTCAATATGGAACAATTACAAAGCTGTGGATTGCAAAATAAAAACTCCTCATCCTAGAGATTGTCCGCCTAGATTGTTAGATGCAGACGATTGATATTATATTATGTTTTTTATGGTTAAAAAAGCTAGCGATGGATAAATCATAAAATCAGTTTACAAATGCATTGGTAATAATTAAATGCCATAGTTATTTTTATTAAAAAACGATCTTGGAACGGAAAAATGTATGTCAATAAAATTTTGATCGATTATATCCAAACGATAAATTATATGACAAACATAAACAAGAAAAAAACAGATATAATAAATAACAATAAGAACAACATAACATTAATAACATAACACTCTATATATCAAAAACCAAACATTTTAGGACATATGTCACACTTTAGAAGAAATAGGTACCTACATAATGTTAAGTGGCACCTTGTACACTGTGCTGATATTTCTTTAAAACAACTTATCTTTAGATTCTAATTTATTTATTGTTATAAATTTTCATTTCAATTAAAAATAATGACAATATTTATATAAAAACAATTAAATTGCTTTGCAATCAGACTTTGGCCATCCCAGATCGGCCGTTTGTCTCACTGTGTGATGCTCTAAAATATTCTTCAATCCATTTCGATTATTAAACTATTTTTAAAATGGTGGTATTACTGAGTTCAGAGAAGCGGTTTTCTTTTTGAAATAAATAGAGGGAAGAAAATTGCGGTTCTGGCAATAATTATTATAAAAAGATCATTCCTGTCTACTCAAATACGATATTTTTTTCGGTGAGCATCATGGTAAGGCTTGCTAAATGCAGGTTACGTTTCAAAGGATTCTCAGTGTTCGGAAATTTGGATAGACTGTAAAAAAAAAGACTCAGGTACCGGAACTGTACCTAGTCTTTGGAGAAAATTCAAATGAATTTTTTTAGCAATACTACATTCTTAACCCATCCAATTACTTCAATTTTGAGTAGAATACATGAAGATTCTTCAGTTTTAAAATTCTACTGTAGATGCTAGACACCAGAATTATATTTTCCTGGTTTATTATTAATAGATCATGTCCATACATTTCGTTAGCGTGGCTACCAGCTACATTCAAACAATTCAGATGGTGAAATTTGAAATTCTCGTATTTTCAGATTGTAGCATATGACTTCAGAACGTAGCATATACATATATGTATATGCTTATATACATATGTATATACTTATATTTGCTTATATATGTATATACTTTTCAGAATGTAGCATATACATATATGTATAACATAGGAAGATAACTTGTATATAGAACATATCACATTTTATGGGGTGATTAGTAAACCTAAGTAGAAGGCTATAGTAGCAAGTTAAATTCAAAGAAACTTACGAAAATAACTTTCAAAAAATGTTTTGAGCCCCACCTGAAGATGTTGGAAACGGGCTGCCAAATATTGGCGAGATATTCTTGCATAATCATCAAGTAAATAAAATGTTTTTTTAATATTTGTGATTTTTTCGAAATTTCGAGATGTGTAAATATTATAGTAATTTAAATTGTTATCTGATTTCGTAGTACGACCATTCCGTTTTTGAGATTTTACAACAGCTGTATCTATAAAAATGAAAATTTTACAAAAATCACAAGATAGGCACATAAGACACATATTTCTTGAGAATTTAAAAAAAAATAAAAACTGTGCCCCACCTGATTATCTTGGAAACGGCTTGCAAAATGTTTTCAAAATATTTTTTGCACAATTAACAAGTGAATGTAAAAACTTATTATTCTTGTGCTTTTTGTGAATTTTTCATTTGGCTTAAAGACAGATCTATTGTAGAATCTCCAAAACGAAATACTGAGATGAAATACCAATTCAAATTACCATAACTTATACAGATTTGCTACTAGAGCCACTAGTATCTGTACATAAGAGAACGTTCTTAAACTGAATGTCCTCACGTTTTCGATAAAATACAAAAATCCCTGATATTTGGACGATATAGTAGTATAATTCGGTGAAGATTCTAGAGTATAACTGAAATAGATAGCGCCAGTTCATCAAGTGACGAAACAGTAGGTCAGATATGTCGTTGGTCATGCAAAAAGTGGCTGAAAAGTGCAAGAAGTAGTTGCCAATGATCAGAAGCCACTAAAGAAGTCGTCATTAGAGGGGACTCTAACGTTATATGGGGCATTAAGAGTAAAATTTTAGGGTGATTGAAGGGTTAAGAGAAAACATGCGCAGTAGCTAAAGAAAAGAACATGGTAGTTACAGAGACGGCTTGAGAGAGCTATAAACTCATGCGTGTTATCATCATGAAAAACATCAACTGTGGATTATGAGAAAACGTGCACATGGCGGCTTGAGGGAGAAATTATATAACGCTTGATACCACTGAAACATGCGCAGAAAAAACGTGGTGCCTGCATTGAGAAAGCACAAGAGGGCATTTATATATAAAAGAATATGCGAAATAGATGTCTGGTTGCGATATATCGAAAAAATAATTTAAAATGCCACTTCTGTTGCCAAACTGACAAATACCAAAACCATAAAAAAGTTTCAGAGTGAAAACTGCAATTCATCCCAACAAAAAGCATAAAGCTATAGAAACAATACATACTATACCTACACCTTCTTGTAAAGATTTGAAGCTGTTTTTTTAAGATATATAAAAATATAATAGTTACGATTTATTTGCACTTATCCTTAAAAACTAGGTGCGTAAATTAAGTAATGAAACTGATTTTTTTTTAATATTATTATTCGAATAGAATTACAATTCAGTATTGCCTCCTTCGAAATAACATCCTTGGGAAGCCACACAGTGGAGGAGACGGTTCTTCCATTCCTCATAGCAGTGCTAGATTTCATATACAGTGCAACTCCAATTATCCGAACTCTGACTATCTGATTCACAAAATAATGATTCTGTCTACACGTGCTATTGTCCTTCCCTCCGCGAAGCTAGTGTAGGCGCTAGTACGGTACATACATACAGTACTAATGTACAGCACTTGTAAGTACGCTTAACATGTAAAAGTGTTGTCTTTTCATTTATTGAATTATAAGATCTTTTTTTTTTAAATAGTTGTTTCTCTCATTTGCAACATATGTACATACAATAATTAATTAAAATAGACCCTTTTTCGGAAAAAATCCAATTATCCGAATTTTTGATTATCCGAATGAGGTCCGGTCCCAATTGATTCGGATAATTCGAGTTCTACTGTACTGGAATAGCCTTCAACTGGTCGGTTACAGCCGTTTGAATGTTGTCTGTGGTCTAATAATGACGTCCCTTGAGGTGATTTTTCAATCTTGGAAAGAGAAAAAAGTCACAAGGACTCAAGTCAAGCGAATAAGGAGGCTGAGGAGCCACAGGAATGTTTTTACTGGCTAAAAACTCGTTTACTGAAATTACTGTGCGGCAAGGCGCATTGTCGTGATGCATCATCCAGTTGTTCTTGATGTTTGGTCTGATGACCCTCTTCAAAAACCTCTTTGTAAAAGTGTTTAGCCGTTACTGTTTGGCCTGAAGGCACCAACTCTTTGTAGACAATTCCCTGGCTATCAAAAAAGCAAATCAGCATGCATTTGATCTTCGACTTGCATATTCTCGATTTTTTAGATCTTGGAGAGCTTGAAGTGTGCCATTCCATGCTTTGACGCTTGATTTCCAGGTCGTACTCAAACACCCAAATCTCATCACCAGTAACGACACGTTCCATAAAATAATTTTCAATAGATTCCAAAAAGTTAAGCACCTTTCTCTCCTGATGTCCTTTTGTTCCTACGAAAGGTTTGTTTAGAACCATTTTTGCGCAGATTTTCCTCATCCCCAATTCGTTAGTCAAAATCTGATTAACAGTGCTTTGATTCAAATTTAACTCTTCCCCGATCATTCTTGTCAACCGACGATCTTAACGCACAAGATCCCGTATTCCATCGACATTTTCATCGGTTCTTGAAGATGAAGGCCTTCCGCTATATAGTCCATCTTCAGTTGACTCTCTTCCTTCTGAAAATGCCTTAACCCATCCACCCACCGAAAAACCTGTCTCCGTAAGCGCGTTGAAGTTTTGCAAAAGTATATGTTGCGCTATGTCTAAGTTTTTAATACGCACTAGAAAAAAACTGTTTACGCAAACAGTCACAAAGAACAAATAAATGACTCAACAAGTCCAAACTTGTATTGAAGATGCATTACGTGTTAACCTACCGCCCTTCCAAGTCCCGTCTCCGCAGTGTTGTTAGATCGGGAGTTACGTTGCCAGTGTCATTACATAATTTACACACTTCGTATGCACATTTATTATATAAGTACTTAAAATCCTTCTTTCACTATTTTTTGGTGGATATCGTGAGTGCAAAAATCCCCTCTTCATGCCAAAATATATTGACCAGTCTAACATAATAACCTTACAAATATTGAAGGAAAATCATATATATGTATACTAGGGTGGTCCTTATTTTGGAAAAGTCCCGATTTTTTTTTAGTGCTCCCACTAAATCGGAAGTAGAGGCCTAGAAAATAATTATGAAACAATAAAAAGTCGAAAAAAAAAATAATAACCCGTACCCCACGCAGGTTGAATTTTAAATGGGATTTAACATGGGTTTTCCGGTTTTTTAGGTTAAACCAAGCGTTGAGCACTTTATTTCCATCGGTTCAAGGCGAAACTTGGTATACTCAGGTTTTCGATATCGCTGAATCCAAATATCATGTCAAAAAACGGTTTTGACTAATGACAGCTGTCAAAAAAGCGGTCAATAAAAATTCATTTTTTGATTATTTAAAATTTTAAGGATTTTTTTATATTTTAACAACAATCAAGTAAAGTTTCGTCGTAAAAAAATTATTAACGTGTTTTTCGCTAAATAACAACTGCCAATTAAGCTGTCAATGTAATTTTCAATCGATTTTTTAGTTTTTTTTTTCAATTTCTCAATTAGGATAATAATCTTAATTAAATGTTTAGAAATAAATGTCGGTTTTGACATAAGTGACAGTTGTCAATAAAACTGTCAATAAACATAATAAATCAAAAACAGTATATTAGTGTCATTTTATAACTAATAATTTTACAGTAATAACATAATTTTATATTTAGCTGTATTGAAACACTTAATTAAAACTATTTTCCGAATTGAGAAATTAAAAAAAAAACTAAAAATGTGATTAAAAATTTCATTGACAGTTTAATTGACAGTTGTCATTTAGCGAAAAACACGTTACCATTTTATTTATTTATGTATTTTTTTTCGACGAAATTTTACTTGATTTGTGTTAAAATATAAAAAAAAATCCTTAAAATTTTAAATAAATAAAAAATGAATTTTTATTGACCGCTTTTTTGATAGCTGTCATTAGTCAAAACCGGTTTTTGACTGATATTTGAATTCAGCGATATCGAAAACCTGAGGATACCAAGTTTCATCTTGAACCCATGGAAATCAAGTGCTCAACGCTTGGTTTAACCTAAAAAACCGGAAAACCCATGTTAAATCCCATTTAAAATTCAACCTGCGTGGGGCACGGGTTTTTTTTTTTTCGACTTTTTTTGTTTCATCATTATTTTCTAGGCGTACTTCCGATTTAGTGGGAGGACTAAAAAAACGGGACTTCCAAAATAAGGACCACCCTAATGTATACAAATATTATATGAAATTTTATAGAAATAGCAATATGACTGGTTAACCTGACAGTATGAACCGAAATTTAAACAATAATTAACCGGCAACAAAAGTAACGAGAACATTTATTCATATTTAAAACAGTAGGGTATCACTCGCGAAAGCACGGTTTTTACTCCTATCTGTATTCATATCTCGTAAGCTTTTCCGTTTGAAATTAGAATTTGCATTATAAAATGCCTCCTGCGGCATTTAAAAAAGTGGGTACGATAATTTTTTTGCAGATTTCGCATTATACTTAACTACACACAGGTGCTCCATTTAGACTTTTGAAAAATTCGTATCCCAAAAAATCTCATAAAATATAAAAATATAGAAGAGTGGAGAATTTATTTTTTTAACAGAGAAACTCATTCAAGAAAAAGTATTTATCTAGTGATCTGGTTATAAAATTATTTTCAATTTAATACTTCAAATAAAGTTACACGAAGAAACTGTAGTCATTTCATTAAAGGATGGAGCCATAATCTGAGGGAATGTGTATATCTAATGTTTTTTTTTTGTCTAAAATTTACTTTATCTATACAGGATGCTTCCTAAGATGAGGCATATTTTATAGCAGAGTATATAACTACTCAAAACAAATATTTTTCCAAAATACCATTTTTCTAAAAACTCAAAAATAAAAAAGTTACCTTATTAATTTCGAAAATAGCATTTAGATATCTGGTCCTGCCTTAAATTTAAAGAAAAGGTAAATTCAAAACACAGAAGAAAAACATACCCAATATTGCTTTTGTGAATCAATGATTCATACTATTTGTTTATCTTAAAGCTTTTTGTGAATTTTAACGTGGATTTGTATCCTAGTTGTTGATAAATAATTTCGATGTACAACGTTTTACTTTTAGGCAGGACCAGATAAATGCTGTTCTCGAATTAATACTTGTAGGTAATTTTTTTATTTATGGTGTTTTAAAATGTGTTATTTGGGAAAAATGTTTTTTAATATATCTGTTAAAAACTGTCAAAACATATGACTCAACTTAGGAATCACCCTTTATAAATAATTGTACTTATTCGACTCGATATTTTAATTGATTTATTTACCTTCAGTCATCAATATATAAAAATAGTTTATGATATGTAATATGATGTGTCTAATTATTGCGATTTGAGCAATTAAAAGCAAATTATCCAACGCGTACATAATAGTAATTCAAGGTGGTGTCATTTACGTAAAAAATGGCAGGTATACGACAATAAAAACACGAAAAGAAATAGGAGGTTGCTAGAATAATCTAAATCCATAATGACCGGCTGTTACAAATGACTTTTCACCTTTTTCGTTAATAACGAGCTATCCAAAAAAACGTCAACAAAGTTGGCCAAGCAAAAAAAAGATGTTTAAATGAAAAAATAAATGTATAACGTTTTTATTATATTTTTATTTAATTTTCAAGATTGTCATATTATGTGACAACCATTATTTATTTTAAAATTGAGACAGTCAAAAAGTTTGAAAACAACAAAGTTTCGCTTCGGGATATTTCCGCGATTTCCATTTTTCTCGTTCATAGCCAGATTTGATTACTTTTAAGATTTTTTTAGATAGCTCTTTACTATTAAAACACGGTAACTATATGGTATGACAAATATCCTTTGCTAGTTCCCTTTGCAAATACCCAGTTTCAAAAGGAATCTTTGTAGATATCCATATAGATATTATCAAGTATTGACACCAGTTGACTTTCAAATAGTTTAAATTACGTACACCGTACTAGGTGATTTATCTCTCTTTATCAAACAACCCTGTTTTTTTTTCACAAGTTATGTCATACTTTTAACAAATGACTGTCACAATTTATAAAATAAACAATGGCTGTCATATGATGTGACAGTCTTGACAAGTAAATAAGGTTAATTCGTGACAAGTAAATTCGATTAAAAATAGAAATACGTCTTTGTTTTTCGGCCAACTTTAATGGCGTTTTTTTAATGGATGGCTCGTTATATTCCTCTATGACACTCATTTGAAACTATCGAGCCATATAAAAAAAGTCACCAAAGTTGGCCAAGTAAAAAAAGACGATTTCTGTTCTATTTTATATGTATAACCTAATTTAATTGTCAAAGCTGTCACATTATATGACAGCCAATGGCCGTGTTCTAGGACCTTCTTCGAAACGTTTTGCGTTTCGCGAAACGGTCGGCAATATTGCAAAACCCTGTCAAGGCCGTAATGGCGCGTTTTGATGGGACAAAGTAGGTTATGAAAAATGGATAATGTAGTGCAAAACATTTTGGAGCTCGAAATACTGAACGATGAAGAAGTTGGTGGAGCAGCACTTTTTCATCCAGGTTGAATATAATAAATATATTAAGTTTTATTATTATATGCCCACTTAATTTCTAAACAGCAAAACACAAATCGTTTCGCTGCTATCCACGGTGTTCATAAACGCACAACCAACATCTAAGATCTAACAGAAAAAAATACACACTAGTGGACATCACATTTGTTTTTATCTAGAAACACCAGTTTTATAACCATCGTCAGAGAAAAACACATTTTTCAATATCCCCATTTATAAAAATTTTTAATATACACCATTCAATTAAAACACTTTTAAAAGTAGATCAAGTTGTCTATGAACTACTACAAAAAATCATATCAAAAGAAAAATATATATTTTCACTGATTTTTATATTCACACATACAATATAAAATAAATATATTTACATTTTAATAAATAAAAAAGACCCCAATAATATAAGGTTGAAGGCAACTGTATGGGAACTTACATAAGTTACATACATGTATGTAATTCACTGGAATTTCCGTTCCCACACCTAACCAACTTGAGTTTTTTTAGCTTTGACAATGCGGATTTTAATTATTTTAATGAAATAAAACGTTATAATTTAATTTAAGTGGCCCTATTGATTATTTGTTAGTTAATATGCTTTTATTGTATATATTTTAATACCTGAAAAACAATCTTTAGGTCTTTTCATTTTAAATTTGAGTAAACTTTTTTTTCCTGTTTGTTTTTAGTTATGGCTCCATTCTTTTTTAACGTAACTATAGTCCTTTTAATTTTGAAAGTAAAAGCGACGCTCGTAAGTATTTTCTCGATTAATTTTCACAAACCCCCTTGAAATAATATTTTAAATTTGCACATAATATTTTGATTATTTTTTATATGTTATGTGGATACAGTTGTAATGGAATCTTATATTTTTTAATTAGATAGGGAGGAAAAAATATATTTTCTCAACCCCTGTTTCCATCCTTCCTTTTTAATAATCAATCTATAAAATGTTTCATTTTTGAATTTATATTTTAAAGATAGGAGGAACGTCTTTATTTTCGCGACTTACTTTTGCCCCACTGTACGCGGTGTGTTTTTTTTTAACCGATTTTAAATTCTTTTTACATTCCCTTCAGCAAAAACTAAAAAAAAAAAAAAATTTATGGGGAAAAATTTTGAATAATGTAATTTTCAAACCCATCGTTTTTCTATTTAAAAATCTTAAATAAGATCATTTTTGAAAAATCTTTTTTTTTCAAAGAGATTCTTTGAACAAGATAGTTTTTGAGAAAAAATGCGGTTTAATAAAATATTATAAAAAAATTTTTATTTTTGATATTTTTTTCGAAGCTAACCCATTTATTTATTTCAAGATCGACATTAAAAAAATATAAAAAAAAAAAACTGATTTATTCTGGTCGATCAGTTTTGATGTAACATACAACAAAATCTTTTTTTTCAGAGCTCCTATTTTTTTGTAAATAAAATTGACGCCTCTACAACTTTTGTTTGCAACATTTATATTAAAGAAAATTTTGCCCACCCCGCTAAAATGGAAGGAAATGTTTTTTACAAAAACTCTTTTTAAAAATATAAATGAAAAATTTTTTTGCGAACTTTGGACGCCATTTTGAAAATGAAGCCCAAAAATTCAGGAAGGGTAAAGTAGTTTAATTATACAAGATAGTATACAGTATGTGTAAAGCCGACATCGCCCAGTTGTGAAAAAGGACAAATGCTACACTTCTCGTTTTAACAACAAGCACAGGTGGTGAGAGTGCCGGTCTTCAATTCCCTCACTACCTTCGTTGCCTGTGGTCTCACTTCTGTTTGTCCTTTTTCATAACTGGCCGATGTCGGCTTGACACACACGGTATAATATGAATATTTCAGCGGCAAATGCAAAACGTAAAAAAAAAAAAATTCTTGAAATTATTTTACTGTTTCAAAAAGTTACGAATTCAATAGCAAGTATTTGAACAATTATTAATTTATTTAAACAAAAAATATGCCATCCTGAAAATAACATATTTGATGGGAAAAATTCTCATCAATCAAATTTTACATAGCTCTCGCCGCACAGTAAAAAAAATAGTTTTTTTCTGCTTTGATTGAATTTTTGAGAGTCTTCAGTAATATGTAATGAAAAATGAATATTTTCATTGGAAAGCTGAGATTTTTTTCCATCAAAAACTGTCAAAATCTTATTTTTATAAATAATTTTTTTCCATTTGAAGAAGTCGTAAAAAAAAAATTTTTTTTTTTCAAAAATTCAAAATAGCATAACCTCGAAACAGGTGTATATTAAGGGCTGAAATTTTCAGGGAATATTTTTTTTCATTATAGAGAACAGTTACACAAAGTTTGAATAAAATCGGCGTGGGGTCGCCCCGAAAAAAATAACTTTTTTTGGTGGAATGACCCATATATTAGTTAACATACTTTTATATTCATCATTACATTCAGGATTAAGGTTGTCATGTAAAAACTATTTTTTTTCTTTTGTTGTTTAAGACTAATTTAGAAGATATCATACGACAGTATTTTTTTTGTAATTTCAAACATAGCTACGAGAATACTAACCAGCGGTTCATAAATTTCTTGCAACTTCTACCTCTAAAAGAGCTTCATAGGGCAGCGCGGCACAACCCCGTACTGACGCCCGTGGTCATTTCACGCGTCACGGAGTTATTTTAGTTGTCACCTTTTGAGTCCGATGCCGTAACTGAATTAAAATACTAGGTGTATCCACCTTACCTGTTGATCCGGTTGTAGGGCTTCCCGGTGCAGGACGTTCGTCGACTAGTTGGCAGCCTTCCACACCACCCGGCGACAGAGGGTTGCTTCGCGAGAGGGCGAGTGAATTGAACTGGAACGGCGGTTGGGCAGCTTCTTTCTTTGATAACGCCCGCGACACCACGACATCCCCCCGCGAAGAGTACCGCCGCGACGACCGCAACTCGTCTCGCCTCATTTCGACGCTGCGAATTTCGATTAATCCATCCATTAACTGGGCGGAAGCAAGAAGCGATGAGGCGGAGTACCGCTGGGGTTCTAGAGGATTAAGGGGTTGAAAAAATGATTTTTCACTGCACCTTTCTGAAATACCCTTCGTTACCGTAGCGATTACACTGACAGGCAAAAAACACTTTCTTTTTTTTTGAACCCTAATAGGTGATTCAGAAGGTTTTTGACATGCTGAACACAATACCGTTGACCTATTTACCCTATCACGTCACAATTTTCAGAAAACCTAACCTAAAACTGCAAAAAAAAGGCTTTTTTGGCCTATATTGAGACCTACATAGCTCGGCAACCAAACGAGATTCAATCAATAACAATCAATAGTAAAAATAAATAAACAAAAAAAAACCTTAGTTACTATAGATAACGCAATTATTATTTTATTTAAGTGATTTCACAAGAATTTCCAGAATCTATGTTCCGGAAACATACAAAGAATTCAAAATTAAATAGGCTAATCCAGGCCTCTCCAACCCCGGTGCTATTACCGCTCCGGCCGAGCGCCGGCCAAGCACCGGGGTAAATGCTAGAATATGATGCTGTCTGTCTCTGTCGCGCAAAGGCGACTGTGCTGCGGACGAGTGAGAAGGCAGTGGACAAGCACCGGTGCTGCGAAGTGCAGCACTGGTGCGCGCCGGCACCGAGTGCTCGTGTTGGAGAGGCCTGGGCTAATCCAAAGGAATTTGACCTGCTAAACACGATGCCGTTACTTGTTTTTCTCCATGAAGTTAGAATTATGAAAAATTATAACCTTAAAATTGATATTAAGCAAGTCTTATCATATTTATTGAGTAATATTAGGTATATCAATTCTCTATCTTAATCAAAAACATTATTTAAGTGTAAGTAATGTTTTTTTTTTTAATTTTTACTATTGATTTATGTAGGTTTTGATTTACTGAATACAATAGTCGAGTCCATTTTACCCAATCTCGTTTCGTTTCCGAGCTATGAAGGCCTCAAAAAAGGTTATAGGCCAAAAAAGCTTATTTTTTGGAGTTTTAGGTTAGGTTTTCTGATGTTCAGCATGTCAAAAACCTGTAGAATCACCTATTATGGTTCAAAAAAATCCTTGCAGGTCTGTATTATTATAAATGAAGAGTACAAGCAAAAAAAAGGCTCTTTTCTCAAATAATGTTGTTGTGAGAAAACTCATTTTAAAGAGTTTCATGTTTTTCTTCAAATTTCAAAATTTTCAAACATAATTCAGAATACTAAAAAAATGTACACATACAAATCATAAGTGTATTTATAAGTTTTATTTTGTGAAATATGTTAATAATTGTTGTAAAAAAATATGTATAGGTACTCTATTTCCATTCTAAATTGATAATAGGTAGAAAAAAGCAAGGTTGTCAGATATATTTTCTAAAATTGCTAAGCTTACTATACAAGTATACTTCATACTTCAATAAACTGTTAGTTCGTGACGTTCTTAGAAAGCTAGTTTGGAAATATTAAAAAAAAATATATAGATATAAATTTATTAGTTAGCATTAAAATAAAGCGTTTAAAATTGCTGGAAAAAATAATTATAAATTAAAACAACTTTATGTATGTTACTCTATTTCCATTTTAAATTGAAAATAGGTAGAAAAAAGCAAGGTTGTCAGATATATTTTCTAAAATTGCTAAGCTCACTATACAAGTATACTTCATACTTCAGTAAACTGTTAGTTCGTGACGTTCTTAGAGAGCTAGTTTGGAAATATTTAAAAAAAATACATAGATATAAATGTATTAGTTAGCATTAAAATAAAGCGCTTAAAATTGCTGGAAAAAATAATTATAAATTAAAACAACTTTATGTATGTTACTATACTTAAGAAAATTTTGAAGAGCCGGCAACGCGATGCCAGCAACACCGATGCCGGCAACCAGCAAATGCCGACCAAAAAAAAAAAAAAAAAAAAAAAAAAAAAAAAAAAAAAAAAAAAAAAAAAGGGGGGAAAAAAAAAAAAAAAAAAAAAAAAAAAAAAAAGAGGGCCCGGGGAAAAAAAAAGGGGGGTTTTTTTTTCCCGGTTTATAAAAATAGAAGGAAACTAATTAAAAAAATTTTGAAGGGCCGGCAACGCGTGCCGCGATATACTATAGGATTGCTTTATATGTAATACATCCAAATACTCATTCGGTCCACTGTGCCATAAAATTCTTACGACGTCGTTAAAATGATTTACGACTTTAGAAATTCCACGTGTTTAAGGCGCCAGTGACGTGTATTTCAGCTAGGTTTATTAACACAGACAATTTTTTGAGATTGTCTAGCTAAATGAGCATTATTTACAGCAAATTATATTACAAATATTAAGAGTTTTGTATGCAGGCTAATTTCAATCTCCTATATTGATTTGAATGAAAAAAAATTATTTCACAATTTTTGAATTTATAAAAAGATAGATGCACGCCCATGGAATCATAAATTTGCACCGCTTTTTTTGTTCCCCAAGCGTATTTATCATTTTCAACTTAAAATAAAAAAATTCAAAATAAAAAAAGGGAAAAGGACCTGAATAAATGTACAAATTTAATTAAAACTCAAAAACGTAGATTCCTAAAAAAAGTATAAAAGGGTGTAAATTATAAGTTTTGAAAAGTATTTTAGAACAGGTAAATGACTTTACGGTCCAAAAATCATCCCTTCAGGGGTAACGCCACTCTAGAATTTTAAAATAATTGATTTTTTTACTTAACAATTCTTTAGGGTCTCAAAAATGATATTCACATCGCCTCGGAGCGTATATTGAGCACGATGGCCTCACGATGCGGGGACGTTGTTGGGGACGGTGATTAAAAAACTTTTAAAGGTATCATAGATAGCACAGCCTTATAAAGATTGTACTGTGAGTGGGAGAGGAGTGTATCGATCATGTCAGTGGCTGGCGGTTGGTGATATTTCAGTTAGCCATATCATGAAAACGACGCGTGGGACCCACTTCACTTTTTAGGTAATGACTATACACCTCTGACAGAAAGGATTTATAGTGAAAAAATCGTCAGCAGAGTGCGAAAAAATTTTCAAAAAAACTGCAGAACACCCTGGGATCTCAGTAATGCTCTGTGGTATTTGCAGTATATTTTTTTTCATAATCTAGAAACAAATATAAGGAGAGGTTTTTCGATTTGTTACAAAAAATTTTTTTTTTCAAAAAGTTATGGCCATTTTAATTTTGAGAAACAAAATGTTCCTATAAAATTAAAATTAAAACCTTTTTTTAAAAAACTCCTTATATTTGTTTCTAGATTATCACCAAAAAGTGCAAATGGGTCCAAGGCGTTACGAGTTTTAAAGATCATGGTCGTTTTCAAGATAAGGTAACTAATATCACCAACTGCCACTGGATCATGTCCAGAAGAGAATGGGTAAAATGAGAATTTCAAGGATTCAAGTGTTCGTAAAACTTTAAAAGCGTTTTTCTCGAAATCATTTTTTCAAACTGGGAGAAAAGATTACTCGAGTACTATTGCATTTGCATTTTTCGATTTGATGTATTTATTTTATAAACAATTTAAGACATATTTTTTACGTACTTTTGTAGGCAACAGTATGTAGATTAAGAGGATTTTTATTGTTTATATATTTTATAGATATTTTATATATATATATATTATATAGATATTTTGTTCACTAATTTAATTGAATTGATTAAAGTCTTTGATAACACAGGTCTACAAAAAAAAAGTTCTGTCTTGCGATCAGACCCATCATTTCCTGTGTATTTTGATGCACTGAAACTAAATTTGACAAAAATAAATTTCTACCACATCAATTTTTCTCTCCACCCCCATATATCCCCCATAAACTCTTATAGAGGAATTTTTTTTATAAAAATTTTATTTTGATTTTTTTGGGTCGCTGATCACGAATCTGAAGTCAAGAATAAATTTCGACTTAATGACAGCTGTCAACAAGCTGTCAAAGTTCACTAAAAAGTAAAAAGTTGATATTAAATGCATATTATTAAGTTTTTTGGGTTGATGATTACGATTCTGTAGTGAAAAATGATTTTTGACATAATTCATTTTTAATTTCAGAATCGTAAGCAGCAACCCAAAAAATTTAATAATATGCATTTAATATCAACTTTTTACTTTTTAGTGAAATTTGACAGCTTGTTGACAGCTGTCATTAAGTCGAAATTTATTCTTGACCTCAGATTCGTGATCAGCGACCCAAAAAAATCAAAATAAAATTTTTTTAAAAAAAAAAAATTCCTCTATAAGAGTTTATGGGGGATATATGGGGGTGGAGAGAAAAATTGATACGGTAGAATTTTTTTTTGCCAAATTTGGTTTCAGTGCATCAAAATACATAGGAAATGATGGGTCTGATCGCAAAGACAGAACTTTTTTTTTGTAGACCTGTGTAATCCTTCTTCTTGCTTGGATAACCTCAAAAACAATCGCTTACATCTACATTCGTCGCCAGTAACATGACTTATCAAAATAAGTCCTCTTTTCACATCAGTCCTTTTCCCCAAAATTCCCTTTTTTTAATTCTAATTTGCAAACACCTCAAATTCTCACACCCATCACTAGTCTCAATTCATTTTTTAATTATTCCACAAGTTTACCACTTAAAAACCCTTACACAAAACGTCGTGTATTCGTAGAGAAACAACAGAAACTTCTGTTAGCATCAAAAACAAAACACCACACATGCGTGCACATCTGAGAACACGTGTTTTTAGCCATTATCGCACGGACATAGCGCTTTTTTTGCCTGTATACGGATATTTCAATAATTATTATTTCTTGACTAAACGTGTTTTTAAGAATAGCGGTTCGACTGTATAAAATGTTGAATGATTGACTGACAGTACCTCAATTTCTTTTAAAATTGACATAGCTCCTTTTTTGCCTATACTCTTCAAATAAAATTAGCCAATTCAGATTTGTACACTTTACCAAACATCGAAACACTTTTTGCATTTAACGGTTCTGTGAACCGTAACCTTTATTCTTATTAATTAACCAGAACAGTGCACTGTTATCAGCCCATTATCTAAACCCACCCGTATAAAACTAAAAGTACCTCTTATTTTTTTTAGCTACTAGAAATTAACCACTTATTTTTTTAGCTACTAAACTGTTCCGTGTTTAAAAACCCACACTATAAAAATTTATGCCGTTCGTATATATAAAGTCCGTGATGCCATTTTTGAGGA
This sequence comes from Aromia moschata, assembly GCA_029963805.1. Classification (NCBI taxonomy): domain Eukaryota; kingdom Metazoa; phylum Arthropoda; class Insecta; order Coleoptera; family Cerambycidae; genus Aromia; species Aromia moschata. Next base: position 238,776 of record JAPWTK010000375.1, on the reverse strand, counting down.
GTTAAAATAGTTCATAAAAGTAAGTATGAATTAACTTGAATATGTTTTTATTTTATTTTTATTTTCAAAATACACTCTTTTAAATTAACGTGTATTCATATTAAAACAAATAATTCACTAACTCACTATATATGTCTATGTCTACTACTTAAGTGTTCAAGAAGATTAGAATATAAGGAGACCGAACCTCCGTGGTTTCATACGAGCAGCATCGGGTCGAATTTTGAAAGCCGCCAGTTAGCGCTGCTAGCGTGTCTATGCGTGTATTAGTTATATCCAGTGGAGGAAAAAGTACGTGAGGTGGATTGTTCATATTGTTGGGGGTGGGGAGGGGGATATATGGGTGAGTAGCCTCTTTTTTTTGCATCATTTTGTGACTTTTTATTCTGTGAAATTTCAGCGACTTTTCGCGAAACGTCTTCTTTCTCGCAAGTAGCTTGCGGTGAGCAGGAGAACTCTGGAATAAAAAAACCTTAAATCAAAAAACCAAATAGATTATGTTAGTATAATTCAAAATGCAGTGCTTGAACGAAGAGTTTTGCAATATTTTAATTTTTAAGGAATTGGTAGCACTTTACCAAAAAGTTCGTTTTTTTGCTGCAGTAAAACTGTTTTTTTTTTGTGATAAAAAAAGTTTTTTTTTTCAAAATGAAAAATTATTTGTTCAAGAACTGGCTGCTATGATGACTAATAAGTGTGCAAAATTTGAAAACTATCGTTTCAGTAGTTTTTAAGAAATTATGGTCACCGTGTCGATATGTTTTGAAAAATGAGTTTTCGAGAAAAACGCTTTTAAAGTTTTGCGCAGTTATACTAGGGCAGGGCAACTGCCTTCTTCTGACGTAAACATTTTTATAGGATTGCATGTAGCTGAATGGAAGCAGCTTAAGGTCTGGGGACGCCAGGGGGAATAAAAAATAAAAGAAGCTCTATTCAACAGCTGCAACTGCGCGATGCGAGCAGATACCAGCAGCAGATTGCGAGAGCATAAAACGTACTATATAGTATAGTGACTCTTATGAAATTTTAAGAAGATATTGTTCAGATGATATGTACTTAAAGAAAATGCAATAAAATCAAATTAAATTTTGTTGAACAACCCAACTGGGGGTAGCCCCTTAATGATCATGTAGCTATTCTCATTATACAACACACTTATTTCGTCGGTGATTCTTTGTCGAATAATATGTATTATCGTGTCTTTCTGTATTAGTTATGTACGACGAACTAAATGTGTTATACATATAATTATTCTAGATCTTCAATTGTCTAGAGATCTTCAGACTATGGGGTTATTGGGTTTGAGGTTCTTTGCTAAAAAAACCTCTGAGATAGGTACATCTTTTCTATATACGCACCTACCGGGTTATTGGGTTATTGGGTTTGGGGGGGTATGGGGTTATTGACACATGATTCTGATTCTCAAACCCTCAACGCTATGGGGTTATTGAGTTTGAGGCTGTCTGCTGACGAACCCCCGAGATATGGTTTCTCTTGACCCACAGATGATATCTTATGACAAGAAAGTCACAATATCTATTATATACCACGATTCAATCTTATAAATGGCAAGATTGGCAGTTTTAGACGATTCTTTGAGGTTAGGGACGCATTACAATGAAATGGGTTTAAACTGACTACGTTTTCGATTTCAGCGAGCCAAGAAACAATTTAGTATGGTGGTGTAAACTGTGTCTACTGTAAATAACACTTTTTTGTATGTGCCGGTGTTATTAATAATAACTAGGGTCCGGAAATGTGTGATGCAACGCAGGGCTCGGCACTATAAAACTCAATGATAATGAAAGTATAAACCATATTTTTTAAGCGTCTGATAAATTATATGCATGTGTATTGCTTGCCCATACTACGTACGACATCGACCCTTCCCGATAACTCTCCATAACTCGCATATGCGCAGCAGTACGTCATCCCGGGGCGGGAAAGCAGGATTGTCCAACACAGTTTAACACGCGTGACGGCAAGCTTTCTGAGTATATATAATATATACCAATATATATTATATATATAATAATATATATAATATATTTCAGATAATATATACCAGATACTAGACATTGTGAACTACAATCAGATCATTGGTAGTCTATAGGACGAAGCGGTTAAAAAAGGTAAACTAGTATTTAATAGCAACTTTTTCTACCCTGTCCAGTCCGCCCTTCGTATAGAAATAGCAGCCTGAAACCTGATCTCTTACAATAAATACAGTAACTCTTCAGGTACCTAACGTTTTTTTTTCACTGTAATGCTGTAATTAAAAGTTTTTTTTTTTAAACGAGGAAATAATAATAATATAATAAATGGCTTACCGACGGTTATCTGTACCCCGAAACCAAAGACTTGACTACCATTAAGAACAGGGTTATAAAAACAAGAAATTATCAGAAGCATATCCTGAGAGACGACGTCGAAGATATGTCGCAAATGTGGATCTGCAGGCGAAACTATAGAACACATAATAGGCGGCTGTCCCGCGCTAGCAGAGTCAGCATATCTCGGCAGGCACAACCAACTTGTGAAGATAGTCCACCAACAACTGGCACTCAAGTATGGCCTATTAGCAACGGCTCCGCGATACTACAAAATACCCAGGAAGCTGTGCTAGAATCGAAAGTAGCAGTGATGTACTGGGATAGGTTACTCATCACCGACCGAACAGTGGACTTCAACCGACCAGATATTGTGCTGATCAACAAGGAAAAACGAAGAGGGATCATCATAGATATCGCAGTCCCACTTACCCACAATATTCAGAAGACTGAACGGGAGAAGTTTGCGAAATACGAAAATCTGTCAATCGAGCTGAAGCGCCTGTGTCCCAATGCAGCGATGTTCTTGATGAATCTGGTCGTCATCATTCCCTCTGCCGATATTACTAGGGCTTACGTCTCCATCTTCTCCAGTATATTATTAGAAATGTTCAGAAGGTATTATATTGTTACAAACTTGCCACATTGTTAGAAAGGTTTTGGGACAAGATGAATTACTGCATCTAGGACACTTTGGCGCGGCGGGTTTGGCGCTAGGACAGCCGCAACACAGTTTGGCGTAAGTATATTTGTAGTTGCAGTTGCGCAGTATGGTGCTCGCTACCATTTAACTTGTGGACGTTTGACAGTGAAACAACGCTACAGTTAAACCTTATTTAAACCTTAGTTAAACCTTATATTGAAGCTGATAACCGTGTAAAACATATCGTTATGTGTTTCAGCAAAAATAGTATAATTGAGTACATCCGTGGCATAACTTACAACTCTAGTATTTGATAAATATGTAATTATGCTCTTATAAACTAAATTATAACCGTTATCAACAAATATGCGTGAGGTAGAGAAGGTCACTATAAATAAAGAAATGAATTAGAAAAGCTGCTTTTCATTCGCTTAAAGCGATAGAAGCACATTGTGTGCACTGCTGATTGCGGATCTTAGCAAAGGAACGTAATTTTGCCAAATATGCTAGCGCCAAACTGTGATGCGGCTGATAGTCCTAACGCCAAACCGGCAGCGCCTAACTTCCTGCGCCAAATAGGCCGCGCCAAACTGTCCCTATCCGGAATTCCCTCCCCTCGCCTGAGCCTAATTTCTGCTGCAGGCGGGGATGCGAATTCGAGACATCACTGTCTGCAGCAGGAATGGGTGAATGTTTCCCAGCGCGTACGCTGAGAAGTGTCACTATAGTGTCACTTTATAAAGTCGGCGAAATAATAATAAAACATTAATTAAATTTATTTACGCATAATATAGACATCCAAAAAAAAACGTCATCAACTCTGGTTATGAACGAGAGAGATAGAAATAGTGGTCATGTCTAAACTTTTTGGTTATGTCTAACGTTTGACAAGTGACTGTCACAATTTGTTAAATAAACAATATCTGTCATATGACGTGACAGTTTTGACAAGTAAATTAGGTTATAAATTCGAATAAGAATAGAAATACGTATTTTTTTTTTCTTGGCCAACTTTGATGACGGTTTTTTTTGGATGTCTCTATATAACAGAAACCATTTGGTAAAGTGTAATAAGTAATATCCCTATTTCTGGAATTATTTTCGAAAACTTTGAAATTTACTATAATTGACCCGAAATGTATTAGAGTAGAAAAATACTCTGAATTTTTCTGCTAACGTTACCGACACAAACTAATGCAGACTCCAATAATATACATGGAGCCGCACTGTTGTGGTATGCGCAGCTCGTCTTATATTATTTTCGTCCTTCGGATTTCGATTATCCCGTTTCATTAATTAAGCGGAAGCTGGAAGGTAGAACGCCGTATCGGCGTTTTCCAAATTAGGATAAAAGTCCTGAAAAACGCGGCCGAGGAATTTTATAACGTGTGAAATTTTAAAAAGGCGTCCGCTTAAAAGCCATTAACGTCTGAAATTACATATTTCACATACGCAGCTTTAGAATAATGTGCGATGATTTTGTTGCAGAATTTCGCAGAAATTAATATACGACCATTTTTGAGGGTGCTCTACTTGTTTTTGATGGTTTTAGCCCATTTAAATTCGTTTTCTAGGAAAATTTCGGTTTTTTTTTTCTGTTTTTCGTTTCTTTTTCGTGACTTTTTTTTGAAAAATGGCTGTAAACGACATCCAAATATTTTTAAATTGCCATATTTTAGTGAAAGTTCATGTAATTGTATATCAACCTTCGATAATCCATTGCAATGCCCAAGGATTTTTCCGTTTACGATTCGATATCGCAACCGGAAATCGGTATTTTTTTAAAGTCCGAAAAAAGTCAGTTTTTCTTGTTTTTTTCCGTATAAGACATTAATATCGCCACCAAAACTTTTCAAAATCATCTGGAATTTCAATATTTTTGCCGAGAGTCGCTCACGCACAAACAATGCCTTTTTGAGGCGATAAGTATCCCCCCTAGAAACAAATGAATTTCAATTGGAAAGAAATGATAAGAGGGGCCTTTTTCTCACAAATCCTTTTTTTTTTTTTTTTCAAATTTCAAACCGAAACTCAAACCGAAAATGTTCAATTTCAATGACAGAATTCAAGTTGAGTTTTTAACATATGCATTGATGCAAAACGATTATAACAAATAAATACTGTAATGGTAATTGTGGAAAAAGGACGACAAGATTTTGTCCAGGTTGCGATTTGAACTTATGTTGTGGACTGGGAAGATTCAATCAATTTATTATAGCTTGAAAAGAAAATGAATGTATCTATGTACGAGTATGTATACATATTTGTATACGTATATTCATACTGTTAATTTTTTTTTTGGAATTATCCAATATACAAGCTATTTGGTACAAGAACGAGTGTTTTATTAGATATAACACATAATAATGTGGTTCTATTGGATATAACACATAATAAAGAAGTATTGTAAAACCTCAAAATGACATACTCCAGAGACACAAAAAAACCGGACAGACCTCGGGGAGCCTGATCGGAGTTGAGTTTTCCGTCTTTAAGTGGGTGTAGTTACATCCTTCATATGTTAGTACTGTTAGAAGCCAGGCGGACACTGTCATATAAGTTTGTACAGGTTTGTATTGCCATTTCTCACAAACGTTGGCATGCTCTTCTCGCGAAACTGTTAATCATACCAGCGAATCTACTTGACATTTTGCTTCCATCTTGAAACAGCATTTCAGGAGGAATCTCTGAATCGTACCCAAGTTTTCCAATGGTTCATACGTTTTAAAGGAGAAAAAAAATGAGCATTCAAGGTCATCTGCATTATGAGCAGTCTTTATCCAGAATGTCAAAAAAATTTTACAAAAAATCAACTAGGATCAGCAGTACAACGTTTTTGAGATTCCGGAAACTACAGGCGTAAGTTTGAGTTCTTGACATCAGATTCTGACCTGGAAACGTGTTTAAATATGGAGACGTAATTAAATATGCAGAGATATTAGACACGTTAAACCTCACAAATTCGCGAGAAGAGCCAATATAAGCCTGTGAAGCGAAGACGTTTCCTTCCTTGCCTGTGTAGGCATTTCGTCCTAGAACTCCTCCGTAGACTCCCCTAAGGCTGGAGCAGTTCCTGCCTTAAACGCCGAATGTTGATATTATTTACGTTTATAAATAAGTCTTGTATTATTCTTGAAGACTTAAACAAGCTCGAAGTGTCACTAAGGCCCGTTTAATGTCCCTGTGTCGAATGTTAAGTAAGAATCGAAAATCGAAAATCGCGAGCCCGATGTCTCCATCTTACATATATTATTGGGCATATTTTCGGATTGGGGGGGGGGGGGGGGGGGGGGGAGGGGGGAGAGGGGGGGGGGGGGGGGGGGGGGGGGGGGGGGGGGGGGGGGGGGGGGGGAAGGGGGGAAAAGGGGGGGGGAAAAAAAGGGAAAAGGGGGGGGGGGGGGAGGGGGGGGGGGGGGGGGGGGGGGGGGGGGGGGGGGGGGGGGGGGGGGGGGAGGGGGGGGGGGGGGGGGGGGGGGGGGGGGGGGGGGGGGGGGGGGGGGGCCCCAGGGGGGCCCCCCGGGCCCCCCGGGGGGGGGGTGTGGGGGGGGGGGGGGGGGGGGGGGGGGGGGTGGGGGGGGGGGGGGGGGGGGGGGGGGGGGGGGGGGGGGGGGGGGGGGGGGGGGGGGGGGGGGGGGGGGAGGAGGAAAAAAAAAAAAAAGTGTTGGTGGTTGGAATTTTAACCAATTTTGACATTACTTATGGGGTAGCTGCTAAAATATGCCAATTTAGACAACAGGTCAAAATATTATTTAAGGATAAATAATTAACCCTATACTATCCTTTCGCATAGGTACCATTAACTGTCCTTTAAGTTCACATAGATAATTAAGAAAATAATATTAAAATTAATTAAGAACGACCAGTTATGCGTGTTATTGCACAACCCGCATACCTATCGGTTGTCCACAGTACCGACGTCATATGACAGTTTACCTCGGAACTCTGATGCGGTTCAGCGGCATAAAATTTGGGTATCTTGTTAATCGACATTAAATTTCGGTCGTTATTAGGGTCCTGAAATGTGTGCCACAAAGCAGAGTCGGCACTATACAACTCTATAATAATTAAAGTATAAACCATATTTTTTAAGCGCCTTGTAAATTATATACGAGTGTATTTCTTGCCCGTGCATACGTATACCACTGACTATGCCGAGGCAGGTCCAATGTTCGTTACTAAACGCACTGGGACTCGGGTAGTATGCCGTAGCAGGCCTGTTCCGTGCGGGTGTTAGGGAACTTAAACGCAGTTGTGGTACACTTTCCGGACCCTAGTCATTATTAGTGTTCGGAAATCCCGGCTAACGGCATGTAAAACTGCATTTATCTATCCAGCGTTCCCGCATGAGATCGACGTAGTACCGCGCAGACGTGAGTCCCAGGACATCGAGAAGGATGAGTCAGTTGCGTGGGTATGCAGAGGTACGAAATACACGCCTATTTAATTTACAAGGCGCTTAAAAATACGGTTAATACTTTAATTATGGAGTTTTATAGTGTCGAGCCCTGCGTTGTAGCACAAATTTCCGAACTTTAGTCATTATACCCTGTGTGTACATCAGATATCAGCCAGTTGTGAAAAAGTACAAATGAGACGACAGATAAGCAACTGCATACGCATCGAAGGTAGCGAGGGGATAAGACCGGCCCTCTCACCACCTGCGCTAGTCGTTAGAACGAGAAGTAGCATTTGTCTTTTTTCAAACCAGTCAACGTCTGCTGTACACATACGATATAGTTTTTAGGTGGTGGAACAGCATTGAACAGTACCCGAAACCCTAACGCGAATACCGAGATAACGCGGCTACATTCGTGGTTTTGCCGTTCTTGCAACAAAATCCACATGTAACCTACATTACATCATTTTAAAGTAAACCGCGTGTTGATATTTTATTTTATTATTCATTTCCAAAGCATGCCCGTTTCTGGCTAAGGCCATTTATTGTCTAATCGTAAATACAGTATAATAAACCTCCATCAATCCAAATTTCAAGCAGAGAAGTAAAATATGCGCTTGTTTGGCAAAAATGTTATATACTTGGTTGATCATAAGTAAAGGTACATAGTGCAACAGCCAATTCCTCGGGTTAAAATAATGTGATTTTGCTAAACTTACCTTCGTCCAGTTGTTGATGATAACCAAAAAACAGGGCGTCAAAGTTTGTCAAATGTTCAATTAATTAATTTCAATTTTCCTTTATAATCTCCGAATAAACTGAGATAATGGCACAAAATTAAAGATTAATTTTTTTAGGTGAGAAATTCAAATTCGTTCATAGTTTTTATATTACAAATAGAGGATGTCGCTTAATCACTAAAGTTCGGAAATTTGTGCTACTCGTACAAGGCAAGGCTCGACACTATAAAACTATATGAATGAGAGTATAAACCGTATTTTTAGCGCCTTGTAAATTATATACGCGTGTATTTCTTACCCTTGCATATCCTCGCCACTGACCTTCCCGATGTCTTGGAACTCACGTCTGTGCGGTAGTACGCCGATCTCATGCGGGAACGCTGGATAGGTAAATGCAGTTTTACATACAGTAAGCCGGGATTTCCGGACTCATCACACTTCTTTAAAGTGCTTTTCAAAAAAAAAAAGTAAAAAAGCCAAGTTTTTGCGGCTCAGTATCGATTTAAATATTGAAGAAATTGATGTTCCTTTCTTAAACACCTTTTTTACTTAAAAATAGTATACATAGTTAAATTCGGTAAGATTAATCGATTAATTTGAAAGAATCTCGCCCATTGTAACGTATGTCCTAAAAATTTTGGCACAAAATTCATGAACTTAAATCTTAACAATAATGAAATAATATCAAGTCGCCTTTGGTAACAAAATATTGTTTACTTTGTTGACTGTCAGTCGAGGGTTATTTATTTTGAAGTTTATGCTTTCAAATGTCATATAAATTAGAAATAAGAAAAAGTATCTATAACTTAGTTGGGCGGGTACCCAAAGCTGAAATATTTCGAATACGAACTGTCTTTCCAAATTGCTCCGGTTTGTCCAAGAACATCATGCTGAGGATGATATCATGTTTTGGCCAGACTTAGCATCGTGTCATTACTCTAGAGATACCCAAAACTGGCTTCGTCAACACCGCATACCTTTTGTTCCTAAAAACGCTAATTCTAATCCTCCTAACTTGCCTCAGGCTCGCCCAATAGAGGATTTTTGAGCTTTATTGTAGCGGAAAGTTTATGACAGGCTGGGAAGCCCAAAACGAACAGCAACTAAGACGTCGAATTTTTGAAAAAATTGAGAGAAATTGACTTGAATTCCGTCCAGGGCCTCATGAGAGACATCCGAAGAAAGTTGCGTCTGGTAGAGGAGTATGGGCCGCTTCACGGCCCATCAAATCTGTTCATTCAAATCTGTTCATTAAAAAAAAACTGCTATATATATTTTGTGCCAGAACTTTTAGGACATACGTTATATAAGTACATAAAAGTTGATTCCAATGATAACGTTAATATTCTCAAGCACCTTATACAGTATGTAAACGTTAAGGACTTACAAACCCTTGAAATATCTTTATTTTTCGACCGATTTTGATGAACTTTTTTTATTGGACATTTTTTATTGGTTGAACATTTATTTTCAAAATGACGACCAATTCGTCTTTATAATTACTGAAATCATAGTTGTACCGATTTTCATTGTTCTAAACTACGAGGTGTCCGAGAAAAAAACGGATTCCTTTTTTTAAATTGTATTATTCAATACTTACAACTTTTTTTTAAAAATTAAGAAATTAGAATACAACAGAAGGGAAGTCTGTAAAAAAAGTTAAATCGTAGTCATTTTGATTAATCCACCCAATTCCCTTATACATTTTCAATTCGTCGACGATTATTCCTCATTACATTTCGTAACTGTTGTCGAGTTATACTCTGAAGTGCTTCCCTAGTGCGATCAGAAAGTTCTTCTCGGGTCTGGGGCCTTGTAGCATATACTTTATTTTTTATTGTCCCCCAAAGAAAGAAATCAAGAGGTGTAATGTCTGGGGATCTCGGCGGCCAACGAATAAGAGAACTACTTCTTCCGATCCAGCAACTAGGAAAATTCTCATTCAACCAATTTCTCACTATAACAGCATTATGGCTCGGTGCTCCATCAAGTTGTAAATGTACATTGTAGCGATAATTAAGAGAAAGCTCATCAAGTACGTCGGTAAACTCTGTTTGTAAAAATCTGTGAAAACTGGCAGCATTCAAATTTTCATAAAAAAATGGCCCAATAATCTTTTCATTTAAAATGCCACATAAAACATTTACCTTCGAGGAGTATTGTCTCTTACACTCAATTACCCAATGTGAATTATTTTCACTCCACATTCTGATATTTTGTGACGATAAAATACCGTTTGTCGTGAATGTAGCTTCATCCGTGTATAACATATTTTGTAAAAAATCAGGATTCTCTAGGTACATACCTTATAGCCATAAACAAAATTCCATTCTTGCCTCACTATCTCCAGCTTCAAGTGTATGAAGATATGTTGGCTTAAATGGTTTCTTGCCGCTTTTTTTCACACACGTCCAGATTTTTCTTTAAGAAATATTTAAATTCCTACTAGCATCTCTAAGGCTTGAATGTGGGTTATCATTAAAATAATCAAGAATCATTTGGTTTTCTCTTCGCTCCCGATCACGATGCTGGTTAGGAAGTCTCTTAACTGTGCTATATTCATCAAAATATTTGTTAATATTTTAAACTGTTACATGGTTAATATTGCGTTCTGGATGTCGTCGATTAAACTCATTAGCTGCTTCACGAAAAGTACGTGTTCCGTCGCCAACAAATCTTATTGTTTCTACTTTTTCGTGTAAAGAATAGGACGTTTTTATGCTTTTTTTACTTCTTTAGAACAGTATGAACTATTAGTATCTGACAGCTGGTGACTAAGATAACTTTTTTGTTGTTATAGCACAGCAAGTTTTATCAAACAGCAAGAAAAACTAAACATTGATAACTTTCGAAAGCGTTGAGCTATTGTCTTTAAATTTGGTAAACGCAATAAACTCGACAAGGTAAAGGTTCGAATTGCTTTTTGAGCAAAATCCCCCCAAAGGAAAGGGGGTGGAAATGGAGGTTGAAGGGGGACATTTTTTCAAAATACGAAATTCTGTTTCTCGGACACCTTGTATTTTAGAACAATGAAAATCGATACAGCTGTGTTTTAAGTAATCTTTTTTCTCTAAAAAAAATCCCTAATAGTAGTTTTTGACATTTGCGCCCTTAAAAGTGGTCGTAGTTGGCCGTGATTACAGACCAAGAATAAAGTTACCCACTCGGTGACTGCGCATTTTGAATATCTACCTAATAAAACAGAGTTCATCAAAATCGGTCGAAAAATAAAGATTTTACAAGGGTGATAAGTCCTTAACGTGAACACACTGTATGTAAGTCCTGTCGATTTACTGTATTTATAAAAAGTACACAATTCATCAAACAGAGCAAAAATCAAGTAAATTTTCGGGGGAAGTAAAATATTTTTATGTATACAGAATGGGCAAGAATCTTTTAGATAAGTACGATTTTCTCGAAAACAATAATTGCTCTTATCGACTTCAACTAGATATACCTTTTTTATGTAAAAAAAGGTATAAGAATCGATTTCCTAAATAGTTCTTAAACCAATATACTAAGCCACAAAAAAGTTATCCCATTTTAAGAAAGCTTGATGAGCCTTAGATGGGGCCCTTTATTCGAACTATCAAAACTAAAAACTAATTTAATTGGTACCCCAGGACAAGACAATCGAATAGGCCCCAGAAAGCTTCCAAAATTTCGAGGTTATATATGTACATGTTCTTGGTGATGTTTAGAGTTGGTTAATAGCTCTTAACTCCCTCCCTCTCATCCCTATGACGGAAATTCCACCACTTCAAAAAATGGGTAAAATGTAGTCTAAATAAATGTTTCAAAAAAGAAAACAAATCGACGTGGCATAACGGCAAAAAAAACTATGACGAATATTATTGTTTTTCAATATTTCTTTTAAAATAGAGTGTGGGACCCCGTAAACATGTTTTTAATAGTTCAACACAATGTTTTACATGGGCTTATTTATTTATTCTTTTTTTGGACGGCCTCCACACAGTAGAAAGTGATTTAAATTTTTTTAACTAAAATACCACATAAACACATATCTTACGTGGTAGGGGAGGGAGGGTTGAAATTACGAGGCTCTGAACCGATTCGAACTTTTCTCTTAGCACCAGGAACATGTGTATAAACTCGAAATTACAAAACCTTTCAAGGACCAATTCGACTATCTTATCCTAGGATACACTTTCTCATCTAAAAAAAAATAAACCTCTAATTTTATGCCATTACCATATTAGTAAGTTATTTGGAAATATAAAGGAAAATTAAATGTTGAATTAAAATTGATATACAGTGTGTCCCGTTTTTTTTTGGAACCACCCCTATAACTTTGGAACGAGAAGTCGTATCAATTCGAAATGTTGGCAAATGATCAACGTTTGCTACGTGCATAATTAGATGAACTGGCATTAAAATTACTCCATAGGCGTGCGCTCTAGGGCACTTTAAAGGGTCACTTTTTTCAAGAACTAACATGAGCGATTGGAGTGGATGAAATCCAATGACATATTCTTATTCAGCACAAGAATAAACTCCCTGGTGCAAAAATTCCAGTACCTACCGTTACTAGTTATCGAGATACAGTGTGTTTGTTTTTTTTTTTTGGGGCCACCCCCTATATCTTTGGAACCAGGAGTCGGATCCATTTGAAATTTTAGCAAATAATCTCGGCAAATAATTAATCCCTGCTACGTGCCTAATAGGTAAGTTAGTGACAAAATTACTCCATAGGCGTGCGCTCTAGGTCACTGTAAAATGTCATTTTTTTCAAAAACTAACATGAGCGATTGGAATAGATAAAATCAAATAACACATTCTTATTCAGCACTAGCATAAACTCACTGGTGCAAAAATTCAAGTGCCTACCGTTACTAGTTATCGAGGTACAGTGTGTTTGTTTTTTGGGGGCCACCCCTATATCTTTGGAACTAGAAGTCAGACCCATTTGAAATCTTGGCAAATAATTAATCCCTGCTACGTGCATAATTAGGCAAGTTGGTCTCAAAATTACTCCAAAGGCATGCGCTCTAGGGCATTTAAAGGGTCACTTTTTTTTAAGAACTAACACGAGCGATTTGAGTAGATGAAATCCAATGACATTATTCAGCACTAGAATAAACCATTTGGTGCAAAAATTCAAATACCTACCGTTAGTAGTTATCGAGATACAGTGTATGTGTTTTTTTTTGGAACCTATATTATGGTTCCTATCAGTGGTGTGGTGGAATTTGACATGCTCGTATTTTCGTTGGGAGAGGCATGGGACCCACACCATAATTTAAGGGATTGTTATTAGACTTAAGTAGAAGGCCATAAGGGCAAAAAATCTTCAGGGAAAGCTTGCGAATTTTTTTTCCAAAAATGGCTGCCTCCGGGAGCCTTGGAAACGGCTTGCAAAATATTTGCATAATATTTTTTTTTTCATAATCACCGAGTAAATACAATTTTTTTATACTTATGATTTTTGCAAAATTCTTATTTTCCTTAAAGATACAACTATTGTAAAATCTCAAACGAAATGTTGTGATGAAATAAAAATTCAAATTTCCGTAACTTTTACAGATCTCAAAATTTCGAGAAAATCACAAGTATAAAAAAATTGTATTCACTCGATGATTATGAAAAAAAAATATTTCGCAAATATTTTGCAAGCCGTTTTAAATGGATCCGACTCCTGGTGGCATGGCCCCCAAAAAACAAACACACTGTATCTCGATAACTAGTAATGGTAGGTACTTGAATGTTTGCACCAGGAGGTTTATTCTAGTGCTGAAAATTGTGATATGTCATTGGATTTCATCCACTCTAATCGCTCATGTTAGTTCTTGAAAAAAGTGACCCTTTAAAGTGCCCTAGAGCGCACGCCTATGGAGTAATTTTGTCATCAACTTACCTAATTATGCACGTAGCAGGGATTAATTACTTGCCGAGATTATTTTCCAAGATTTTAAATGGATCCGACTCCTGGTTCCACAGATATAGGGGTGGCCCCAAAAAAAAACAAACACACTGTATCTCGATAACTAGTAACGGTAGGTACTTGAATTTTTGCACCAGGGGGTTTATTCTAGTGCTGAATAAGAATATGTCATTGGATTTCATCCACTTCAATTGCTCATGTTAGTTCTTGAAAAAAGTGACCCTTTAAAATGCCCTAGAACGCACGCCTATGGAGTAATTTTAATGCCACTTCATTTAATTATGCACATAGTAAAAGTTGATCATTTGCCAAAATTTCAAATTGATCCGACTTCCCGTTCCAAAGTTATAGGGGTGGTTCCAAAAAAAACGGGACACACTGTATACAAAGGAAACTTAAAAGTTAAAATTACAATTTTTACATATCTTACAAAAAATAGAATGTGAAAGTATCTTCACACGTTTGTTTTCCTTTTCACCGGAAAGTAACAGGTGGCATATCGACGGACCCTTCGTCGATGTCGTCGAAATATTCTCCCAAAAAATTCATCCCTTTCGCTCGCCGTCATAATTGAAAAACTCGAGTGTGGCATCTCGCTAACGACGCCTGATAAATTTCATTTTCCCTCAGCAGTCGCCCGGAATTGGTTGCATACCACGGCATTCATTCTGGTCGTGATGTCGAGTAGGCTAGTGGGTCGACCTCAATATCGTGCCTTCGACAATCTATTAAATGAGGGAATTCTCGCTCCATTGCTCCGGGAGCCGGGCTGCTGACGGGGAATGGAGAGCGTGTAGTGCATATTATTGCCGGATATATTAGCGAATTGCCGAGTGGATGCGAATATGAATTTACAAATTATGTATGAGGGTGGTTTGATAAGTCCGAGACTTTTTGAATTTCCCGCGCAGTAACTTTAATGGCAACACTGCTCCCGTCAACTGCCACCTATCGGTAGACTAATTTTGAGCAAGCTACGTCATTTAGTTTATATTTGACAGCCATTGAAAGCAGCTAACCTAGTTAATTTCCACAAAAATGAAAAAAAATGAATTTCGTGTGCTGATTAAGCATTACTTTTTGCGCAAAAAAAAACCAATACCGAAACCATGGAAAAGGTTTGATAAATACTAGGGTGACTCTGGACCGTCAATTTTAATTGTTAAAAAGTGATTTAATGAGTTCCGTTGTGACCGCACCAGTACAAGTGACGCTAAACGTTCAGGTCGCCCGAAAGATGTCGTTACGCCAGAAATCGTCGATAAAATCCATGGAATGATATTGGACGATCGAAGATTAAAAGTGCGTGAAGTGGCTGAGGCTGTAGGTATCTCAAATGAGCGGGTGAATCACATTTTGCATGAATATTTGGATATGAAAAAGCTGTCCGCGCGATGGGTGCCGCGATTGCTGACGATCGACCATAAACACAACTGTGTGACCACTTCAAAGAAGTGTTTGGGGATGTTCAGCCTTAATCAAAACGAATTTTTGCGCCGTTTCGTTACCGTAATGAGACATGGAGCCATCACACCACACCAGAAACTAAGCAACAATCGAAACAATGGGTTTCTACAAGTGAACGTGCACCGAAGAAGGCTAAGATGGATCTGTCGACCAACAAAGCCATGGCCACAGTTTTCTGGGATTCGCGCGGTGTCATTCATATCAATTACCTTGAAAAGGGTAAAACGATCACCGGCGAATATTATTCACAGCTTTTGGGCAGATTTGACACTGTTTTGAATCAGAAATTACCGCATTTAGCGAAGAAGAAAGTGTTTTTTTTATCAGATAAATGCAAGGGCCTTGACGAATCATATTTTTTAGAAGGAATAAAAAAATTAGAAAATCGTTGGACTAAATGTATCAAGTTAAAAGGACATTATGTAGAAAAAATAAAATGTTTTTCCGAAAAAAATGTTTTCGTTTAAAAGTCACGGACGTATCAAACCACCCTCGTATATATGTATGTGTATGCAAGTATGTGTATGCATATATGTATGTGTATGCATTTTATGTCGAGTCAAGAAAATTCCTATTTTTTTTCGTGACATGAATGACTTTCAAAATTACATATTTATGATTTTAAATGTTAAAACACAAATGTAACAATTAAGAATACTGAAAAGCTGTTGAATACTCTACCGAAAAAGAAAATTTTCCCTGACTACATTAAACAAAAATAAGAATCACTACTTTCATATCTAATTTTTCCACATTTAATTCGGCTGTATTGAAAATGGATAATATGTATACAGAATTAAAAATGAGAGTAAAGACTTAATAATACGTTATTTGAATTATTATTCTTCTACCCCAAAAACCTATAAAGCCACATGTTTGATGAATATATTTCTTAATAAAGATAATAGGTATAACCCTAAAGCAAATGTAGGGTGATTAAATCGAGACCATTCATTAAAAGTATTAGGGCTTGCAGAAATGACAAGATTTTTGAAAATTTTGAGTTAAGCTAATAGGCCCATGGCGAACTTGAAAATATTTTCAAGAGGGCTGCACTTCCGCTTATACAAGAAGTCAGCATCATCTTCCTTATTTTAAATGACTTGGTGCCTTTTTTATTGCATTTATGATTATACACCTTATTTTATGTAAATTATCGTCATATTTCCCTATATATTTGTATCTTTTACTGTTTTTGCGTTATCTTGAGTGTTTTGAAATATTGTTCATTAGGACAAATGCATTGCACATTAGCACCTATCTGGTTCATATGTTGGTCATAGGGCGTCCAATGCAGGTTGAACAAAAAAGCAAAAAAAAAGGTCATTGAAAGCAAGGACAAGCGCAATCCCCCGACATCCCCCGACTATTTTGGTTACTACTTGACCATTTTGGGGGGGGGGACGATCGCCCCTATCGCCCCCCCTTGGCTACGCCCTTGGCAACAATGGGCTAGCAGCGGAAAGTTCCACTTTTTATCTCTAATTGCTATACGATTATAGCTCTATATTTTCGCACAGCGAACGACTCTGCCCATGTTTAAATTTGTATATGTCAAAATGTGCTAATGGCAGGAAGATTATCAATTTTAACCAGCGCTTCATCGTCAGAGTCCTCCAAAGAAGTGCAGGAAATTTTATTAGAGCTTTGTCCGCTGTTTGATTACTAAAATGTATGTTAAAATATTTATTAACTCTATTGACAACTTTCAGCCCGTAAACTCCCCACTTGCCATTGATATTATTGTTGGTCCACTTATAATTCAGATCTTTAGGTGCCAAGAACTCCAGCAAGTATCAGACAGTTCCATACCTTATCAGGAGGTTATCAGTATTTGTATTAGGAAATAAATCTTTTTTACTGCATTTCTATGTAAGTTTATCGTCTCCAAATAAAAGAGATTATTACGTCACCATTGACTATGCCAACTAGTATCCCAGAACGTGCGAGTGATAAGCGTCCACGAATGAAAACCACTTCATAATACTTTCGTCGCGGCCAGTTGGTAGCGCATGATCGATTACAGATGTATATTTTACTTCCACTTCCACGTAGTGTAGTGATTTAAGTTTAATGTTTAAGCGAAAAAAAATGATCACTGTTTGTCTGTCTGTCTGTCTTTCTGTCTCATCTGTCTGATAACATTTTTGTGTACACGATAACTCGATAAAGCGTTAAGATATCAACTTGAAAGTTGAAACTCTTATGTACCATGATGAGGTACATAAGTGTAAGAACTGACTGGATTTTGAGCTTAAATGGTTGAGGGCTTGGGGGATAAATGGAGGTAATACAAATTTTCCTTGGATATATAGGTAATTCGCAAACGTTGTGAGATATGCATTTCTAATTTGAGACGCATGTACAACAATAACAGAAACTGCAAATGTAACAGCTTTTAGCTTACAAGGTTGATGGGTTGATGGGATTGAAGGGAGTAATTATTCAAAGTTGGTAAAATAAATATGTTTTTAACATTAAAATTTAAAAATGACACAATAAAAAATATCCTATTTTTCCTCGCCGTCCCCCATCACTTTATTAAGCCTCTTCTCTCATTTCTCCTTTCATATCCATATTCAAAATTCAAAATATCATACATGTCTTAATGGTCTTTCAAGTCGTCAAGATCATAAATGTTATAAAGACTATAGAGGTCGCTAAGTTGATTTAGGTCAATCATACCAATATACATAGGTTATAAAAGGCATGTGGCTCATGTTGGTCACATGAGTCGTAAAAGTCATATATTATGAGCCATAAAGGTCATATCGGTCATATTGGCTACAAAGGACATATAGGTACATATCAAATACATAGGTACCTACTAACATCGCACTTTTAAGGCTATAACCTGATGTTTTTAGCGCATTAGTCTATTTGAATGTGGAAACTCTAATTGGACGTGGAAGTAGTAATTGCATTGGCAGCGGTAGCGAGAGAAGTGAAGAAGGAATCATTTCAAATAAGGTCAAGATATATATAAAAAGAAATCCTTGGAAATAGAACCATCACCTTGATGGGAAGCTCAATATATTGTCCCTTACCGCAATCAGCAGGCAAATCCATCCATTGATGTATTGTAAGGGTTTTGTCTTGTAAAGTATTTAGCCAGGGTAAGAAATTGTATGCTGCACGCAGGGCTCGGCAATATAAAACTCTATGATAATGAAAGTATAAACCATATTTTTTCAGCGCCTTGTAAATTATACAGGGTGTTCTACCTCAGGCGGATCCACCCATAACTCTGTTATTAGAAATTTAACAAAAAAGTGCTTTGGGTGGTAGTTGTCTGGAATAATTGTGCATATTAGGAAAATATTTTCAATTATATAGGGTGCTCCGTTTATTCTGCACGCCACCTAACTTTGTTATTTTAAATGGGACACCATGTATATTTTGTATGTACATTTTTTGATTCCCCGTTTAATTTTAGGTCGACTTTGTTAAGGGTTCCCTATACCTATCTCTTATAGTTTTTGAGATATTCAACTGTCTTTGAAAAAAATGACGATTTCAGCTCTTTGAATGAGGCCCAATAGCATTTAAACCATAAAAGCTAGAAACCTGCGGTTTGGACGATTAGATTTAGCACAAATTACCCTACAATTTTCACTATGGGCAAAATGGATACGTTATTCAGAGCCGGAAATATCGGACCCTACATTTGACAATTTTAAAACGTGAATACTATTTTTTTTTTCAAATGGCATGACCCATATTAAATAGTGCCGTTGGATGCGAAATTAAATGCCCTTTCTACTGATATCGGGTTATCAATACTTATCTCCAACAGTTTTCCAAGAATATTAGATTCTTTCTAAAGCTTGCAAAAATCGGATGTCTACAGCGTCACGTAGGCATTGCAAAATTATTGTTTATTGCACTATTTGACGTACCTATAACCCAAACTAAACGTCACTTTAGAGTTGACTAGCTTTGACTTGGTATTTTACTGTGAAAACGTGTTAAAGTATATCAATGTCGCTGACGCAGGCAGAAATGGTTGATATGGTTTTTGTTCTTGGTGCTTGCCACCGAAATCCGTTATTGGCATCAAGAGTTTATGCACAACGCTATCCGGACAGAAGCCATCCACGAAAATATTCTTTTCAACTGGTGCTCGACAGGTTTGTGAATACTGGTAGTATTCAGCATATTAAACGAAATCGCCCCAACACTGTAATTACGGAGGAAAATTCATTTCTAGTACTGGAGTGTATTCAAGAAAATCCCGAAACTAGTGTGCGACAAATTAGTCACACGACAGGTATTAGTGCAACGTCGGTACATAGGATTATAACAAAGCACAAATATCATCCTTACCACATCCAGTTACACCAAGAATTACTCGACGTAGACTTTCCGCGGAGAGAGGCATTTTGTCAGTGGGCACTTGAGATGCTAAATCAAGATGTAGATTTTTTTTACAAGAGTGATGTTCTCGGATGAGGCTACTTTTCACAAAAATGGCTTTGTTAACCGCCATAATTGCCATTATTATGACACAGTTAATCCACATCAATTGCGTAGCCAACAGAGATGATCATTGAACGTGTGGGGAGGGATCTTGGGAAGTCATGTCATTGGACCATTATTTTTTGACCAACATCTGACAGGAGCAGTATACTTAAATTTTCTAAGAAATACTGTAGAAGACTTGTTGGGCGACGTTCCTCTAGGTACTCTTCGAAGGATGTGGATTCAACACGATGGTGCTCCACCTCACAACGCCGCTCCGGTTCGTCTGCATTTAAACGAAACCTTTCCCAACAGGTGGATTGGGCGTGGGGGACCAGTGAGTTGACCTCCAAGATCTCCAGACTTGACAGTGTGTGATTTCTTTTTATGGGGATTCATTAAAAGTAAAGTTTATATTACACTACTGCCGCAGACATGCGTCAACGCATTACATTAGCATTTCGGGAAATAACGCCAGAAATGATGGTCAATGTTGGACATTCTTTTCAAAAACGAATCCACATGTATATTAACCAAAACGGAGGATATTTTGAGCAGTCGTTGTAAATCAACAGGCTAAGTTTATGTAGCCTTTTCTTGATTGTGTTCCCTGTCTTTGTTTGAATTTCGTTTCACTTGTGTTCTATTTTAGTTGTTGTTAGTGGTTTAGTTTTGTTTGATAAACCACTTTTTAAACATAATTTTGAGCAGTTGTCATTCAGTAGGCTAAATTTATGTAGTTTTTCTTGATTGAGGAGTTTCGTTCCATTTGCGTTCTATTAGTTGTTGTTAGTGGTTTATTTTTGTTTGTTAAACCACTTTTTAAACATGCCAGTAAGTATTATTGCTGCCAGTCCCAAGCCTGACAAAATGTGAGGGAAAAGTGATTTTGCAACGCCTACGTGACGCTGTAGACATCCGATTTTTGCAAACTTTAGAAAGAATCGAATATTCTTGGAAAACTGTTGGAGATAAGTATTGATAACCCGATATCAGTAGAAAGGGCATTTAATTCGCCAACGGCACTATTTAATATGGGTCATGCCATTTGAAAAAAAATAGTATTCACGTTTTAAAATTGTCAAATGTAGGGTCCGATATTTCCGGCTCTGAATAACATATCCATTTTGCCCATAGTGAAAAATGTAGGGTAATTTGTGCTAAATATAATCGTCTAAACCGCAGGTTTCTAGCTTTTATGGTTTAAATGCTATTCGGCCTCATTCAAAGAGCTGAAATCGTCATTTTTTTCAAAGACAGTTGAATATCTCAAAAACTATAAGAGATAGGTATAGGGAACCCTTAACAAAGTCGACCTAAAATTAAACGGGGAATCAAAAAATGTAAAAATATACATGGTGTCCCATTTAAAATAACAAGTTAGTGCTAGAATAAAAACACTTAAAATAAAAATTTTCTATACAAAGACAACTACACAAAACTTTTTGTTAATAAGTTTGGAATCGCTTAGGTGGAACACTTAGTTTATCTCGTATCCCTTCGTTCAGAATGCGTATACGCAGTAGTATGCCATCCCATCGAGAGAGAGTAGTATATTCTACTAGTACATTCCGAACCCTACTTATTACATGAAATGTGAAAAAATATGTTTATTCCTGTAGTTTAGTTAATATAGTTAATATGTTAGGTATATTTTTTAATTTATTTTCATGTCAATTTCCTAAACTTGTTCGATCGTATGAAATTCAGTATGCTCCTCTACTATAAGGTATGGTGTCATCAACTTTCTCACTTCATCTCATAGACGCTTGATAGGGAAATTATAAGGTTGACAGCCGTTATTCAATTAACCCAAGCAACTCGAGATAATTAGAAATTATTTGTTAATGGACTTTTTTGTTTCACGCTAGCTTAAACTTAGATACGTAAGTACTCCTTTCCTTACACTATTAAAAATAAATTAACATATGAACGGTAACACAAAAATTCAGTGTGATTTTATTTTCACTCTCATAATGAGAGAAGAAAAATATGTCGAAATTTTAAGTTGGAACAAAATAAATATTATCCGTCTTTCTCTGTCCCTGAAGATAAATTCATAATTCGTATACTTTTACGATCATAACGACATATATAGTTGTTTAGAAAATCACTATAATCATTTACGAGTTGAGGAATAAATATAAATAATAAGTTAGGTTTTTAGCGTAACCACTTATGTTACTGGAAAGTAGAAAGAAAATTAGCTTCGATATACGAGGGGTACCCAAAATAACCGGAGTTATTTTCTAAAAGCTATATATTTTCAAATATTTTACAAAACAACCTTATCCCTTTCAAAATACTCTCCATTACAACTAATACATTTGTCCCACAGGTGCTTCCTTAAAAATGGCTGACAGCTCCGCCCTGTTTTTTTTTTCTTGATCTCATCAATGTTGTCAAATCGGTGTCCTTTCATGCCCCTTTTCATACGTGGAAATAAGAAAAAGTCGCACGGAGCCAGGTTAGGCGAGTAAGGTGCGTGGGGCAGCGGAACCATGCCATTTTTAGTCAAAAACTGGCGAACGAAGATGGTTATGTGTGCAGGTGCATTGTCGTGGTGGAAGAACTAGTCTGCTGTCTGCCACAAATCGGGGTCTTTTTTGACGAACCACTAATCTCTGACAGTTGATCATTTGTCTGTCGACGGTCTGTGAGCACAAGCTTTCGAATTTTTTCAACATTTTCGTCGTTTCGGGCAGTTGATGGACGTCCAGAACGAGGTTTGTCATCAATCGACATGTCGCCATTTTTAAGCCGAGCAAACCACTCGTACACTTGAGTTTTTCCCATAGCGTCATCTTTGTAAGCCGTTTTCAACATTAAAATAGTTTCAGCAGCATTTTTACCGAGTAGAAAACAAATTTTCACAACTGCACGTTGTTAACTTAAACTTGTCATCATAAAAAACGAAACAAGAACAAAACAGCGCTAGCAAAAACAATCACTGCAAATGAACAAAACAAGCCAGGTCGACAACACAGGCGGCACTGAACTGGCAATGCTGTTCCAAAGTTCCAAAAGCTCCGCTCACGGCAATGCTGTTCCGGTTATTTTTGAGTACCCCCTCGTACATACAAGATGATTCACGGTGAGTGGCTTATTAAAAGTTTTTTGAATAACCACCGAAACATCTCTAAAATTAGCTGTTTTCGAGATATTTTGATTTAAAAAAAATTAATTTCAATTTTAAAAAAATGTAATGGTTAACCTTTGTAGTACCTAGTAAAATTTTGTATTTAATTTTTTTACCATGTATCTAAATAGGAAAGGTTGAGCTTACTGTTAATACTTCAAGATATACGGAAAAATCTACAGGGTGCTCAAAATGGAGGGTCAAACATGAACAATTTTGTCCCTTATGTCAAGCCTTAAGTCACTTTTGTTAAATATAGCGTATTATATTTTATGATTCCTTTCGCTTCATTTTTGTAACATGTTTCAATACATACTAGCATTCCCTATACCCAAAATGTACCGTTTTCTAGTTATTTGTTAGATGTAAAAGTGGTTAGAGAATCAAATTATAACAAATTTGTCCTTTCTTAAGTCGATTATGTTGAACAGAACATACTGCATTTTATAATATCGTTCTCTTCGTTTTTGAGTTATCTCAAAGTATTTAACAACATGATTAAAGCGAGAGTTACATTGGGTACACTGTACCATGGACAACAAATGAATACGAATATGTAGGTATCAAAAATTCAACCGTACCGAAAAAGTATGTGTAGAAAGAGGATGAAAAAAGGGAGAGAACGATATTATAAAATACATTAAGTTCTATTTAAAATGGCCACCTCAACAAATAATAAAGTTGTTCTAATGCAATCCTGTAATCACTTTGGCAATTAATTTGAAATAAGTAACTCAAAAACCGTACAATTTAGGTATAGGGAATATTATATTAGTATAGTATATCTTGAAAGAGGGTAGTATATTTTTTTACAGCGAAAGTTATTAAATTTTTTCTACGAGTTTACAATTTCAACTTTTTTTCTTAAAACTGAAATATCCCGAAACCCTTTAGCGATAGATGGTTGTTATTAAGATGAGTAGAAACCAAATATCGCATAAAAATATTGCATGCCATTTGAAATACCGAAGATTCATTTCTGGTGGTATATTCGGAAGTTCCAAATAATCGCCATTTTAGATATGTAGAGCATCCTCAAAAACCCCTAGATACAAATTTTCAGCTGCATATAATTTATAGTTCTCCCAAAATATTTAATAGATCACTCACCGTGAAGCACAAGCATATGTATATATAGGGTATCGAAAATAAAGCAAATAAATCTTGGACACGTTTATTATATAAGTGTAACAATGAGCAAATTCTCCTTAGGAAAAATATGTTTAAGTTATAAAGTTAGTAAAGAAGTTAAATAAAATAAAATATATTAATACAAGAAGAATACCTATTATAAATCCTTCATCATACATACACACATTCTTTTCGATGTACAATTTTCTGTTATGTATTTCATTTTTATGTTATTGTTTATTCCATGATTTCTTAATAATTGTAGTTACTTAGCTATTTTTTATTAAATAGAATACACACCAGCCCTATTCAAAAGTTAATTTATGCAACTGTGAAGCGTTTCTGTTAGTCATAGTTACTCTTAAAAAATTGTCGCCGCTTCCGGTTAGAACGGAAGTGGAACTTAATCCAAAATACAGTGGTATCCAGAGTTGGTGACCGATGTATTATTATCTAGAAAACTATAAGAGATATAAACGATTAAATTGGCAAAGTTGTAGACAATTTAATGAGTAACTTAACACCACTTGGAGAATGCTTCTATTTTTTTTTTTGGTTTTTGATATATGTATTTTGGAAAATCCGAAAACATTTTCGAAAATTTGCTAGAACTTATTTATTTTTATAAATCGTGTATATCCATGGATATATAGAGACATCCAAAAAAACGTCATCAACTCTGGCTATGAAGGAGAGAGATGGAAATAGCGGTCATGTCTAAGCTTTTCGGTTATGTCAAACTTTTGACAAGTGACTGCCACAATTTGTAAAATAAACAATGGCTGTCATATGATGTGACAGACTTGACAAGTAAATAAGGTTATAAATTCGATTAAGAATAGAAATACGTCTTTTTTTTCTCGACCAACTTTGATGACGTTTTTTTTTTAGATGTCTCTATATTATTGAGGCAACTTAATTCAATTCTTTAATCGAATTAAAGTTACGACGTTTCGAATTTCTTAAACCATCATCAACTTCTTTTTTTCTTACGGAAGCCATACTCGATGATGTGCTATTTCAAAAGTACTCAGTTTTATCATTACGATTCCTAAGATTTAAACAAAAAATAAATTCCTACTACAAAAAAAAAAAAACATAAAAACCCTTACCAGGGAGAGTGCCGCAACTTGGAACCACCGCAGTATAAAATTGACTCATTATAACAACACTTGTGAATCACCGAATTCTCTTCTGAGCAAAAAGGAAAAATTCATGATTACTTTACTGTAAATAATTAAATTAGTATAATTGATAAATTACGAAGCTTAAAGGTTATTTAATTAGTTATTAAATTAGAATGTTAATATTAAACATCACAGGAAAACATCTTTTTTTAAAAGTGGTCTGAAAAGTGACAGCCCAGAGAAAGTATTTTCTCAAAACTTGTTGGCAATTTACTTGACTTGCGGAATTTCAATCAAAAGGTTAAACGAAAGTAAAGAATGAACATCTTAAAAATAAGATGATATTACGTGTAATAAAATGTAATATAACTTAAAAATTAATTTTCATACATAAAGGCACTTACTATTAGTCAGCACTTAATCCATAATTAATATTAACAGCGATAAGTGTTAATATTAAATGCAACAAGTGTTGGCGAATTCTCGTATTAACCGTCATATTATTCAACATGTTGTGTTAAACATGAGTGTTAAACGTTAGCAGTGCAACGTGCTAAGAATTTTTCAAAAATGTATTGAAGGAAACGGTGGACAATTTGATTTTATCTTATCCATTAGTAATGTTAATGTCCTTGATTTATGTATTGGTCGATAAATATTGGGGTGGGGGACAGCACAAAGTAGACAAGTTTATATTTTGTTAAAATGCCGACGTTTCGACATTTTATTGACGTATTTTTCAGTTATAAGAGAAATATTCTGTTTTATTACTCAAAGTATCATTTTGTTTTTAGCCTTTCGACTGAAATGCCGCAAAAGTAAGTACAAGTTAAAATTCACTTAAGTTCCTGACAAGTTTAGAAAAAAACGCTTTCTTTGGATTGTCGCTTTTCAGAACAATTTTAAAAAAAGATGTTGGAATTCCTACTCAGATTCCTTTAGTTTTTTTATAGTAACTTTCTAATAACCTCTCAGTTTAGTTATTTATTTAATTAGTTATACACAAGTAATGTTCCATTTTTTTCATTTCTTCCCAGAAGAGAACTCGGTGAGATGTGTTGCTACAATTGTTAATTTTATATGGCGATATTATCAAGTTGCGACACTTTACCCGAAAAAAGTTTTTATGTTTGTTTATTAGTAGGAATTTATTTTTACCTAAGTATCAGGTATCCTTAGAATTAGAAAAATGAGTACTTTTTAAATAGCACAATATCCAATATGACTGCCATAAAAAAAAGTTGGTGATGGTTTCAAAAAGTTGAAACCTCGAAACCTTAATCTGATTAAAGAATTGACCCCCAAAAAATTTGCCTTAATAATGTATTGATAGATTTCAGAAATAAATAAATTATAGCAGATTTTCGAAAATGCATGTTTTTGTTTTTTCCAAAATATCTCGGAAACCAACAAAGATAAAGCATTTTACACGTGGAGTTCAATTACTCATAAAATTTCTACAACTTAGTTAATTTAATCATTTTTCCATCTCTTATAGTAGATTTCCTATCTCTATTCAAGATAATAATACATACATCACCAATTCTGGACACACTGTATAGTAGATAGAGTGGGTTGGGTGTTAGTAAAGAGATTAGTTCCTGTATCGAAATTTCAAAATATTATACTATCAAAAGCAAAGAAGAATTTTAGGCATCCCTAATCTCGTTTCCATCCTGTATGTCTTTATTGAGTTTTGTCGCTGATGTTAGTATTAAAAATAGGAAGTGCTTATATACACCGAACGGTTGACCCGTGAGAGTCCGTTTCACCCGTATTCGGGTATCTTCGGTTTTCCGGGTGAACCGTGTGAAACCGTGTAAACGCTATCACACGGAATTAAAAGGAATACCGTTTCAAACGGCACAACCGTTGCTCGACAGTTTGTCGTTTTTTTTTAAATTTATATTATTTAAATGTTTGAAGATTCTTTAAATAGCTGGAAAAACAAAACAAAAAAATCGGGTAGCATGGTTCGTTTGCCCAAGATGAGCCCAGGATAGCCCAGCATTTTATTTCGTTAGCCCACCTTTCAATCAAAAGTTATAACAAAAAAAATTTTTTTTTGGTTGAGAACCACGGAAAAAAAAAATTTTTTAACTGGATGTTTTAACACTGTCATTCGATTGCTCAGGGTTAGCCCAGGATAGCTCAAAAGTTTTTTTCGTTACCCCCCCCCCTTTGGCTACAAAAATATAGCAAAAAAATTGTTTTTCGAAAAAAATTTAGAAAAAAAATTTGGTAGCTTTCGATGTTTTGATACTGTCATTCGATTGCCCAAGTTTAGCCTAGGATAGCCCAAGTTTTTTTTTCGTTAGCCCACCTTTAGTTCAAAAGAGGCAAAAAAAATTATTTTCAAAAGATATTTTGAAAAAAAAATAGGTGAAATTTGATGTTTCAATAGTCATTCGATTGCCCAAGTCTAGCCAAGGATAGTCCAAGTTTTTTTTTTCATTAGCCCACCCTTGGTTCAAGAGAAAAAAATTTTTTTTTAACAAAATTTCGAAAAAAAAAATTGTTAAAAAAAAAGATAGCAAAAAAAATTGCCAGGTTGCACCAGGTTAGAAAAAACATTTTTTTTCGCTATTTCTTCTGAACCAAGGCTGGGCTAACGAAGAAAAAATAGAACTATCCTGGGCTAACCATGAGCAATTTCATGAGAGTGTAAAACCTAAAACTACACCTAATTTTTTTTTTTAAAACTTTTTTTCGAAAAATGTTTTTTTTTGCTATATTCTTCAAACCAAGGTTGGGCTAACGAAAAAAAAAACATAGGCCAACTGGACTAACTGCAGAATATGCTCTCTACCATCTGTGTCAAGATCATTAACAAAAAAAATCACTTCAAAAAATCTTTTGCGGTGACAACAAAATTTGTCAAAAACATAGGTTTTCAAAAAAGTTAACTAGATAACTTTGACACCCTGTA
This sequence comes from Aromia moschata, assembly GCA_029963805.1. Classification (NCBI taxonomy): domain Eukaryota; kingdom Metazoa; phylum Arthropoda; class Insecta; order Coleoptera; family Cerambycidae; genus Aromia; species Aromia moschata. The sequence goes on along the minus strand of JAPWTK010000375.1, from coordinate 210,511 downwards.
CCTTGGTCACTACCATCTACTGAATTGACAATCATTAGTCCAAAAGAGTTTCAAATGTCAGCAGACAACATAAAATTGATTATTGATAATTATTAAATTAGGCAACTAAGATTTCTTTTTTTGTTAGTTACTTACCTATGATGCAATACCTAATTATTTTTTTACTTATATTTACACAAAAAAAAAAACGCACAAATCTTTTGGTGTTTCCAAAATGCCGCTGAAAGCGCTTTATACAATCTTTATCAGGCGAGCATTACTTGTATCCAAAATAAAGTCCGGTTTGAATTCATTTTAAAATTCAATAATCGTGTTGTAAATTAAACCCAAAAAGAGAAAACTCACAACAAAGTTAGTGGTCGCATCGAGCCGTACCTCGTGCGACTCACGGTTTTCGGTCTGGCGCCGTCACGAGTGTCAAGTCAGAGGACAGACAGCTCTTTCCGATTTTCTCGCGGACCACCATCGACACGAAAGACGCCGTGCCGCACGTGAGTAGATGCGTCTCTAAACGGGGAATCTAATGGTGGGTCGCTCGTTTTTATATGACGACGGGCAGCGGAGATATACGCGACAGAATGGAGGGATGTTGTTTTCGCGAGTGTCGACAGAACCTCGTACGGCATTACGGTTCTCCGGCGGCGTTTTTCGCACCGAAGACGATCGATTTTTCGGAAAAACGCTCGTGCCCGACCTTAAGTTTGGCGCGAAAACTCGAATGGCGTCGTCGTCAACGTCGTGCGACTCACGGTTTTCGGTCTGGCGCCGTTGCGAGTGTCAGGTAGGCGGACAGATAGCTCTTTCCGATTTTCTCACGGACCACCATCGACACGGAAAACGCCGTGCCGCACGTGGATAGATGCGTCTCTAAACGGGGAATCGAATGGTGAGTCGCTCGTTTTTCTACGACGAAGGGCAGCGGAGATATACGCGACAGAATGGAGGGATGTTGTTTTCGCGAGTGTCGACAGAACCTCGTACGGCATTACGGTTATTCGGCGGCGATTTTCGCCCTGAAGACGATCGATTTTTCGTCACTGAAACACTGATTTTTGATCACTGAAAACGCTCGTGGCCGAACCTAATTTTGGCGCGAAGAAGCTAATGGCGGCGTCGGCAACCTCGTGCGACTCACGGTTTTCGGTCTGGCGCCGTCGCGAGTGTCAGGTCGACTGACAGACAGCTCTTTCCGATTTTCTCACGGACCACCATCGACATGGAAAACGCCGTGCCGCACGTGGATAGATGCGTCTCTAAACGGGGAATCGAATGGTGAGTCGCTCGTTTTTCTACGATGATGGGCAGTGGAAATATACGCGACAGACTGGAGGGATGTTGTTTTCGCGAGCGTTGACAGAACCTCGTACGGCATTACGGTTCCTAGGCGACTTTTCATACCGAAGACGATCGATTTTTCGGAAAAACGCTAGTGCCCAACCCTAATTTTGGCGCTAAAAGTCAATTACGTCGTCGACAACCTCGTGCGACTCACGGTTTTCGGTCTGGCGCCGTCGCGAGTGTCAGGTCGACTGACCGACAGCTCTTCCGATTTTCTCACGGACCACCATCGACACGGAAAACGCCGTGCCGCACGTGGATAGATGCGTCTCTAAACGGGGAATCGAATGGTGAGTCGCTCGTTTTTCTACGACGACGGGCAGCGGAGATATACGCGACAGACTGGAGGGATGTTGTTTTCGCGAGTGTCGACAGAACCTCGTACGGCATTACGGTTCTCCGGCGGCGTTTTTCGCACCGAAGACGATCGATATTTCGGAAAAACGCTCGTGTCCGACCCTAATTTTGGCGCGAAGAAGCTAATGGCGGCGTCGGCAAACTCGTGCGACTCACGGTTTTCGGTCTGGCGCCGTTGCGAGTGTCAGGTCGACTGACAGACAGCTCTTTCCGATTTTCTCACGGACCACCATCGACACGGAAAACGCCGTGCCGCACGTGGATAGATGCGTCTCTAAACGGGGAATCGAATGGTGAGTCGCTCGTTTTTCTACGACGACGGGCAGCGGAGATATACGCGACAGACTGGAGGGATGTTGTTTTCGCGAGCGTTGACAGAACCTCGTACGGCATTACGGTTCCTAGGCGACGATTTTCATACCGAAGACGATCGATTTTTCGGAAAAACGCTAGTGCCCAACCCTAATTTTGGCGCTAAAAAGTCAATTACGTCGTCGACAACCTCGTGCGACTCACGGTTTTCGGTCTGGCGCCGTCGCGAGTGTCAGGTCGACTGACCGACAGCTCTTTCCGATTTTCTCACGGACCACCATCGACACGGAAAACGCCGTGCCGCACGTGGATAGATGCGTCTCTAAACGGGGAATCGAATGGTGAGTCGCTCGTTTTTCTACGACGACGGGCAGCGGAGATATACGCGACATAAAGGAGGGATGTTGTTTTCGCAAGTGTCGACAGAACCTCATACGGCATTACGGTTCTCCGGCGGCGTTTTTCGCACCGAAGACGATCGATATTTCGGAAAAACGCTCGTGTCCGACCCTAATTTTGGCGCGAAGAAGCTAATGGCGGCGTCGGCAAACTCGTGCGACTCACGGTTTTCGGTCTGGCGCCGTTGCGAGTGTCAGGTCGACTGACAGACAGCTCTTTCCGATTTTCTCACGGACCACCATCGACACGGAAAACGCCGTGCCGCACGTGGATAGATGCGTCTCTAAACGGGGAATCGAATGGTGAGTCGCTCGTTTTTCTACGACGACGGGCAGCGGAGATATACGCGACATAAAGGAGGGATGTTGTTTTCGCGAGTGTCGACAGAACCTCGTACGGCATTACGGTTCTCCGGCGGCGTTTTTCGCACCGAAGACGATCGATATTTCGGAAAAACGCTCGTGTCCGACCCTAATTTTGGCGCGAAGAAGCTAATGGCGGCGTCGGCAAACTCGTGCGACTCACGGTTTTCGGTCTGGCGCCGTTGCGAGTGTCAGGTCGACTGACAGACAGCTCTTTCCGATTTTTCTCACGGACCACCATCGACACGGAAAACGCCGTGCCGCACGTGGATAGATGCGTCTCTAAACGGGGAATCGAATGGTGAGTCGCTCGTTTTTCTACGACGACGGGCAGCGGAGATATACGCGACAGACTGGAGGGATGTTGTTTTCGCGAGTGTCGACAGAACCTCGTACGGCATTACGGTTCTCCGGCGGCGTTTTTCGCACCGAAGACGATCGATTTTTCGGAAAAACGCTCGTGTCCGACCCTAATTTTGGCGCTAAAAAGTCAATGACGTCGTCGACAACCTCGTGCGACTCACTGTTTTCGGTCTGGCGCAGTTGCGAGTGTCAGGTAGGCGGACAGACACCTCTTTCTGATTTTCTCACGGACCACCATCGACACGGAAAACACCGTGCCGCACGTGGATAGATGCGTCTCTAAACGGGGAATCGAGTGTTGGGTCGCTCGTTTTTCTACAACGACGGGCAGCGGAGATATACGCGACAGAATGGAGGGATGTTGTTTTCGCGAGTGTCAACAGAACCTCGTACGGCATTACGGTTCTCCGGCGGCGTTTTTCGCACCGAAGAGGATCGATATTTCGGAAAAACGCTCGTGTCCGACCCTAATTTTGGCGCGAAAAAGCCAATGGCGTCGTCGGCAACCTCGAGTGACTCACGGTTTTCGGTCTGGCGCCGTCGCGAGTGACAGGTAGGCGGACAGAGAGCTCTTCCCGATTTTCTCACGGACCACCATCGACACGGAAGACGCCGTGCCGCACGTGGATAGATGCGTCTTTAAACGGGGAATCGAATGTCCACGATTGATTTACGATTAATTAATTGCAAATTATAGGCCTATGCGCGATTCGATTCTCCAAAGTTGGCCTGCTAAGTTTACTCCTATTAATTACTGTTGTGTTCGTTCACCTGACAACCAGAACCTAACCTCAACTATCACTTTGTATTAAAGCATTGACAACTTTTTCTTGCATAAACCCCATTTTTGTTTCCAGCTATTTAAAGAATCTTTAAATATTTGAATAAAAAAAACGACAAACGCTCGAGCAACGGTTGTGCCGTTTGAAGCTGTGTGATTCCGTTTAATCCCGTGTGATAACGTTTACATGGTTTCACACGGTTCACCCGGAAAACCGAATATACCGGAATACGGGTGAAACGGACTCACACGGGTCAACCGTTCGGTGTACGTAAGCATTTCCTTAAAAATAATTCTAGGCACATGGATTTTGGATGACCGTCTGTCCCGGCTGGCAAGCAAAATACTGTAAATAAATATAAAAAGATAAATAAATTTTAATTATTTGTGAAATAGGTGTAGGTGAGTGTTTATTACTATTTATTGAAGTGTATATTACCATACCATTGAAGAGATTTATATATAATGATCCATTGTTTAAAAGTAGTATAATGTAGAGGATATAAAATATCGAACATTTAAATATTCAAATAACCGGAGAATGAAAATAAATATTAATTAAAAATAAGAAAATGTAGATGATTTGATGTTACGAAAAAAGGTCAAAAATACAAAAATGATAAATATAAAGTACAACGAAAAGATGAGTGAAAAAATTGCAAGCAAGATATAAAACTTCTTTCTTTTGAAATCCTGTATTCTGGAAATCGTGTGGTGAAATGACATCTTTAAATTAGATTTCCTCCAACTCATTTGCAAAAATATGGAGGAAATAATTCAACTATTACTAATGATTTATCATCTACAGAGCGCTTATATTAAACATGTTATTTTAGCCTTCAGATTAAATGCATACTTATTTTATTTTGGATCCGTTATCCTTTTTGAGAGAAAATTGAATCTGAGCTCAAATTATATTTCACAGAGCTTTTAAACTTGATGTCGACAGTAAACACCTCTTTTTAAGCACAAATAAAATTATAAATCAATTAATTCCTTTTTTTCTCAGAACTACACCCTTATATAAATATCATACAATATTCCATTACATAAAATATTTCACTCAAAACATTTCAAAATACTAACAGTCCCTAATATTTTTTTTGCCGCAGTATTAAATACGGTCCTGCTACATTTTACATATTATTCATTGACCATCACTCCACCTACGTAATAGGCAACCCACTAAACATTACATATTACACAACCAGAACCAGCGTCAGTTCATTTTTTTGTGCAGTTCACCATAATATAACCTAGAATTTTACAGTGTACCATTTATATTTTATGATAGTACATATGTAGATATATTATAATAAACGAGTGTACTTTTGGATTCATGAAATTTATGAGCTTTATGATATAATTTAATACAGAGTATAGACGTATATGAAGCAAAAAATCACCTTATCATTGAAATTTAGGTAGGTATCTTATAACTATGTTATTAATGAATAAAATTTACATTGATTTTAGATCTACTAATGGAGAACTATAGTAAAGGAAAAAACGTGGAAGAACCATTAGAACGAAATAAAATACCAATAGCCAATCTTCCAGAAAATTTTTTATGGATGCAGGTATAGTACAAAATCAAAGTAAGAAATGCAATCACATAAACCATTTAATGTGATCCTAAACTTGAAAATGGTCCGATCAAATAAATAGTGTTCTATTGGATATTATTTACATCTACCTTTAAGGCAATGGTTACCAAAGATGGGGGTTGATGCGTCAACTTTTATTGTCAGCCTCGACCCTTCAACAATACGTTAAGTATGTCGACAACAATGTTGTCAATGGGCAAATAATGTAAACAATTTCAAAGGGATTATCTTGATATTTTGGTGTTGTTTGTTATATTTTTTTACAGTTCTTATAATCCCTTTATCGTAAATGTGTTTTTAAATTATGAGTGGTCTAAGTACAATAAAAATGTTAAAAATCTAGAATTTGATTTAATAAAAATAAATGACAAGCTTGCCGCTAAGTGAAATTTTTGTAAGGCTGTTTTAAAAAGACAGTGGAGCAGCAAGGTTTATTTTTATTATGTATAAATAAATAAATAATAAATCACACCACAGAAATTGACATTCTCCCTCTAAGAGTCATTATGATTGGGCAGAGGGAGAATACACATGAAAAATATATAGGACACACAACCAAACCCTGTGACAGGTGCCAATTGCCACAGGCGGGATTCGAACCCGCGCGGATAAAAGCTCTCGGAATAATCACCATCTTCTCACTTGGCACTTGACCCACTGAGCTATCGCCACAGCTTGCACGACATATTTAATTAGAGATTAGTGCACAACCTTTTGCCATACCTTACTTCTTATTTCGGTTATTACTTGGCATATATCGGCTCTGGTCCACAAACATTCCAGTCCAACGTTCAGTGATTATGAGCTAGCTTGACACAGTGGTGTGTTGGACGTCGTTAGACTACTGATAGGAAGGCTGTGAATTGATTCTTGTCATTGTTTTGTTTTTTTTTTTTCAATTTAATTGAATTTGGATTTTTTTTTATAAATACTGGTTGAATTGAGTAGATAGATAACATACATTAACAGCACTTTGTTCATTTGTATAGGTTCTAGAAATATTTTTAAGTAGTTTACTATATGGACATTATTGACATTCTCGACGTACTGAAAATTGTTGGCATCGACATCTAAATGGATGCCTTGAAAATACAATTGTGGACATAATATTGTTGACATCACCCATCTCTGGTTGTTACTAAGTGAAACTGTATATAGTTATTTAAGGATACAATCAAATTGTAGGTAAGAGGTGGGAGCAAAATCAGAAACCTCTTAACACACGCCCTGAATGAACTTCCTGAAGTAAAATCAGTATTATGGACAGGCTTCGGCCCATCTGTAGGCAAAGCTATAACATGTGCAGAAATTATGAAGCGTGAATGTAATAATTCATTACATCAAATCGCAAGACTATGTTTTCGACAGTAGGAAATGTGAAATATATAAGAAATATGAACTATTTACCAAACCAAATATGATTTCAGGGTAGAAGAATATTGGGATCCACTAAAGCCTGAGTTGGATCAAATTGTTGTGAAAAGGAAGCTGCCAATGATACATATACTTTTATCTAAGGATGCCCTAAATACAGACGAATTAGGGTATAATATAATACTTATTAAAAGTCATTATATGTCATGTCTGAAAACAAATTTGAAAAACTGCTGATTATTTAATTTTTCTAGTTACCAAGCTCCTGATGTTTTCATCCCCTACAGAGCTAATGAGAACAACTCTAGAAATAGGCGTTTGAATCCTTACAAAAGACAGTTTAATAAAACACCCACTAAGGAATTTGCTGCATTGAAAATGCAGGGAAAGAACACAAACAAGCAGGCAAAGCAAGCAGACAAATCAAAAAACTTGGCCAGTAGTAGTAACAGTAAAGACTAAATAGACAATTATTTTACTTTTGTATGCATATTTTTATACTATACATATGTACTTAATTCGTACCTACCTTGAATTTATAATTTTAACTAAAAATTATAACAATAAAAATTAGAACAATAGAATTATTGTAATGGACTCTGAATGGTGTGTTTGTGGAAGAATTTTCTAAAATAAAATTTTCTTGAAAATTTTACACGTTTCTCCAGAGTTACACCGTTCTTAAAGTACTACCTTCATGCACACTTCGCAGTTTTTAAAATATAATTTTTTTCGCAAAAGTGCACAAAGAAAAGAACAATAGAACATATATATAAGGAATGAGCACTAAGAGTGTTCCACATAAGAACCGATACAAAACAAAAGTGTGTAGGAGAACCCAAAATATAGTGATTTAACACAACCTACTTCTATACCAAATTGCACCACTGAGGAATTATAGTTTAGAGAAACCTCTAAAGTGAGGTTTCGCATTTGCAAAAAAATTAATATATGTAACACTTTGACTTAGAAGAACCAAGTTTGGTATTCTGTGTGGGTACATTAGGGGTATCAATTGATACCCTTGAGAATTGGTGAAAGTCAACCGAAGCATTCTAAGGGTTGATTGGGGGTTTAAAATTTCACAGAATTTTGAGTTTGTAAACTTTTTTTCTGTTGGCTTACTAAATAAATTATAATTAATTTTGTGAGGAATCTAATTCTAAAACTTTTTTTTAATCATTATTTTTCAAAAAACTTTTCGAATAACTCAAGAAATGTCTAGATAAATTTCTAGTACTAATTTGTGGTTCATCATCAATTGTGTCCAAAATAAATTCTTCGTCTTGCACCCTGATTTCAAGGGGGCTTCTCAAGTCTTATTAGAAAACTTTCCTGTCTCTTGAGCCCGTCTTTCAACAATGGAAAAACTTTATTTATGGGGAACAAGGCAGTCAGGAGATCTCCTTCGATATTCTTTCAAACTGCAGTTTCCTTCACAAAAACTTATCACATGAACTTTAACCATGAATTATTATTATTATTATTATCTCCTTTATGGAATTCATTTTGTATTCACTCTAGTTCACATCTCCATACTTTTCTTAAACAAAAATTATTTTCCTTTCTGTTCGAATATACATAATTCGAAAAGCAGTCTAAGCACACAATCATTTGAAATTTATTTTTTCTTAACTAAACTGCTCATCTAATAAATATTTTGCAAGAAGTAAAAAAAAAAAAACTTCGGAACCAAGAAGGCTACTCAAAAAATAAATCTAGCCATTATTCACATAATAACAAAATATAAGTAGTAAACTACACTTGACATTCATTATTAGATGTTTCTATATTTTCAAAATCACCCTTTATAGTACTAAAAAACGTCAATTGAAGGCCTAAAACCGTATTCCAAAAATGGTCAAATTTGATAGCCACATTTTAGAGTTATTAAAGAAAAACTAAAAGTTTTCTGGAAGTTGCGGCCCTCTAGTATCTAAACGAAGCAACTTAGGCTATATGCAAGTTGATCTATGTAAATCGTTTTCTTTTGGGACAAGAAATCATTGGTACTACATTGTACACTCAATACTCAAAACTGCAAGAGGAGGTTTCTAAAGCAATCTATAAGTTCATCAAAAACAAAGATGTCATCGTAAACAGATTTTGCTGAAATAGGAAACCTTTTTGAAGCACCATTGAAGAGAGAACATCTTTAGAAAGAGATATATTTAGACACAATACAGCAAGAATGCTAATCTATCAGATGTGCTCTATCCGATATCATATATTTCATTAAATGTTTTACACTGGTTAAAAAGTTAAAACCATTTATAACCTTTTCAGTTACTATAAAAAAACATAAATAGAAAGAAGAAAACAGGAATGTTACATTATCTTTTTTTTAACCCTTAAAAGTGTTTGGTTGTGTTACAAGGAAAAACACATAAAACATCTTTTCTTGACACATATTTTGACAACCTTTTCTTTATATTTCCATATAAAGTAAAAGGTAATAAGTAAAGAAAATAAGTTCAAAAACAGAAAACAACTTTAAGATTTCAAATCATATACAATCATAATTATCTTCTCCGATTAAGTATTTATTTAGTTTTCATCTTACAAACTACAATAAAAAACAATAATTTTTGATATACGAAAGTAAGACACAAATTAGCTAACCCTCAAAAGTAGGTGGGGGTGGTGGCGGCCCTCTTGGAGGGAACGGCGGCCTTCCAACAAAATTGGGTGGCGGCCTCCAATTGGGTGGAGGAGGTCTGCCTCCAGGGGGTGGTGGTGGTGGGAACATTCCTGGAAAATGTGGGGCACCACTTGTAGGTGGTCCAGATCCCGGGGGTCCAGGAGGTGGTGGTGGCATGGCCCCAGGACCGGTGGGTCCAGACCATGGAGGAGGAGGCGGCATCATGCGCGGCGGCGGAGGAGGACCCCTGGTCCACTGGAATTTAGAGGCATCGGTGGAGGAGGCGGCCTTTGCGGGGGCCCTGATCCTGCTGCTATTGGGGGAGGTGGAGGAGCACCAGGGGGCAACGGAGGCTGGGATGGCGGCAGAGGTGGGGGAGGAATACCAGCAGGGAATGAACTTGGAGGAGGTACAGGTGGTGGAGGAGGAGGATGCATATTCGAAGGAGTTGGAGGGGGTGGGGGGCATCATTCCCGTTATCATCACGGGTGGAGGAGGCGGAGCGATCGACATGGGCATCATACCCATTGGGGGGAGCGTCTGCGAAAAGCTGATGAGGTCTGTCGGCTTGCGAAAGAGGGTTCTGAGCAGCCAGAAGTCGTTCCGCTGCAGAGCCATGTCGCTCGCCTTTGGAGTCTTTTTTGAAGGCATAAGAGACAGATATGGGACGGTTGCAAAGATATTGCCCATTCATAGCTTCTATGGAGGCGTCAGATGCCTCAAAACTTGCAAAGTTAATGAATGCAAAGCCCTTTGAGTTACCAGTTTCTGGATCTCTCATTATCTAAAAGAAAAAGAAAAATTTACACTAAAAGAATGTGTGTTAGGGGTATACAATACAGCAATGTTTCTCAAGGGTTGTGCCGAGGCACATTAGTGTGCCGCAAAATTCTCCAAGTGTGCTGCGAAATCTTCAAAACAAATCTAATGTCATTTTTATTTTAACACCATACTCAAAATATACTGACTATGACTATGTGGACTGAAACATTAGATTAGTATGAAAAATAATGGGTTAGTGATTCCGCTAATTTGTTCAACTCTAGTGTTAAATAGGAATATTTCCCATTTCGGTTACAATGTAGTGTGGCATTTTGTAAAATCTTCAATTTTCCCCAGACTTCTTCAAATATTCAGGGATGTATCACACATCTTCAAGATTATCACCCCTCTCTCTTATTTTAATGTAAACATGAGAAAATGCTTGAAGAGCTCATGTGAACATTTGGAGGTGTAGGTAAAACTTACATAAAGTAGATCTAAAGAATCATCCACTTCAAATGTTATTGATATTATAAAACGTTATAGGACATTTCGTTATCATAACAGTATAAAACAAAGTCAGCTTCCCGCTGTCTGTCCCTACCTATATATGCTTAGATCTTTAAAACTACGCAACGGATTTTGATGCGGTTTTTTTTAATATATAGAGTGATTCAAGAGGAAGGTTTATATGTATAATACATGCATAATATAGTACAGAAACACTGATAATTTTAGAGGTCTCTAATGTGATGTCGCAAACCGTGCAAAGCCGGGCGGGTCGCTAGTTGATATTATAAAACTAATCATATGGATTTATAAAGACATGGATTATTATTCCAGTGCAAGGAAGTAAGATGAACCTGAGATTAATATCACAGTAATACAAATTTGTAGGTATTCAAATCCCTTCTCTATTACCTTTGGTGTTTGCAAAATTACTCCAAAAGCAGAAAACGTATCATACAACAGTTTTTCATCAACTTCAGGATCCAAATTTCCAATAAATATATTCGCTCCCACATCTAAATTCTTCTGATGAGCTGAGGCTTTATTAACCCTTATCGGTTTTCCATACAATTTAATCATGTTCATTATTTTTATTGCATAATCAGCATCTTCCTCACCCATAAACTCTACGAAACCATATCCTTGATGCATCATCGTTACACGATCTTTTGGCATGTGAACATTGACTACAAAATGCAAATTAATAAAGTTCGCTACCAAGGGCGTAGCCAAAATACTCTGGAGAATACGGTTGCCGTTGCCTGTAGTGACCTTTTTTTTTTTTGGCTTTTATGTTTAATCTGCAGCGATCGCCCCCCCCCCCAAAGGGTCAAGTAAAAACCGAAATACTCGGGGAATGTGGTTGCCCTTGGCTGTAGTGACCTTTTTCTTTTTGGATTTTTTGTTTTATTTGCAGCGATCGCTTCGGGCTTTTGGTTGCCGTTGCCTCTACTGACCTTTTTTTTGGCTTTTTTGTTTCATCTGCATTGAGCGCCCCCCCCCAAAGATAACTACTGGCTACGCCCTTGTTCGCTACACAATTTTATTACATACCCAAAGGTCCAGCTTGCACAAACAACTCCCATAATAAAGATTCTGATACTTTGTCATCTAAGCCTCCTACATAAATTGTAGCATCTGAAAGAAAATATTTTTATTCTGACTAACCGGTTATAGGTTAAAATACAATTTACCTCGATTTCTCTCAGCTATGGGACCATTAGCCATTGCAAATGACGAATCTAATAACTCGACTCTATTATTACTAGATACCTAAACAACTTGTACTAGATATCTAAAGAGCTAAACAATAAATGCATTTATTATGTTATATGTGATACTGAAGCGCAAACATAACCTCTTCGACGGCAAGACGCGAAGGTTAGATGTTAAGCCGCATTCAGATTCACGCGTAACGCGTACGCGTAACTCGCGCTACGGAATATAATTTTGCGTAGCCTGTTCGAATTCTGGCGTAACGTAAATAAGTGAGGTTATTAGTTATTCGTGTTGAAAATGATAATCTGGCTACAAAAATTTACATTGTCAAGAAATATGAATAATTTCATTCAAATTTTAATGCTCGAATATAATTGTTAGTGGCTAAAGACAGCAATTATAAATCAAATAAATATTACTGTTGTTTGGTTAAATATTACCCGGTGATTGTAATAAATATATACAACACTGAAGTTTTTTATTGAAAAATAAGAATAATCCTTAACCCACTATAAATAGTCATATGTTATGTTATTAATTTTATTATAAATTTGCAAGATATTTATTTCTAGTTGGCATCGTTTCCTGTATGATAATCTTTTTTAGGCTTTCAGCCAGTCTGATTAAAAATCCATCAACACCAGTAAGTCTGGTGAAGTTTGTGATACTGGCTCTTTAATAAAGTCTAAAACAGCCTTCGTTAATTCACTATGCTGATCAGCCTTCTTTCCTTAAACACAAGTATTATAAAACAAATTACATAATTAAAATAAAATTAATTATGATGCTTGAATTAATAAAATGTGCAGATTCATAAAATTAGAAATAATAACTCACTTTTTTTACTTTTGGAGTATTCTCATTGTCAGTGTCATCCAATTTATCATCAGTAGAAGAAAATGAAGAGGTAGTTCTAGAAAACTACAAAGATTAAATCTATTGCCAGCATTAGTCATTGCATGTAATATTTTTAGTAAATTCAAAAACAATCGAAATCTCGATAATGTCACTTGAAAGAAACTATTATTGTTAAAAACACAATATCATGTTCATTTAATTACACATTAACAAATAGGTACCTACTTATAAGAAAGGTTATACTCACGGATTTCTTTCTACAGTGTCATTTAAGAACGTCATTATTTTGTAGTATTTAAAACTAGTCGTTTTTAAGGTTTGTTGCGATCCTGATGCACCGCTGGGAATATATTCTTTTAATTTCTTTTTTTCTCGGACATACCTATTGGTCCCTCAAATATTTCCATTTGACCTTTACCATTCATCATTACCATTTCATCATTAACGACAATATCATAAATAGCTTCCTCATAAAATTTAAAACATCCATGTTTTAAAATATCGCCCACCTCTTTTGTACAGTAACCACACATATAAACCTATGATATGAAAAATAATGTTAAACAAAACAAAATAGGATCTATCCAGGATCAGAACAAAATAGGATAGGACATCCAAAAAAAACGTCATCAAAGTTGGCCAAGAAAAAAAAGACGTATTTCTATACTTATTCGAATTTATAACCTTATTTACTTGTCAAAACTGTCACATCATATGACAGCCATTGTTTATTTTACAAATTGTGAGTCACTTGTCAAAAGTTTGACATAACCGAAAAGCTTAGACATGACTGCTATTTCTATCTCTCTCGTTCATAGCCAGAGTTGATGACGTTTTTTTTGGATGTCTCCATAGTAATTACCCTTACCTCCATTTTTGCAGGTTAAACTTATTTCAACTTTTGGCGTAATGTCCTTGAAGTGTACGCGTAAATTCAAATTTGTTAATTTAACCAATCATATTTCGTAGCGCGAGTTACGCGTACGCGTTACGCGTGAATCTGAATGCGGCATTAGATCACAAAACATCATCGACATATAGAACTGGACTGGTGATTGACGACTGCGCATCCAAACTCCAGTAGAAAGAGAGGGAAAACCTGGGCGACATATTTTTCTCTTTCTAACGCTCTATGATTGGTCGTTTAGTCGATCGATAGACTAAAAGGGAACATCACACCGAGTCCGGTGGTGTACGGTACGTTGACGTACGGTGAATACGGTAAGTTGACGTATGCGGTAAACTACGTAGAGAACATCACACCGAGTCCGGTGGTGTACGGTACGGTGGATACGTCTAGCAGTATCGTACACGGCAAGAGCAGTATGGCATTGACAAGTGTTTCAAGGCGTGCTTTAGCATTGTACTTACTAAGAAAACGCAGGCAAAGATCAAAAAAAGTTTTGGTTCATCCCATTATCAATTAAGGCTTGAATATGGGGAGTACCATCGTTTATGTAAAGAGCTTCAGGATTACCCAGACCGATATTTCCACTATTTTCGTATGACAAAATCACAGTTTGATGCTCGTTTGTCACAGGTGGAAGATGGAATAACTAAGCAAAGCACGAACTACCGAAAATGCATTACAGCAAAAGAAAGACTTGTTGTTACTTTAAGGTAAGTAGGTTAATTAATAAGGAACGCTTAAATTTATATAAGGTCTCAGTAAATAAATAATTTAAAGTCAAAAGAAAAGCATTTGTTTATTTGGTATTCATCTAAATGAAATATAGTTGAAAAATAGAATGTAGGTTACCGAAATTATCAATTTACTACACATCCCACGACGTATCTTGAGTATCACTGTGAGGACTTAATATCATATAGGAAGTACTTGAATTAGAGTATCCCGAAACTTCGGATACTGGTCTTTCTTCAATGATATGGTTTTGAATTTGCGAGTTACTCGATATGTTGCTAAATTGAATGTCGTACAGTATTTGCTGAATTTTTATACGAGCAAGCTGATTTTTTTAGCATCAAGGCGCTTTAGAAGTGGCAAACAACTTAATAAGAATTGTTCATCAGAATCTGGTTCTTTAGTGATTATTTGTAATAACTTCTCATCAGTAGTGTCAACCGGTTTGGTAACTTTTTTTGTGGCTTCTGCTATTAATAGGCCTGGATGTACTTGGCGTCTCAACTGCAACAGATGGTTTTTGAAGCGGTGGAGCCTTTTCAGTTGTTATATCATTTGATGTATGTTGCTCAGTTTCTTGTGTTTCTTGATACTCATCAACCATCTCTTCATTCTCTTCGTCGCCGTCTTGCGATTTTTTCTGTATAGCTGTGAATTGTTTCTTTAAATTCTACATGCGGAATAAGAAACATCATATAACTGTAATAACACCAAGTTTTTTTATTTCCAGCTCCTGATCCGCTTGGTTTATACTTCATAGCACGGTGATATTTCATAAAAAGAGTCTCTTAAAGAACGCCATCGCTTTTTAGCTACATTGATATCTGAAAAATAAACTCTTTATTATGATGGGTAATTTTTATAACTGATATATAAATTAATTAACTTGTCATTCAATGGAAAGCAATGCCAAATTTCAGGTTAATATAAGTATAACAGTTAGTTTGTCTTTCTAAAGTATTTTTTAAGTATTTGGCTTCAAAACAAGGAAACTAGTCACAAGATTCAAACAGAATATCGTTGTTAACTAATTAATATTTTTTTATTTTCATAGTGAAGAAAAATTGCCATACTTATAAAATAATTTCATATATTAATAAATCTGTATATTATATATTATCTGTATTTATATGTATATTAATAAATATGTATATTATAAATCCTAACATGAATTTCCTGTTACAGAATTTTAGCCACCGGAATATCATTTCGAGATGCTGCTTATAGATATCGCATGGGAGAATCTACTGTAAATTCTATCGTAAAGGAGACTTGTTCTGAAATTTGCCGAGTTTTGATGCCAAAATATATACCAGAACCTAATGAAGCTAAATGGGAAAATATATGTGATGAGTTTTATGAAAAGTGGAATATACCTAATTGTTTGGGAGCTGTCGATGGCAAGCACATTAGTATTTTTGCTCCAAAAAATTCCGGTTCACAATATTTTAATTATAAAGGCCACTTTTCGATTGTTCTAATGGCAGTAGTAGATGCAAATTACAAGTATATAGCAATAGATGTTGGTGCATACGGAGGAAATAGCGACGGGGGTGTATTTGCCAATAGTAATTTTGGACATTCTTGGTTAACAAATTCCAACCAATTGAAAATACCAAAAGATAGGCCTTTTCCACAAACAAAAACAATTTCACCTTTAGTTTTAGTAGCAGATGAAGCATTTCCTTTAAAGGAGAATATATTACGACCTTATCCGGGTAAAAATTTAACAGATCGTGAACGAGTATTTAACTATCGTTTATCACGAGCAAGACGGGTTGTGGAAAATGCATTTGGCATAACTTCTCACATTTGGCGAATTTTACTTAAACGTATGGAAGTAAATGTTGACTTTGCAACTTTAATAACAGTTACTTGTTGTGTACTTCACAACTTTTTAGCTACCGAGAAACATGGTACTAAATATGATCATTCACTTGTAAATAATAATTTTGAAAAACGAGACTCGACCTTAAAATCATCTAACAGATATGCTAGACCGACAAGGCAAGCTATAGATGTGCGTAATTCTTTTGCTGATTGGTTTGTATCACCGGCCGGAGAAGTTCCTTGGCAGTATGGAATTATACATAAATAATTTTGTATGCTTTTAGATATTATAAGTTGTAATTATGTAAGTTTACTCTAAATCCGAAAATAAAATGATTTTGTCTTGATTTCTTTTTTTCATTTTTGAACACCACAAATTACAAATTTCTTTGTAATTTCGTACATTATTTTCTTAACAAGCAAACACTACAGTTTTTTTTTTTAAATTTCAAACTAAACGCTTATCATCAACTTCAGTCCAACCAAGGACACTCTGTATATCACTAATAAAATAAATAATTGGTCAATACCAAAATATAGACAAACAATTAAACAAAAAAGTTACATACACTATTTACTTACCTAATTTCAACTCGGCAGCCACCTCTTTCCATGCCTCTTCGCGAGCATTGTTGTTTTTGTAGGCTGTTAATGTTTTGTCGTACAAAACAGGTCTCTTTTCTACCGCAATTATTAGTAATTCCTCCATTCTGAACTATTAACGCTCCGGCAGACCGCGTTCAACTGATGCACAAGTCAGAACATGCGTCAACGTACCGCGCCGTGCCGTATTAAGTTTGACGTGACGTACTAGGTGAGATGTGTTCCATTTATTTACTTGATCTTTAAAATTCATGCGTTGCCGTACGTCAACGTGCCGTACACCACCGGACTCGGTGTGATGTTCCCTTAAAGACTTTTCCATCCGGCAGTGACGTATCTTAAAAAATACACTGGAGTCTCCAAAATTCGGCGTAGCTCGGGAACAGAATGTCTCCAGAATTTGGCTTCAAGAGGGGTACCCACCACAGCCACTGAAAAGTCACGGCATTGGTGCTTACTGTCAAGTGAGCTGTACTTATTTGTTGTTTTGCTGGCGTGAAAAATGTACGTAGGAGTGCGCGGACCAAATTTTTAGTAAATTTTTAGTAATGGAGCCAAAAATTGTAAGGGTTCTATAAATACACATAAAGGATCCCATAATATAAAGGAATATCGCGTTTTTAAATATAATTCTGCTTCCTATTCAATAAACTAATGTTGCAAGGATTTCAAATAGCGCGCCGCACAGGAGCAAAGAGCTCGTGGTAATAGTGGGGATAGAAAAACGCCGAATTGCGGAGGGATTTTTCGCCAAATTGTGGAGGTAAACGAATTTTGGAGGGCCAAATTTTGGAGACTCCAGTGTACTACCATACCCGCTAGTAAGTAAACAAGAACAAAGATGTCGCCCAGATTTTCCCTCTCTTTCTATTAGAGTTGTCAACGCGCAGCTCAGACAGCCAGTCCATTCTTAAAGTCGATGCAAATAGGGTTAGATATCATCACGGATCACCATAGATAGATTTAACGGTCGGCGCATTATGAAAAGTGGGAGGAGTTTTGTCGTCTCAAACATATCCTGTGGTGGCGTCTCAAAAACAGACAGGGTTTTGACAACTTTGACGTTTACTTTTGACAGGAGCTTGTTATGACCCCTTTATTTTATCTATCTAAAAATGTGACAAATGAGGTAAGAGATACATCTTTTATACGTCATAGCTCCGCCCACACAGACAAAATAAACCGACCATTTAGTTCATAGACCGCGAGCAAGAAGACTAGAACCACGACACAATACGTGTATCGTGGACTAGAACTAGTTCTAGTCTTCTTGACCGCGAGATCATAGGTTTTCTAAGTAGTTAGGTTAGAATCACAGAACATCAAAAACGTTTAGAAGGGGCTCTTTCAGAAGTCAGAAGTAACGCACCGGATAAAGCTACATATACATTCACCTTTAGTCTAGTAAAATCAAAATAAAGTAACCAAATGCAAATATTTCTCTTTGGTTAAATATATTTGATAGAGAAGTTTATTGGAAACAAGAACATCAGGCATTGATATCACTTAACTTTATGGTTACTATAAAATATATGGATTAACTAACCGGAGGCGGAAATATTGAATCGAAAATGGGTAACATTTTTTTTTACCGGTAAATGACAGATACAGTTACCGGCTAATTAATTATTATAGACGTCAAGAAATCAGCCATAAGGCTATTTTTCCTTAGTAACAATTTTTACATCTTATTAAATATTTATAACTTTTTAGGCTCTTCTTCGAGAGATAACAACTACATAATAAATTATAACATTTGGGTTATTGTTCTTTCTTTGTCTTTGTCACCAAAATTTGAAAAGTAGTTTTCAAATTTTAATAACATTGTTACTAATTGTTACTCGCGAAAAAAAGACATTAGTTTCGCTGATTAGTGGTCTGTATACGGATAGACAGTAGAATAGTCCCCACTCCGCTTTTTTCGTCGAATTTGAACAGCATCCATCTTGTAAGGGTTAGCACGTCTCGTCCTTGTGTGAATAAAAATTTGATTTCTCAAATTAGAATATTTTGTAAAAAATCTTGATTACTTCTTTGTCACGCAACACACTTAACGTATTGAATTTGTTCTTTATATAACGGAATCTGAAAAAACAAAGATTTCTCTTTGGCCATAGAGTAGTAGCAATGTACTTGTGCACGCTTAGCAATCTCGAAAAGCGAGTCTCGATTCGCCCATACTGAACCAACTTTAATATGTTTTAAATAGGTACCTACATTGTTAATTACTTTTTTGATTAACTGTCATCTGAAATCCTTCCTTTGTCTCTGTCTCAAAATTAAAATATGAATTTACCTGCTCCATAATCAGATTTACTAATGTACATCACTCGCGCTAACAATCTTCTAGAACCTTGGCAACTATCGAGCCATCCAAAAAAAAAAAACGTCATCAAAATTGGCCGAGCAAAGAAAGACGTATTTCTATGCTATCTTATGGTGGGTTCATGCAGAAATTTTTAGTAATAAGAATAAGAATAGTAATAATGCATAAAGTTAAACCTTCGTTTTATAATGACCCAGTTCATGCAGTAAACATAATTTTTTAGTAATAATTTTAAAAATAAGGATTTGCTGCATGAACTGGGTCATTATAAAACGAAGGTTTAACTTTTATGCTTATTACTATTCTTATTCTTATTACTAAAAATTTCTGCATGAACCTACCATTAAATTTATAACCTTATTTAATTGTCAAAGCTGTCACCTTATATGACAGCCATTATTTATTTTACTATTGTGACAATCACTTGTCAAAAGTTTGACATAATCGAAAAGCTTCGACATGACCGCCATTTTTATCTCTCTCGTTCATAGCCAGATTTGATGACTTTTTTTATGTCTCTACTTTTGATGTTTCTCACCAGTCGGTTAAAAATTTACTTAAACGAAAAAAGTTTATACAAACTACAATTTGTTTACGAGTTAAACGAGAGAGAAGGGCTGAATATTGTGAAGACATGATGGAAAGACACAATAACAACTTTGCAAGAAATATCCTTTTTTCGGATGAAGCTACATTCGATTTAAAAGGTATTGTTAATCGACGTAATAGGTAAAACAAGATAAGCGTTACGCTCCCTGGTGGTCGCTCAACAAATTAACGACTGGGACATCGTTTATTCAAACTTCCATTTGAGTGACATTGTGTTTTGAAAGTTTTCCGTTTATATTTGTGTTGTATTCATTAAAAATTATTATATTAGCGTTATTTTGTGAGTATTATAATTATAATCAATCACTATTGTTGTGTACCTCGCTCTTTATCCTGGATTAAGAGGGATCCCCAATTAACTTTTCATATATTTCTTGAACAAGAAAAGCATCAAGTTTGGCCTTATAAATAAATTTGGTCAAATGAACGTATAGACAAGCGCAAGGCTTGGATATTAAAACTGGATAGGAAAGCCCGTCAGTAAATTTATGAGTCTGTTCTCTTCATTTTGCTGAGGAGGATTACTTTTATCGATGTAAGTTTTAGTATTTTTTAAGGTTATTGTACCTATATTTATCATTATTATTTTTCGGTTCAGCTAAGGATTTTAAAAAAGCGAAAGATACTGAAAAACACTGCAGTCACCTTCAAATTCATGAGGTCATGAATGACCTGCATTCAGAACATATTTACATTTACCTTCATAAACACACTTTGAATTTACAGTGCCATCTAAATATTCCATATATTTCAAGATACTCAATCTAATGTCTGCCATTCTACTTAAAACTGTTTTCAATTACAATATTAAACAATTTTGTAAAAAAACTCGTGTATACCTTGAAGTACTTATTAAAACTTTTCAAAATAAACCGATCCAACCTAAAAATGTATCTTCCATAGGTATCTTCTATCAGTCTAAAATTCAAAAGAAAATCACTACAATTATGCCAGCAACTTATAAACAGTAAACCTTGATCACAATAAGTGTTTTAGGCATTAAATAATCAAATACTACACATAAATAATAAATTAAAGCGGCAACTTGAATATAAAACACATTAACAGCAATGTAAAAACAAACGGCTAATGTACCAAACGTTAGTTCGCATTTTTTCCGCACTGGCGCTGGCATCTTAAATTCTGACGCCTATAGCCGTTACTGGCCAAGTCAGAACCCTCAGTGATTTCAAGAAGCGCATACCCAAAATCCACAAAGTTATTGTTTGGGCTGGCATTGTTGTAGGACGTATTATTGGATCTTTCTGGATGTAAATAAAATTTTGAAAAATATTTAGGTATGCTAAAAAATCACATTATTCCATCTTGCAGACTGTTGTTTCCGGGTGAAAATAATGCAATTAACCAGCAACTATGGTTCCAACAGAATGGGATACAACCACATTTTGCGGCAAATATCAGTATATTTAAATTCACAATTTCCAGGACGCTGGATAAGCAGAAGAGAAGTATACAATAGAATAGCCAACACGCTCCCTAGATCTAAATGTTTAAGATTTTTATCTATGGGGGTATTTCAAATGTAACATTTAGTCAATCGACCAGATAACATTAAAGATTGAAACAGAAAATTTCAAGTGAAATCCGGGACATTCCTGAAGACTTCCGAGTAAATGTTATGGAAGGGTTTCGGGACCAGCTTGAACATTGCTTAGCGGAAAATGAATGTCACTTTCAACACCTCATTCGTTAATTGTTATATTTTTTGTTTCATTTTAAAAAATAAATAATTAAGTGAGCAATTACATTATTTTACAAAAATTAACTAAACGCGTTTTGCTAAAATTTCTTTATGCAACCAAATCAAATTTTTAGTTGTCTTTTAAAAAATCTAAAATTAGTCTCCATAACAACCAAACGCGAAGACAAAATTATTTCATGTTGACAGAAACATGGCAAATAAACTGGTAAAAAACATTTATTCAGGACATTTTTTTCAAATACAAGGTTCCAGCATTATACGCGACTTCTTTTTCCACGTTGTATTTTCTATAATATTTATCTTCAAATAATATAGACATCCAAAAAAAACGTCATCAACTCTGGCTATGAACGAGAGAGAATAGAGATGGAAATAGCGGTCATGTCTAAGCTTTTCGGTTATGTCAAACTTTTGACAAGTGACTGTCACAATTTGTAAAATAAACAATGCCTGTCATATGATGTGACAGTCTTGACAAGTAAATAAGGTTATAAATTCGATTAAGAATAGAAATACGTCTTTTTTTCTCGGCCAACTTTGATGACGTTTTTTTTTAATGTCTATATTTAGCGGTCTATATTGAAGACTTATTGTGATATTAGAAACAAAATCATACTGACTTGGGCTTTTTGAGGTAACTAATTAGTTACATACATAACACATAAAAATAAAACATGTTATTTACATACATAAAATATGTTTACCTTTTATAGTTCAGTGAACGGATTTATGTAAACAACAAAAATAATACATTTTTTTTTTTCCCGTTATCTTCTTTTGAATACTTGCCGTTAAAGTTTAATACAGTTTTTACATAAAAGTCTGAATTTATTTTAAAGAAATTATAGCCAGCAACTAGATTCCATGTAAAATTTTGATAGGTCTGTTGGTAGAGCTCCAAATATAATGCTGCCACGTCCTCCATGTTTGGGTAAACAGAATAAGCTTTTTTAAGTAACTCCACACCATTCACAATGTAGTCCACAGAGGGCACCGAGGAATTTCCGTTTGAAAATATCTAAAACAACAATTTGTTTACTTCAATTTATTATTTCACATAAATATGTATGTACAGGGCTAGTTTTATAAATGAAGCTCCTTTTTATTTATTTTTTTTACTTTTATTCGGTTTAAAAAAACAGTTTGAAATGTTTTTTTACGTAAAATATAGGTGTGATGACGGTTTTGGTAAAACTTCTTACACACAGGGCGTACAAAAAGTATTATTTAAATAAAAATCTTTTACATGTCTTTGTATGTAATTTGCTTGTATATTTTGATATATGTATTTGGATTCCCTATATTATTCTGAATCTAAATACGTACATGTATATCATGTATTTTTCTTATTACTTTTTGTGCAATTTTCAGTAAACTTTATAACATTATCGATTGAATTTATTACAGCCATATTGAAACTATGTTTCGAAATCAAATAAATATCATGTTAAGCATCAATATTTTATTCTAACCATCAGAGTTTTATTAATCTCCTGATGATGTCAACATGGTAGACGCATTGATTAAAAGTGATTTTAGTGGAAACCATGTTTACGGTTACAAATAGTTCAAGCGAATAGTTTTATCAGTTTTTGGATAGAGGTGGATTATGTAGATGAGTGTTGTACTTAAGGAATAAAATATGGTTTAGTTGCTCATAAAGTTGTTCTCTAAGCATTATATAAACCGAGACAAATGAGGTCCACTTAATAGAAAACATGTTTGTAATTAAAACGGCATAGAAAAAGTTGTACCTACATATATGTGTGAAAAACAAACTAATTTAATATTCTATCAAAAACAAAAACTAAAAATGATTTAAACTGAAACTTCACGAAAAAATATCTTAAAAAAACGTTGCAAATGGGCCTTATTTCTTTCAGTTGCAGTAGTAAGGCCCATATACTTTAAGCTTAGTAAAATACTACTTAATAAACTTTCAAAAACAACAACTAAATTCCTTCGACTTTTTCTTTAAATATCAACTCTCCAAAGGACTACTTGACAACAAAATGAAGCTGGCACTTGTTAAAATAAAATAGGATTCTGTAAAATAACTTTATTTTATGTAAATATTATAAAACATGTGACTGATCACCAAAATCAACACAACTAGTCGTTTTCCCGCCAAATGAATACGTGGGGGCGGTTGGTCACGTACGTGAAATTATTTACACTTATAGTCGAACTAATTGATGGGTATTATAGACTGAATTCGTTTTTGACTGTAGTGGCTTACAAATGAGGCTTTATTACCTGATGGGCCTTATTTGTTGCAGGTACCTTATATGTATATTTCGCAACAAAAATTTACACGTATCGAAAGACAACAGTTAACATTACTTCAATTTGATTTTTTACTTGGTACTAAAATATGGCTGTTCTAAATTGAAGTGAAGTTTTTTATAGTTTTTGGAGACTTATATAAGAATTAATAAGAAAAACATGTAACATATACATATATGTAAATATCTTTAATCAGAATAAAATGGGGAACCTAATGTTATCAAAATATACAGAGTGTTCCATTTAAATTAAACTTAATTTTCTATACCCCCTCTATATAATACGAGCTGTTACTAAAACCATTATCATATCTGGGTTCTGCATAAAAGACCGTCTGACACGGGTTTTAAAATTTTTAAAATCGATCGAAAATTGATTTAAAAAATAAAGGGGGGTATTCATTTATAAAATTAACCCTATACATATTACCTAAGTACTTAAAACTGCGTAATTATTTATCTTAGGGTACAATGAGATACAATGGCGAATTTAACATATTATTATCTAACTAATTAACACATTATTTAAAAATTAGTTTTTTCTTAAAAAACAAATATATTGCATGCTTTAATGAATAGAAGATAAACACATATGTGTACAGGGTTAGTTTCCATAATTTGAATAATTCCATAAGTTATTTCATGTTTATTATTGAAATGAGAAAAACATGATATGAGAAAAAACAGTTGAACATCAGAAACAATAAAACTGAATCGAAGTCTTGTTTTTTTTTTTAATGGAACACCCTATGTATTATTACATCTTCAGATTCCTCGATTTTTTTCCTTTTCAAAAATATATAGTATGTCTATGTTTCCTTCAGCAGTTCGCGACATATTTCTTTTAAAAATAAATAAATAACCTCAAACTGTTCCTATTCGTTAAACCCGATTATTGTTTTAAACAATTAGTAATAAGTAATAAAATAAATATAAATTAATGAAATATAGCTCAATACTTTTTAAATGTCAGTTCTGCTAATGTTCTTCTTTTTTCCTGGTCCAATCGTCAATGGTACATGCGATCCGTTGTCGGTACTATGTAACTACATTTTATATTTTATTTATTTGACCTTCTGAATCAAACATAGACATGTTATATTTCTGAATTGGGATAAATTATAAAGAGAAAAGGTTTCTTAGTTTCTGCTATTCAATTGTTTTTTCTCATATCATGTTATAAAAGTGTATGCAAAAATCTACAACTTTTGTCTGAGAAACTTTTTTCTAATTTCAATGATACACTTGCGTAATAACTTGTGTAATTGTGAAAAGTTTGAAGTTTTTTATTTATTTTTTAAATGAAATATGTCGCAACCTGCTGAAGTAAACATATATAAGTTATATAGTTTTGATATGCAATAATATATAGGATGTTCCATTAAAAAAAAACAACTTTGATTCAGTTGTAAAAATTTATACAAAAAATCTATAGCTTTTGTCTAAAGTCCTATTTTTATATTTTAATAATAAACTCGCAATAACTTGCCAAATTATGGAAACTAACCCTGTACATGTGTTGTGTCAATAACAATAGAAATTTTAATACATATACATACAAATATAATTGTTAATTCTGGATATAGAGTGTGGAACCGCCAAATGGAATAAATTCAGGAGCTCCATTATTATGCATTTTTTTATAAAATTCTGTCAATCAATTTCTAATTTTAAAATGACATCTTGTGGTGATAGCTACAACCCCTAAATTTTCAAACTGGAAGTAGGGGCTTGTGATACTTCATTTAAAAGGTCTTTTCATTCTCTATTCAAAACTGCCATGGCTTTAAATTTTATTGCAGAAATTAACAAGAAAAAAAGTTTCTCCAGCGTAGGAAATTCGTTACATTAAAATCATTATTAATGCAGCAGATGTTCAAAATGCATGCCTCCAGCATCTTGGCATCATCCTAGATGTAAATAGAAATGTCTTCTAACGTTAGTTAACATCTGCGGGGTAATCGACCTAATTGCAAATATTATTCTTCATATTCCCATAGGAAGAAGTCTAACGCCGTGAGATCAGGTGATCGTGCAGGCCATTCTACAGAACCACGTCTCCCTATCCAGCGATTTGGAAAGACTGTGTGGAGATATTACCGGACATTGACTTCGTAATGTGCTGGTGCACCGTCCTACTGGAACCATATTGTATTACCTGGAAGTTGTGGGTATCCTTCAGCTGGATACAAGTTTTCCATCGTCGGTACAACATTATTTTGGAGCAGCGCTAAATAAGTATCTCCAATTGCCGTCAATGAAGTAGGGACCAATGATATTTTCTCCAATTATTCCTGCCCAAACATTAACTTTCTCAAGGTTTTACGCGTGTAGTTCCCCTCATCCAGTGAGGATGTTCTCTCGACCAGTAACGACAGTTTTAGCGATTAACATCGCCATGAAGTGTAAATGTAGATTCATCCGAAAATAAAACATTTTCTATTTGTAACGTATTGTCATCTATAATTTGCATCATTTGTTCACAAAAGAGAATTCGTCTATCAAAATCGTCTTCCGTGAGCTCATTAGTTGGTACCAGTTTATATGGGTGCATCTGATTTTCTGTCAATACGCGGAGAAACGGGGAATGGCTAATATTTAATTCTGAAGCTGTTTAACGACTCGAGGTATGTGGATTTTCTTCAAGCAGAAACATTACATCCAATTTCTGATCATCACTGAGTTTATTGGGAGGATTTTTCTTTAGCTGCCGTACATGTCCACGTTCTCGAAACTGCTTCTCTATTTTATTTACGGTACCTTGATATATCGGCGGCAACTCCGGATATTTTTCTTGAAATAGGCGAACAACTTCGGCCTGCGTTCGTGTTCTGTCTCCGTAACCGATGATCTGCAGAATCGTTCGATCTTATGCATTTCTGTTAGGTAAACCATCTCTCTGAATTGCAACACGAAAACTAAAGCAAAAAGTTTAACACTGATAACTGTTAACTACTGTTACAATGCCAAGCACGTTTCTAGGTAATTTCACTAAAGGTGATAATGTGCCAACTTCTTAAATTTCAGGTTTGTCTTTTTGCTGCTTGCTCGTTTTTGTCGATCGAGTGTCAAGCAAAAAATTGTACCTATGTATTAGTAAGTTTTCATCTTATAGTAGGGAATGTCGGCAATTACAGACATTTATTTTTTGTTATTATTAACATTTCAGAACCTAAAATTGACAAATAGTGTTACTTTAAAAAAAAAAGTTTTATTTTAATTTAACGAATTTCCTACACTGGAGAAACTTGATTATTGCAGTTAATTTCTGCAATAAAATTTAAAACCATAGCAGTTTTGAATAGAGAATGAAAAGACCTTTCAAATGAAGTATTACAAGCCCCTACTTCCAATTTGAAAATTTAGGAGTTGTAGCTGTCACCTGAAGGGCTTTGAATTTAGGTATGACATTTTTACGTCGCAAGATGTCATTTTAGAATTAGAAATTGACGTGTCTCAGAATTTTCTAAAAGAATGCATAATAATGGAGCTAATGAATTTATTCCATTTGGCTATTCCACACTGTATAACGTTAACACTGAAGCAGTGGCGTGGTCAAAACTGATCTATGTGGGGATATATGTACTTATTGTACTACTATTTTTTTACCAGTAACTTTTTCCATAACAATTAGTCTTACCTTGTGGAAAAAAGTTATTACTCTTAACCCTTGAGGACCTATATCCTCTATATCCGCCCTGGCTACGCCATTGCATTAGAGTAATGTAGAATATTATTTTTTTACCCTTCAAGTAAGGAAAACTATTTACTAGCAAAAACGAATGTAGTAAAAACTGCAAAATGTCAGGTAATAGTTCACTGGTTTTATAAATAAATTCTCCTATTCTCTAGATATATGCAACTTACGGATATATCAGACATTCCTGTTAATGTTTCTTCTTTAGATGATGCTTTAACATAAATTATTAGAGAACAAAAGATACTCAAAATAATATTCGAACACATGTCTTACAACAATTATTGGAACTGATAATTTGTTACTATGATTGGTTTATCAAAATTAACAATGATTGTCAAAGATGTTAGATCTCTTATATATGTACATATGTAGGTACCTACCTATTTTCCACATTATTGAGCTGTGTGGACATTATTTACTTTTTGGTGATTATTTAACCAATGATAAAATAATATTTGATTTATGTAGTTTTATGAGGTTTATGTATTTTTCCAAACAAAACTATCAATATTTAATGTTTGCTCGCTTTATGCATCAATTTTACACTAGAGTAAAACTATAGTACTAATATAATTGTATTAACAGTTATTGGAGTAATATGAGAATGGTGTCTCTATTTGGGTCAATGCAGCGTTCCTTTTTCATTTACAGATATATATACATCATTTATGGAAAATGTATCCAAACATATAATATGTGTATATATATTTGTATTTACTATACAGGGTGTCCCATACAAATGTCAAAACTTTTAAAGCGTGTATTCTATAGGTTGTATTAAAGGTCTTTTTTTATCTCAATACAATAACGTAACAATTTGAGATTTGGTGTGTATCTTTTACTAGCAGGATATCTTACAGTACAATTTTATTTTCTCTTTCCACACAGATGGGGTTGAAACAGGTAGGGGAGACCGAGGTGAGAAACAATTTTGACATTTTGCCTCATACACAAAATTCCATAAACACAAATCGTATGAGATTAGTGTCAATCGATAGTCCATTTCTTACACTTACAGCTGACTGCGATTTATGCGATTAAAACTTGTAGCTCGAGCAATATGTACTAGTTGGTTGAGGTAGTCTCAGAAATAGAACAGTATGATATTTCATGAAAGACCGAAGCCAAACTTCATCTGCCATTTCCTGGTCAACCCAAGAAGTACATTTTTTGTTAGACTCCACACCCAATCTATAAGCAAAACTTCTGACTTTCTTAGTGCTTAGGCTGAAGTTAGCAGCAGCGTAGTTTAAGAGATAGCCACAGAGTATCTTTTCCTCTGAAGATGGACAGTTTTTTCTGGATATCCATCAGATGGAGGAATCGCTGTTTCGTTAGCTTCACAAGCCGTTTTTTTAATATACCTGTAAAGAGAAGTATGGTTGTAACTCGAAGCCGCATCACGGATACTTTTCTGATGCAATGTTACTTCCTATGTGGCGAATATACTCGCCTTTCTGCTATCAACTGCTCGCGACTCATCATACTGTTACAAGTCTTTCTTTTATAATTGGTGGGCATGCATCAGTAGACAAAATAAGGAAAAAAAAACAAATAAACTTCATCATATAAGCAAATCAGCCATATAAAACTTAAACCAGGTGAATTAAGTTTTTTTCAGTTTGTTTCAAATCCATTCTGTAACAAAACTCCTCTAAATTTTTATTCAATTAAGAACCAAAAATCAAATCAAAAAAGAAATGAGCTGTACCAGTGCTATAAATTGAATCGTTAGTTACTGAGCTTTCGAAATATAAACGTGGTAAAAACAAAATATGAACAGTCTAAAACTTACTTTTTTACGATTTTGAGTCAAAGATGCGAACATGGCCCGGGGGCGGCGGCGGGAAGCTGCCGAATTACGACGTTATCAGCTCGCTAACGGTTTTAAGGGGTTTTTTGTTTCCCAAAATTAAAATGGCCATAACTTTTTGAAACAAAAATATTTTGTAACAAATGCGAAGTGGGTCCCATGCGTCGTTTTCAAGATATGGCTAACTGAAATATCACGCACCGCCACTGATCAGTGGTCAAGAGTATGTGAATTAGTTTTTTAGCATGAATTAGTTTATTTGTTTTATCAGTTTCCCAATCCATTCCAAATCAATTCGAAACCATCAAAATAGTTTGCTGATGGTAAGCAAATTATTAGATATGCATGTCTTCATAGACATGCATGACACAATGAAATTCATAGAATCTTAATTATTTTGTCTTGATTTCTGTTCTTGTCCGAAATTCGAAATTGAGATTTTTTACTTATAGGACAAATTGTGACACTTAATAAAAGTTTAGAATTCTTCCCGATCACTAATATATTTTATATAAACTTAAACAAATAACTTGTAAAAAAATCAACTGCCATATTGTAAATAGAGCATTTAGTACAACATTCTGTGTATTTCCCACATTTTGCCAATTACAAGTGTCTGACAATTTGTGATTAATTTGCAACCACACATCGGCATTTAATAAGTATATCTAAAAGAGATCTATTATAATTTCCACACAAATTTTTAAAAGCAAGACAGAATTGCAAATCTTGTTTGTTTTGCTATTTGCTGTTTCTTTACTATATCATTTGTTTTAAAAAAGTAGGTCAAAAATATATTAAACCAGTGGCGACAGTGGAATTTGACATGCTCGTATTTCCGTAAGGAGGCATGGGACCCACACCAGGGGTGGTTACTAGACCTAAGCAGAAGGCTGTAATGGCAAAAAATCTTCAGAGAAAACTTTTTTTTCGCGTTTCGCGGGCGAAATTTTTTTCCAAAAGTGGCTGCCTCCGGGCAGATCTTGGAAATGGCTTGCAAAATTTTTTTTTCCATAATCGAGTATCATATTTTTATTCATAATAAAATTTTTTTTATCCTTATGATTTTTGCAAAATTCTTATTTTCCTTATTAAGGAGACGTAGGTAGTAGTGACAGTTGGTTTAATTATCTCGTATTTTCGTAAGGAAACATAGGACCCACATTATATTTTAGAGAGTGATTATGAAAACTAAATATTATATTATTATTACAAAAAAACTTCAAATAAAACTTTCAAAAAATGTCTACCTCACTAGTAAATATTGAAAATGCCTTGCAAAATATTTGAGAGTTTTTTATATCACTAATAATAAGTAAATATTAAATGTTTTTATCCTTGTTACTTTTTTCGAAATCTCGAGATCTGTTAAAGATATAGGCATTCTAATTTTTATTTCATACCAGCATTTCGTTTCTGATATTCCATAACAGGTTCAAGTTATAAGAAGTTTGTACACCAAAAAATGTATCAAATATTTCACAAGCCGTTATCAAAGATTTTTTTTGGTGAGCAACCCGTTTTTCGAATTCCTTTTTGAAAGTTTCATTTGACGTTTGTTTTTTTGCTATGACAACATTTCTGTTTGGATGCAATAATCAGTCCCCAAAATATGATATGAACATACTATGTTTTCTTACGAAAATACGAACATTTTAATTCTACTAACCGTTACCGCTACCTACTTCCCCTTAGTACGGTTCTGTTAGGATCCGTGATTTCTGACTCTATTGACAATATTCAACAAGTAGGTCAAGCCCAATACATTTTTATATGCCAAAATTAGTTACAACACGAAAATATACATAAAAAATCGGAAAAATCCGTAGAATTGAATAAACTACTTTTCCCGAGCTGAATTTCGCCGCGTCATATTCAAAATATCGCCCAAAATTGTCCAAAAACACTTTTTTCGTTTAAAAAAAAATATGCATCCTACAAAAAAAAGTGTCAAATAAAAGTTGTAGAACTTATTAAAACAAACAATTTAGGCCTAATCCGACTTTAATAAATGAATAAATAATTTTTTTATTGCAACAGATTTTTTCAATTGCTTATATCTTTGAAAAATATATAATATTTGTTCATGAAACTTGGAGAATGTATAGTTCTCGATAAGTACAATAAGCTGATATGTTGAACATTACAAAATTCCTGATAGTTTTTGCAAAAATCGCATTTTTTCGCAAAAAATGCTTTTTTTTTAAACTCCAATAATTCATACACAAATGCACTTAGAGAGTTCAGTTAGGGCTTAAAAGTTTCTTCAAGACTTGTACTTTGGTGTACAAATAAAGCTCGAATCGTAATATGATTGTTAATACGCTAAAATAACCGCGCAAAAGTCGCCATTTTTGTTTAACGGAAAAAAATATATTTTTTAAAAAAGTTTAAATTATGTATATCGAAATGACGTTATTGCTATTCGATAGCTGCTTTCTTACAAATTAAAAAAAAAAAAGCTTTACCCTACGACCTTCTGGAGCCGAAATTTTTATTTTTTTTTTTTTCGAAAAATCGCAACTGCCTCATTTCTTAATATTAAGGCCTAAAATTTGCATATATCGTAGTTAGATACTTGTACTTTCATATAAATATTATTTTATGGAAATCAGTGCCATTTCCTGATCTGTAGACTACATGGTATTGACCCCTATACAAAATGCTGCCTCCGCTTGATGTTCGTTCATGCGCGTGGTGGTCGGAGAGAGAGAAGCCGACTCACCAACTTGGGGCTAACTAACGGCATCTCGTTAGTTAGAAGGCCCTAGCTTAGTGTAGTTATAAAGTTTAAGCCTAACTGAACTCTCTAAGTCATTTGTATAATATTGGAGTTTAAAAAACTATTTTTTTTAAAACTATTTCTTTATAATAAAAAATATTTTTTATATTTATTTATTTATTAAATAAATAAATTAGGCTTAAATTGTTTGTTTTAATAAGTTCTACAACTTTTATTTGAAACTTTTTTTTGTAGGACGCATATTTCTTTTTAAAACGAAAAAGTGTTTTTGTCCAACTTTGGACGCTATTTTGAATATGATGCGGCGAAAATCAGCTCAGGAAAAGTAGTTTATTCAATTCAAAGACCCCGATATGTAATTTTCTGCTGACTTTTTGCAAAACGAGGTGTTTTTTGACGATTTTTTAAAGATTTTCTTAAACGTGTTGTACGATACTACATAGATATTTACCTTCGTGTAAGTAAAAAAATGCCCTTTTCAGTTCCGTCAGTCAAAAGTATGGGGTTTGTCAAAAAAAAATATATATCGATGACGTCATACCCTTTGAGAAGTGGCGGAAAAAATTAGACTCTTAAAAAAATGGCAGTTCATATTCATATATCCTTTGGCATGTCCGAGAGATTCTTCCAAAAAAAAATCTGTAACGAATTAATAGTTTTTGCTTTATATAGTTACTGCTTTACGAAAGTATAGATGTGCTGTATATTTTTGTGAAGTTTTGTTAAATCTAAATTAAAACACAAAATCAAATATATATGTGAAACTTTATTTCAGTCGTTTTATATTATATGTACATCAATCAGATCTCAGTTTAAAACTAGAAACTTTTTACAAATAAAACAACCCAATTTACATCTAAAATTCTTTCATCTTATTTTAAAGTTAAACATAAACTTAAATTATAAATCTATATACACAGGAAACATCCAATTTACTGTTTTTTTGTTATTAATTTTCCTCAAAGTAGGTAAATATTTAACACCAAGTGTTATTTTCCAAATTATTCTCCATTCCGTTCCTGCCATTCCACATTATTTTATGACCGTTCATATCACTAAATTGTTCATTGAACTTAATATTATTCACAGGAATCTGTCCCTTGTAAGTCCTCTTTAACGATTTTCTTTCTCCCTTGGATTGGCTATCCGAATTCGTGTCAACGGACTGTAAACTGTGAGTTTTGTGAAGGGAAAGTCTTACTGGCTTTTTCGGAGGAGTTGGCCTCGGCTTTGCGTTATTATCGTAGTAGTTTGGATAGGAAGACAGTTTTCTATTGTCATTCGTCGGTTCCGACGTGTAATCTACAATCTTTTGTGTGTTTCCTCTACAGCTGGTTGTGACGGAGTTACAATCGCTGTCAAAATCGAGGGATTTAACGCTTCTAGAGTCATGATAATTTTTATATGATCTTCCTATATTTTCTCCGGAATCAACAACGTCTAGATCTTCGACGCTCTTGGAATCCGAGTACTTGGGTCCTATATGTATCTCTGACCGAAAATCTAGAACAGAAGTGGACTTTCTGGCATTGTAGTGTTTTAAAATATCGGCGTTGTACTTTTCTGAAGCAGTCAGGCATTTTTTGTCGGTGTTTTTCGTACAAGCTCGTGTCCCTATTCCTTGTGAGTTCGTGAACTATTTTCGTCGCTTTCTTATAACTTTGATCCATTATATCACCGGAGTATTCTTTCTCGGAGTTTGTCTTCGCAAACTCAGAAGAGTACCTATGAGTCTCGTGCTTTTTCTTGTTGTATCTGCTCATCTGTGCTAAGTTAGTTTCCGAATTATAATCGCTGTGTTGATGGTTGTGTTTCCTATAAGTAATCTTATCGGAGTTGTCTAAAACTTGACCGTTTGGGGGGTATTGAAATCCATTTCTTGAAGACCGATGTTTGTGCCTGTATTGGTTCTTGTGGCAGTGATAATCGCCGTTCTGTATAGGTGCGGGGATATGGACGTTGGACACGTTAGAGAGGCTGCTCCTGGATCGCACTGGTAGAGACGATTCCTTGGATTCGCTGGCAACGTAGGTATTGGAGTGGGAGTTCTTTTGGAAATTTCTCATGTCGGAATTAACAGAAGGCGTACCGTGATGAGGATTCTGCGTGGTAATGTTGATGTTCGTGACGTTTTGGTTAGATTTTACTGTGGATATTACTGGGGAAGGAGTTACCACTCTTATGTCTTCAGTTGATTTGTGGCTCAATAAGTCGGAAACCTGAAATACATAAAACTTCTTTGTGTTCATTTTACCACAAGATATTTATGTCTTATTAACATGCAAGGCTCAGTTACAGCACTAAAAAAGGGATGAATCTCATAGAATTTTTACGTCTAAAGCAATTCCGATATTCTCTAGCACGCCAGGTTTTAGAGTTAAGCAATCGCCCTAAAAGTGGCAATTTTGGGCGACTATGAATTCTTTGCGAGAGATAAAATTACAGTCACGTTTGTATCTTACCAAAAAAACGTACATGGTAGGAGAAATTTGATTTCAAAATCGTAAATAATATTAATAATGATTTTATTAAGCTTTCCTCTTAGTAAAGAGGTTTAAATGTGAGAAAAAAAGAATTGAGGATGTAGCTCTAGGTAACAGTTATCCAAAAAAAAAGTACAGTGCAACTTCTTTACTCCGAATACCTCCTTGTCAGATCCTATTCAGTTTATCGAATCGTTCAGATTAATGAACATACAACGGAATACATTTAACTGTTGGTGGATTCAGATATTTTTTTTTGCAGAAAATTTCATGTTCAATTTTATTTTAACTGTAATATATCTATGAGTGATATTTTACTTTCTGTTTGTGTTAAAATTTTATTTCTGTTTTCTGTTTTAGTTATATTCGGGATACACTTAAATCTGTTTTTATTTTGTTTATTTTTCATGTTACTTATTAAAAATGGTCAATTTACAGATTCTTGATATTTTATCCGGTTGATTCATTTGTATTGAGCCATTCCCTCAAAGTGCTTAAAATTGCAACATGCCTTTGACAATAATCATCATAGGATAGACGTTTGTGGTTTACAACTAATAAAAAAATCAATAAACAGTATACAGTAAGATGCTTTCGAAAGTGTAGAAATTGTTAAATTGTAAAATAATAAAGTAATGGGCCTACATCTAACATTCTACTGTTCTGGTTAGTAAACAAGCATAAAAGTTACAGTGCACCGAGCCATAACTATCACGAGTCGATGAACCGCAATGGGAACTTTAATATAAATAGAATAGATGATTATATTATTTAACCTTAGCTTTAATCATCTGCTGATAATGCCAACCTGGTTGGCGAAAAGCACATTGAGTGCAAAAATGTTTCGCTATTAATTGGAAAAATGTTAAATAAATACCTGTTCCTCCAGATACGATATTCTATGCGTCAGCCTGATGTTATCCGATCTAAGACCTTCTTTCGCCTTCTGTGCCTCTTCGGCTCTTTCCTTAATCACTTCTAATTCCGATCGGAGGGCGGACACCTCTTTCGATGCATTATTAAGGGGCGCCACTGTTCCATCTTGGGATGATTTTCTCAATATCACGACTTGAGCCGGATCTGGAGCGGCAGCCAGCAATCTCATGAGGTCGTCCCTGGTCTTGTTTAGAACTATTTTGCCATTAACTTCAATTAATCTGGAAAGTAATATAATATTTATTATATTATGTAATGTACGAGGTGAACTCTAAGTAATATATTAGTTTATTTGAAAGTATGTTGATATCTTGGATTTTTTTTATAAAAGCGTCTGTGAAATTTTGTTTGCTTTTTTGTTTTCAAAACAAATACGTCTTATTAATTTAAGTT
The DNA here is from genome assembly GCA_029963805.1 of Aromia moschata. NCBI lineage: Eukaryota > Metazoa > Arthropoda > Insecta > Coleoptera > Cerambycidae > Aromia > Aromia moschata. Next base: position 174,543 of record JAPWTK010000375.1, on the reverse strand, counting down.
ACTCACAAGGAAAGGTCACGAAGTGTATCTCGCCAATTTTGATGAAATTTAAATATGTTGTAGAGCATCAAAAAATAAGAGACGAGTATTTTTTTTATCTGCGGAAAAGCACTATAAGGGGGTGAAAACCGCCCCTCAAGTTTACCCCAAAAAACGGTTTTTTCTAAATATCTCCAATTGTACTTGATTAATTAAATTGAAACGAAATGGAAAATATTTCTCTTTGTCAGACTCAACTTCTAACAATAATTTGGTCTTTGGGGGTAGCAACCCTTATATTTTATTTCAGTAAAACGATTTTTTTAAACATTTTCGCATGTAAAATTTGTAATAGAATTTAACAAATTTCGGAAAAAATATTTCCGAGATTGTAATTGAAAATTAAAGTTGACGTCTTTCGGGGTTTCAAAAAATAACAACGTTATCGGGGGTAAACAACCCCATCAGTGTCAAATACATTCATATGGTAACCATGTATACCTATATATATGTATGTATACATGTTGTAATCTTGCTAACCTCTCGGACCTGAAATAGTCGCGATTTCGCGTCTTGGGGGTTGACAGCACTGGGGAAAAGTTGCCTTTTTTGCGAGATGGATTCGGCCCTTCATAATTTCGAAGTACCTACTTTTATTTAACGGAAACTCAAAATTTTTTAATCGAGTTACGTGCGATCTGTTTCTTTTCGCCTAAGCTTCAATTTGAGCACTTATTTAGCCAGATACTTGCAAAAATAAATAAGTTACAGCAAAATTTTCATGGGGCGAACAAGACGTAAGTATAGCGGCGCGGGCCAATCGCTGGAGTAGACTTCTACTTGCCAGCGTGGTGCAGCCGCGCCACTTGATAAAGTCGAAACTTCATGTTTATAGTGATTGTCAATTCATAATTAACGACCTCAAACGTTTACGATTATGTTTTAAATAAAATTGATCTATTTTTCAAAATTTTGTCCGCCATATTGGATCCATTATTTTAAATTCTTAAAATCTAATATTAGATTCGTAACTGGCGACTTCAAAAACCCCTTCATACTAATTTTCATGAAAATCCAGGTGTGAGTAAAAATTCACATCATTAATTCGTGTTAGGGGTTGTTTACCCTGTTTTTACGAAAATGCCAAAACACGTTCGCTTTATTTTCCGAAATATCATGTTAATAAATTTTTTGTTAATAGTACAATTGAAGTTTATATTATAGACCGGGAAATTTTCGATTTTACCATATGAATGTATTTCACACTTTTGGGGTTGTTTACCCCCGATAACGCTCTTATTTTTTGAAACCTCGAAAGACATCAACTTTAATTTTCAATTACAAGCCCAAAAATTTTTTTTTCCGAAATTCTTATAATTTACTGCAAATTTTACATGCGAAAATGTTAAAAAAAATTCTGAACGAGGACCAAATTGCTGTCAGAAGTTGAGTCTAACAAAGAGAAATATTTTCCATTTTGTTTCATTTTAATTAATCAAATGTAACTGGAGATATGTAGAAAACCCGTTTTTGGGGGTAAACTTGAGGGGCGGTTTTCACCCCCCTTATAGTGCTTTTCCGCAGATAAAACAAAATACGTGTCTCTTATTTTTTGATGCTCTACAACATATTTAAATTTCATCAAAATCGGCGAGATACACTTCGTGACCTTTCCTTGTCAGTTTCTTTCCAATGCTTTTTTTAAAGATAATGCTTATATCGTCACTAGACTAGAAGTATGGTCTAAATGTATTAGTTAATAAGTTTACATCTGGTATTCATCACCCTCAGTTCCGTTTACCCTTGGTTTGTAGGTTTTATTTTATGTACAAATAGAATAGCAATAAACTAGTATAGCAATAAGTTTAGTGCCCAAAATTCTTCGTAGTTTTTGGAAATTTTAATAAAATATGTCATTTGGTAATTAGAGTTGGATTTTTTAAAGGCATCTTTTATACAGGTATGGAACCTTGATATAGACGATGAACAGCTGAAAGATTCGGTGTTGAAGGGAATAGGCCACGCCTTGCGCTATCTGTGACGCTTACATTAACGTTGCATAGTTGGACACAAGGACAGTTAAACAAAAGCATTTAGGGGAGAAGCAAATGTACAAAAACGATTTGTCTCTAATGATGTAGAAATCCCAACGCAGTATATTTTTGCGTATTCGTATGTTGTCATTTGTTTTCAAAATGGCAATAAAAACTGTAACCTACGTTAAAACCAAGTAGAAATTCAAAGCACAAAAAAATTCAAAGTTTGCCGAGCAAAAAAAAAGGTATTTTTATCTTCAATTTATAACCTTATATATAATTGGTAAGGTTGTTGCATTATCATTATTTATTTTATAATTGTGGCAGCTACTTATCAAAAGTTTGACAACAAAGTTTCGCTACGAGCTTCGACATAACCGCTATTTCCACTTGTCAAACTTTTGACAAGTGGCTGTCACAATTGTTTTACAATAATTGTAAAAAGAAGAGGATTATTCAGTAAAAAGAAGAGGATTATTTTTGTAAGCCTGTTTCTACGACTGCGTAGTTCAATTTCTGTTATGGATAAAATTTTTGCCTTACTAGGCAATATAAATACTTCAGAAACTCTTTTGAGAAAGCAACCTGACCACAAAAATTATTACCCAGTATATTAACTTTAAGATTTAAACACTAAGATTTTGTGAAATAATACATCTAAAAAGTAAACAAATCGAAATCAAAATCGTCAAAACCAGCATTATTAAGGCACGATTATTTTAGGTTAACTTTGGAGGTCTATAAGGATAATCCAAAAACCAAAAACGTTTTATGTGGATTTTTTTCGCATATGCAAACCCTGTAGAATACATATTAGAAATTAATTTAAACATTCGAAATAATAAACAACATAAACATTTGAAATAATATTGAAACGACAAAACTACATAAGTTATAGATGTACTTTACACTTTTAATGAAATATGTGTTGTTTTCATAAAATAATACGTATTTAATATTCTTTTTTAATTCAAGTATATTAATCGATGCTCTTAGACAAGTCAACCGTAATTACAATTTTTTACAAAATTTCGACTTAATTATTCAATTTCACGATTGCTTCCTGCATTACTAAGCCATTACCAAGCCGTTGCATAAAATAGTAATAATAATAACGGTGTTCTACTAGCCGAAGAAAGATATACTGACCAACGACTGAACAGTCCACGAGTACACCGATTTAGTGAGGTAAGTAAAGTCGTTTCATTATTCACCTGTGGATTGCAAGTTGGTTAAAATGCAACGTAATGTGCAATATAAATGTAAATAATACTCTTGCCTCAGATAATTATGTTGTGTACCGTCCGTTATGGATGCTACCCACTAAAATAATAGTTATTGCTCGAAGATTAACCTACAATACAACATCAGCACATCTTTCATAACTGTTCTTCTGATCTGTAATCTATCTATGATCTGTAATTTATATATTTTTTGGTAATAAAACTAACAGCAATTGCTGCGGAGAAAACATCACTCCGAAAACTACACTAGGAGCAGAAATTAAGCGATATAAAAAATCCCAAATTGTAGGTGATTTTCAAAGAGACTTGGCAAAAAATGGTCGTAGGGAAAAGAAAAAAAATCCAAAATAATTTCGAAATTTTTACTTGTCTTGTAAAAGGTCCAAGAACTTCAATAATTTTTTTTTTGTAATTACATCATAAAGATCTAAAGAACAAACTCATTGTTAAATTTGGTAATCAATTGTTCGGGAAATAAGGAACGTGCAGAAAATTCGAGTAAGATTTTGAAAACTGTAAAGTATCCTTTACAATTTGTAATGATTGGTGTTTTGTAAAAAAATTTTTCGAAACGAAATTGTTGATTGAAAATTAGATAAAAAATTGCATAATTAGGGATATTTGGATAACTTAATAGAATAATGGAAGACTAAGGATATTGACTGCAACTTTTCGACCTTAAAGTACCTCAAAGAAGCCCTGATAGTTTCAAAGTTTTCTTTCATAGTGCTCAGAATGATTTAAATTGTTACTTTTGTGCTAAAAATTAATGTCGAATGGATCAAATTTTCACTTTTTGTTAATTTTTTTTAAGTTACAAAGGTTTTTTTTTTAGCAAAAATCCATATTTGCATTATCAAAAACGTTAATTATTGTGCAAAAAAAAATGACAAAAAGTATTTTGAAACATTTTTTTTTTCAGTATCCACAATTTATTACCAACAACAACGACTGATTAATTGATTTTTTTGCTTTGAACGGCGATAACTCAGCCAAAAATCATCATATAGGGCTCGAAAATAGGTCAAATTAAGGAGAATTAAATTATCTAAAAGATCTTTATGATCAGATTATCCAAAAAAAATTATTAAGGTCTATGGACCTGTTAAAAGACGAGTAAAAATTTAGAAAAAATGCGTTTCGATGGTTTTCTTAGGACTACACAGAAACTGCTGAAGCTAAAAAAAATTAAACTTAATATGCAAAAACTACAAAGTTGGAGCTTCAGTTTCTTTCTTTTTCTTTTCCCTACGACCATTCTTCTCCAAGTTACAGCCCTTTGAAGATCACCTAAAAATTTTGGATTTTTTTTATATCCCTTAATTTCTGCGCCTAGTGTATTTTGTAATATTTAGGTATAATGGCTCTTGAACACTCGAGTACGTTATACTGAAGAACAAAAAATTCAAACCTATGTAAAAAGTATTATAACTTTTGTGTACAGCCTGTTCCAAATTCGAAGTTGACCATTGGGATCTTGAAAACTATAAGAGATACGAAAAAAGTTGTGTAAAATGACATGGTGCACGAACTCGAAACTTATAACACTTTTCACATGACTATGGAAATACTGTGTAATTACATTCACATGACTATGCAAAAATCATACTAAATATATCTGTCAATTCGATATAAACATATAAATGTAATTTCTTCTAGCGCTTAAATATAAACCTGCAAAAATGTTTTTTTTTTTCAAAACAAAACAAAATTTCATCAAAATATCTATGCTAAAGGCAAATTATACAGTAAATATTTTTTTAGCTTGATTGAAGAAGAGATAATGGATGCTGCATTTTTCTTTATTCTCCAGTAATATATCATTTTATGCGAGATCGAGATCTACTCGACATCTATAAAAAAAGAAAAGAAAAGAAAAATACATATTGAGGAGGTTTCTTTTTGACTGGTTTCATATAATCCTTCATAGAAAAGAATCGTTAATGGAGAATATATATAATATAATGTATAAAAAGAGAATATAATGTATATTCTTGATACACACTAATTTCGAGTATATTTTTAGTTATCATATTAACTGTAATAAATTGTCTAACATCTAATGTTTAATAAATGTCTAATGTTACCGCACATTAAAACTTCCACTGAATCCACACAAATTAGAATAAATAAATTAAATTTCAATAGTGAGGGACAATTATTATAGTACTTTTTGTACTTTGTCTACTGTACAGTATGGATTGAAGGAGACGTTTTACATCTGTTTTCTTGGGGTAAGTGGTTCCTAAGCTAGTCTTCTAATTGCTGAAGGTTAGGACAATGGCCGAGCTCTGCTATGTCTTATTAGTTTCATACATGTCAGTGACAGAAAGTTGGTTACCTCAGTTAGAGGACTTTTTGTATCAGCGTCCATTGTCGGATCCAGGAGGGGCGCCTGGGGGCCGTGCCCCCCCCCCCCCTTGGCACCCTTAGAAATTCCAAAAAGTATTCTTGTGATAGTCGGTATTTTTCATTGAAATTCTGAAGTGCCAGGAAAACGCGTGACCTTGAAAATTTTCAAAATTTTCGCCTGCGGCGCCAATATAAGCTCTCGCGGGTCATATGTTGCTTTATCACTAAAATGGCCCTCCCTGAGAAGTCGTCTGGATTCGCCTATGTCAGCATCGAATATTAGTATACTGTCTCAAACTCAACTCAACCGTCCCTGTCACAAACATGTCTCTCAAACTAAACTCAAATCTAATCCAAACCAATCCATCACTAAAGCTATTAATTTTTGTTATTCAATGTATTGCATTGTTTATGGGTAAATAGCCATATAAACCAAAATAGGCACATATATAACCCCAATTTAATGAATTTTCCTTCCAATCTTCGATTATAAGGGAAGATTTGATTAGATCACTAATTTAACTAGTGTATCGTATTTGATTAGATCACTACTTCAACATATTTCATGTATATCAAACAGTACCTAAGTGTAAGATATCCCTCATCCCTTCCTTGTATGATACTTGAACGATCAAATTTGTTGATGCTTGGTGTCACAGTTTAGAAAATACATATTTTGTGCTGTAGATCATCTCCATACTCCACAACTTCTCAATTATTGAAGCCAATTTTACAAATTTTGAGAGTTTTCTCTTGAACTCCTGCATACCAGTAGCGCAGAAGAAGAAGAAGTTAAAACTCTAGACATTTTAAATTAAACATATTGTTAGGACGAAAAGGAAGAAGATGCACGATATAAATAATTTCTTCGAGGTGAAAAACAGTCTGTAAAAATAAAAAGATTTTGTATTAGTTAGTGATTATTAAAATAAAAACCCATTATTTTTTTAAACCTTCTTCTAGATATTAAAAAGGTACACCCTTGTAAGTTATTTTGGTGTATTTTCTGTGATGGCTTTGTACTTGCATCTTGGATTACTACGCGCTTATACGCACTAGACGTATTATATTTGAAAAGAGGCATCTTTCCAAAATATCACAGCTTCTAGATTAATTTAGATATTAAATAGTGAGTCCAAATAACTATAGTTCCATATTTTAGACACCTCTAATTTCTTTCATATTCAATCTCGGCTCAGACAACATACGATGTACTGATCTCAATCACTCTAAGTATACGTGGCACGCGTTGCAATTATTATATGTATTATTTTCGCTCAATGAACATCGATGAAATCTATACAATAACAGATAGTTATTTTGACACGCACTACAGCATTCATCGGAATGTTATCGTGATCAATGCGATCACGTTTAATTAATTTACTATAATTTCACTTAATGATAAAATAAAATAAATATTTATTATGCAAAACCGTGTGAGAAAGATAACAGAGTGTAAGTAGATACGTAGGTTTTTATTTGTCGTGTATTTCATAAACTCGTACAGACTTTCCTAAAATTATTTCTTTACCTTCTATGTACCTACCAACTCATTTCACATCAAATGTATGACTTAATAGCTGACATTTTTTTGGAACAGGTTTATTTACAACGAGCATGTATAGGTTTAAAAACCTTTACAAAAGAATGACTTCTTTAAAAAAGATTTTAAAATAGGACAGAGACGGTCAATTCCAATCAAAGAGTAGTACCGATAGCACAAGTTTTTTCAAGCCTAAATTCATCCCCTCCTGTGAGTATAAATTCCAAGTACCTAGTACCTGTAATTATAGCCCGGTGCAACGGTCGGCAACAAGCCACAGATCTAGAGTTATTTGAAACATATCTTCACCTTTTGATTTTTTTTATTGAAAAAGAATATCCTGACTTTAATTGGATTAACCTCTGTGATGAATTTTTCAAATAACTCGAGAACGGTGGCTTTAATTACAGGTACTACTTGGAATTTATACTCACATGAGCGGACGAATTTAGGCTCGATCACCCTACAAAATAAAAATTTATTGGGTCACCACAATGATTTTTCTCAAAATAAATAAAAGTAAATTGGAAAATAACATTTGTTTTAAAAAATGTTGCGTTTTTCTGTTATAAGGGAAATTATAGTATGGCTAAGAAAAAATCTATGATTTAATTTGCTTCACAGTACAGACATCTTAAGAAATTAAGTTGGACTTTATGTAAAGTTGTGCAAAGTTACAACTCAAAACAAAACTACAAATAAAAAATGGTATTAAGCCGGTCCCAGACACTGCGTGTATTCGGCGAATGAGAAGAAGGAGTCGTAGTTGCTTCGGCATTCGCTTAGCTCCCACACTATGCGATGATTTTGCAAATGCTCGGCTTCGGATGCCTTCGTAGTAAAGCTCGCTCTCTTGTTCTTTTTTACATCCAGTGGCGTTCATCAGTTCTTTCTCATACATTTGCAAACATTCTATGGTTAAATCGTTTGTCCACTCATTTTACAAAATCCTTTCACTGAACGGCACTGAGCTAGTCTAAACGCCTTCACAAACCCAAGCGAAGTGTCTGGGAGCTTTGCCGTAGTACCTTCGTGGTTTTTGCTTCGCACAATTTTACCGACAGCCGGCCGAACGGTTTACGAATGACGAAGGTTCAGCGAAGTAGCCTCCCAGACACTTCTATGAAGGTCCCCGTGTGCCGAAGTTTGCCGAATACACGCAGTGTCTGGGACCGGCTTTATATCAAAATTATAATATCGTAGTATTAATAGAACTTACGTCATTATTAACCATTATCACATATCGTAAGATAAACAAAAACGTGGTCAAAGTATGTCGTGGAATCAATCTCGCATGTCATGAATTATTATTAAAGCCGGCAGATCCGGGCGGCGGGCAAAAAGTTTTCACACACCTCTACGTAAATAACAGGGTAATTTTAACACATCCCTTTATAAATTGCAACACTTTTGCAATTTATAAAGAGATGTTTAAACTTTAATTATTACTCTAGAACTGTTAAGTTTTGATGTTTATGTTATTAAAAAATTGCATTACTGTCATTGTCTTATCGTCATTTTATAATACATAATTTAAAAAACATATAAAACGAAGAACCTAAAAATTATAAATGAGTGACATTTGGCCGTCCTGCTGGAAGTAGCCTTGTCGCATCTCTTCATTGTCTAACGCATTTACAAAATTTTCTAAAATTTCATTAACATATCGCTCCGAATTCAGATTGCTTTACAAAGTTGGTTTAATGAAGCGTCTGTTCCGATATGGCCGCCCACACGCCAACTTTCTGAGAACGCAGAGGCTTCTCTATAAAGGAATGTGAGCTTTCAGATCTCCACATTCTCATTTACTGAGAATTAATATAATCAGAGAGACAAAATTATGCTTCGTCAGTAAAAAAGTTTTTATCAAAGACGTTTTCATTATTATACAAATTACCCATAAACCACTCTTAAAATTGCGTTCGCTGCGGCTTATCGTTTGGTAAAAATTCTTGGACTGAGCTCAAACTATAAGTGTGCATATGCAGATTACAATGTAGGATTATCATTGTAATCTGCATTATTACATAAAATAATAGAATACAACGCCGATAGAATACAGATAGCCGATGCACCGGCTATCTGTACAGCCCATGCACGTCTGTGTGACAGTACGTTGTATTTTATTATTTTATGTTATATTAATTGTTTTATCAATGTTTCATTCATATTTATTTTTACAAACGACAACAAAGAGCTTATTCAATTAGTCCTGAGGATGCAAATAAATTTTGCGAAACGTCGACTAAGTGAAAATTAGTTTTTTTTTGGAAACATTTGACCTCATCCCACTAATTAACTATATAGTTATATGCAGATTACATTTTAGAATTACATTTATTGCAGTTTCCGTAGGACACATTTACTTACGTACTCAAACCCCGAATAGGTATTTGTGATTCATTAACAATTTGCGTCGCTTCTTTAACTTTTTGTGCAGTGCGAACTTTAGTCTGTAAATAATCCAATCTTTATATACATAAATACCAGCTTATGTATCGATATCATCATTATTGATTGAGGACAACTGAATTTATTTTATTATTATGTGAAGTTGAGGATAGGTATTATATATTTATTTTTGTGTATTACGCTTACGTTGCAAATGCTTCTGGGGCGCGTCTCCTTTCCGCCAAGCTTAATGGTTCAAAATAAAGAAACCTGTCGTTTGAGAACAACTTATGCTATCGGCACTACTCTTCGATTGGAAGTGACCGTTTGTCTCCTATTTTAAAATATTTTTTAAAAGAAGTCCTTCTTTGTAAAGGTTTTTAAACCTATACTATACATGCTCATTGTAAATAAATATGTTCCAAAAAATATCAGTTATTAAGTCATCCCCACATGATACATGATTGGTAGGTACATACAGGGTTTGTCCGGAAAGTACTGTCAGTGAATTTTTTTTCCCGAGACTGTACGCGCCAGCCCGCTCTTTAAGTGCTGGGATTGTGGTGGGGGGGATCTGGCAACAAGATCCAACAAGCGTCAATTGGCTACCGGTCGTTGTAGCAGTCGCATCACTCGTTCTTTGAGAGTCGTTACAGTGACCCGGTGCAAGCAAAAATGCAACGTTCGCTTGAGCAACGGATGGCGATCAAGTTTTGTGTGAAACTGGAGAAGAGTGCTGTGGAAACCATTCCAATGTTGAAGAAGGCTTTCGGCGTCGATTGTCTTTCGGAGAGGCAAATTTTCCGGTGGCACAAGGCCATCGCAGAAGGTCGGGAAGATGTCAACGACGAGAACTGCGCTGGACGGCCATCAACCTCCAGTTCCGACGACAATGCGAAACGTGAGCGTGACTTGTTGAACACTGACCGTCCCTAAGTGTCCGTTTAATTTCCGAAACATTAGACATTACGAAAACCATTGTTCACGAAATTGTGTCGGAGTCTTTAAGAATGAGGAAGGTGTGCGCGACGCTCTTGCCAAAAGTGCTAACGGACGATCAAAAAGCGAGGCGCGTCGAAACCTGCCAAGAACTTTTGGACACTGCGAAGACAACCCCGCTTTCCTTGATGACGTCATTACCGGGGGCGAAAGTTGGGTCTTTGAATACGATCCGGAGACCAAGAGGCAAAGTGCGGAATGACACACGTCGAACTCCCCTCGCCCCAAGAAGGCCAGGATGTCCAGGTCAAAGATCAAGACAATGCTGATTGTCTTTTTTGATTGCCGGGGATTGGTCCATCATGAGTTCGTTCCGCAGGGGACAACCGTAACCGGAAAGTTTTACGTCGAGGTGCTGAAGCGGCTGAAACGCATGGTGAATCGTGTCCGCCCAGACATCTCAAAATACTGGAAGCTTCACCACGACAATGCGCCTTCGCACACCTGCTTCCTCGTGGCCGATTACCTCGTCAAGGCAGGCATCACCGTTGTTCCCCAGCCTCCCTACAGCCCCGATGTGCCCCCACCCCAGACTTTCTTCTGTTTCCGCGCCTCAAATCCCCAATGAATGGACAGCATTGGGTCGGTGAAAAACATTCAGAAGGCTTGCACCGACGCTTTAAAGGCGATTCCGGAAAACGACTACCGTGCGGCTTTTGATGCGTGGAAGACCCGCTGGAACCGATGTGTGGACGCAGGAGGAATGTATTTTGAAAGTTTCTAAAGATTTGTACACATAGAACCAATAAAAACTATTTTTTCAAAGCTCACTGTCATTACTTTCCGGACAAACCCTGTAGAAGGTAAAGAAATAATTTTAGGAGAGTCTGTACGAGTTTATGAAATACACGACAAATAAAAACCTACGTATCTACTTAAGTACACTCTGTTATCTTTCTCACACGGTGTTTTGCATAATAAATATTTAATTTGATTTATCATTAAAAGAAATTATAGTAAATTAATTAAACGTGATCGCATTGATCACGATAACATTCCGATTAATGTTATAGTGCGTGTCAAAATAACTACATACATATATGTTATTGTACTACTCGAGAATATACTTGAGAATAATTCGAGAACAGTCGCTCGTTGCCGACCATTTCGCCAGACTCTACCTATAACCTATATCATAGCAGGATTTACATTTAAATATTTGAAGAATATCAATACAATGTCAAACACGTAACCTCAATTTTTATACACACCATAAATATATGTATGTAAATTAATAATTATGTTTCCTACTTGCGATTTGAAGTATCTATAAATTTCTGATTACGCAGGTGCAGCAGGACTTCATGTTACTAGAAAATAAAAATTATGATTTTACAACCACTCTTATTACTTATTAACTATAAGGTTATGTATTACGACTTCACAGCATAATGATTTAAGAAGTAACTGAGGTAAAACAACTATGACATAACTGCATTCGTATGAACTCGAGTTGAATATATAAAATTAAATATGTTACATTAAAAATTCTAACTAAAACGTCGTTTATTAAATTTTGATCGAAATAGCGTATTATAAATAGAGTTGGATAATCGGTGCCGCGTACATGTGGCGTGGCTTACGGGTGCTTATAGCCGCGAGCACGTGCGAGTTCAAATTACGCTGTAAACAAACTACATAGGTCTCCAGTTCTAGTAGGAGAGCTGGTAGACATTTTTGGGAAGGTATTTGAGGCAATGTGAAAAGTTGCTCAAAACTTACCATTAAATTAAATTTTATTAAATTTTAACCATTAAATTTTTCAAGAAGCGAAATAATTTTTGAAAAAAATGTTCTTGAGGCACATTGAGATTTTAACATTTTAAAATTTAATATTTAGAGTTGAAAAGTTTGACCGGGTCAAAAAGTTTGCCAGACGTTTGCAAAATTAATTATTTTTCAAAAAAATCAAAAAACATACTTGAGGCACTTTGAAATTTTTATAGGGTATTATTCGTGACTAAAAATAGTTATTTACAAAAAGACAGGTCGTTTCGGTTTGACATTTTACCCGCCAGGTGAGTGAGAATGTTTAAAGTGAGTGGTAGTGAATAGTGCGATGCGCAAGTTGAAATGGGAGAGAACGCGTATGTCGGCAGCTGTCTCAAGAAGAAGCACGATGCAGTGTGCGGGAGCCAATCGGCTCCCGCAAAATCACATGATTAAGAGCATTCGTGCGGTCGTTTGTAAGAATTTTGGAGTATTTAAAACGTTCTGTCGTATACTGCAACGTGTTTTTATAAAAGTCCTCTTTTTGTCGATGATCATTTACAATGGATAATGATAATTGTGTAAAAAAAGTGTGTGTTATTTGTACAAAAAGACTGAAAAAATAATTCTTTTTAATGAGAAGACGTTGAAAAAAGTAATGAAGTGTTGGAAATTAGAAAAAAACATGGGTTAAAATATAAAGACATTATTTTACCAACCAATTCCAACTTAAAACGACGGTTATCATACCCATTGTTACAAAAATTTCCTAGCTTTAATGAAAAAATATCATCATCATCGTCTAAATTTGTAGTGACCTCACATTAGTTGTACGGGGCTACAGATACCTGGTGGATATCAATTAAGGGATATATCGTGCATTCAAAAAAAAAATTCAAGTGGTTTATGGAAATTTCAAGGCATGTCGTTTCCTGCTGCTGGTGCTTTTTGTACCACTGTTATTTTAAGTGTCAACTTCTGTTAGTCATCCGTCTTTCTGTGATTAGATCATTTTAATTATTTTACAAGTAGAATTTATACGTAACACTTGTAATAATTCCTACGCGAAGAATTTATTTTCTCAAGACCACAAAACCTTTATGCTCGAATTGTACTTCAGAAATGAGCTAAAAGTGGAAGCTGAATAGAAATATTCAATGGAAGATTGTTTAGAAGAGTTTCGCAATGATTTTCATGTTATAGTGTTCGATTACAATACTCTCAGTAATAGTATGCAGTATGACGTTGTGTGAGTGTTTTTCGAGAAATAGAAAGTGTAGGAAGAAAAAAAATGGCCTACCAAGAAAACGTAGGTACTCCCGAGTTAGTAGAATACATTCGACAAATTGTGGAAAATGCTCCTAGAACTTCTGTTCATGTTGTTTTGCGATTAACAGAAGTATATGTTGGTACTTACGATTACGTTTTAATTATTACTGTTATTATTACGTTGGTACTGTTTTCCTCCTGCACTTCCTCCTATACCAATTACTTTGTCATTAAGAGCTTCTAGCAGTGATAGGCTACGTAGGACGGCATTTTGCGAGTGGTATTTAAACAATTTTAATGAAGAAGTCTGGTTTCACTTGAACGCTTATGTGAATTCTCAAAATATGAAAATGTGAAGCCGATTTTTTTTATCACCTATTAATAAAACAAGAATTTTTGGACCATTTTTTTTAACAGCACTATCTCTGGACTTTATCCAAAGATAGTGCGTATAGGAAACATTCTAAAACCTTTTCTTAACCAAACTGATAATATAGAAGAGCTCACACTGTAACAGAAAATGCGAACATCTTGAGGAATTTGTTTATCGGAGATAGATTAATCAGTCTAAATGTCGACTATGAATTTCCACCAAGATCATGTGATACACCATGCTACTTTTTAAGGTCTCATCATAACAATACAAATTTTCAAATTAATACTTCTAATTTAGTGCATCTCCAAGCTAGGCATTAGGACAGAAAAAAAATTAAATAAATGATAATTCTCATATCCTACACAATCTTTTCAATTCGATCAGAAAGTGATGCCAGATTTGTTTTGACCAAGGTGGTGGACATATTCAGCAAATGCTTTAATTTTTTATTATAAAGTTTTAATGAAAACTTGCCTCAATTTGTAGAAAAATTAGCAAAGATTTGCTAGTATTTAAACCCTTACATCCTTACAACATTGAGTTTGAAAGGTAATTAAGTATAATCTATGAATTATTTCATATTTCATCAACAGTATGCTATAAAATAACAATTAAATTACGCGCTATGTTCTCATCACCGTGGCCGCCTTTGACTTTGGATGCACGATATAAATTTCTGACGCCTATGCCGATATACTATGATATACTATTTTTAATGTGAATGTGAAGACATAAAAAAGCAAGGTTGTCAGATATATTTGCTAAAATTGCTAAACTCACTATACAATTGAGGAACTTGCTGCTAGAACAAGGCAGCTCCATTTTCAACGCGTGACGAGGTTAGCTGCTTATAATTTCGATAAAAATTTTAGGCGTTATTTAACGCAAATTCCACACATCTCAGTGCATGGAGTATACATCCTGACATATGCTGAGCTGCGTCGAATTTGCGTTACATAACGTCTAATATTTTGATCGAAATTATAAGCAGCTAACCTCGTCACGCGTTGAAAATGGAGCTGCCTTGTTCTTACAGCAAGCTCCTCAATTATACTTCATAATTCAGGAAACTGTTAGTTCGTGACAATAATCATAAATTAAAACAACTTTATGTATATTATAACTTAAGAAAAATTTTAAGATCCGGCAACACCTGGAAATCAGTTAACACGGGCCAACGATCCATTAGATTACTGTGCTTTGTATCGAATAGGTTCGTTAAATACTTATTCGGTCCATAAAATGTGTCATAAAATGTTTTACGACGTCGTTAAAATGATTTACGACATTAGTAATTCCCTTTTGTTTCCACCAGTGACGTGTATTTCAGCTAAGTTTATTAAAACAGACAATTGTTTCAGATTGTCTGGCTAAATGAGCATTATTTACAGAAAGTTATATTACAAATATTAAGAGTTTTGTATGCAGGCTAATTTTAATCTCCTATATTGATTTGAATGAAAACAATAATTATTTCACAATTTTCAAATTTATAAAAGATATATGCACGCCATTGGGCGGCGTTAGCCATCAAAGGAATTAAAAATATGTATATGTCTTCACATTGAGTTTAGAAAAACTATACTATAAGAATTTTTCGCGAATTTTTCTTCTATTCTCCTGCGACCGGCGGTATTATGTATCGCTGAACGTTAAATATCTACAGCAATAGCACAGATGATAACAATTAATCTGCCACCGCTAACAATGCAGGGGCGCAACGTAGCTAACCGGAAAACCATCGTGTAACAATAGGAACTGAGGCAGCAATCATGATCTGCCACGCGTATATCCGGTGTACACCTGTGGAAGCATCGATTTTGTGGCCGGTAAAAAGTATACAGTAAACACTAACTAATGTAATGTAATAAATGTACATGTCCCGTGTATTAAAACAACATTTCATTGGAATATTATATGTACTACCTATTGTTTATTATATTATATCGTGCACAAAAACAAAGTTTCGTATATAAAAAACGAAGTCAAAGGCCACAGTGATTGGCACGTAGCGCGTAACTTAATTGTTGCATTATTGCATATTTACTTAACTATATTTAAATTAAAAAATTTTAGTAGTTATCAATTGCGTCCATAAAATATAAGTTGACAAAGGGAGTTTTTTTGGGGATCTTGGACAAATAAAGAAGCACTAATGTTACCGGCGTTTCGTCTAATGTAATATTTTTTTTATAATGGTCTATGTCAGTTAAATCAATCAGTTATTCCCAACAGTAATTCCCTTGTCAACTTAACCAAATTTAGTTTACTATGAATTAATTAATAGATTATACTTAATTACCTTTCAAACTCAATGTTGTAAGGGTTCAAATACAAAGGGGTTAATATTTGTACACATTCCATTATTTTTTTCTGTAATCATAACTCGGAGATGCACTAAATCGGGAACATTAATTTGAAAAATTGTGTTTTTAAAATGAGGCCATAAAAAGAAATCGCATGGAGTAATATCCCGTGATCTTGGTGGAAATTTATGGTCGACATTTAAACTAATCAAGCTAAGTATTTTGAAAAAAAAACCCTCAAAAAGTTCACAGTATCTACTGTAGTGTGAGCTCTAACGCCAAGTTGTTGAAAATACCCTTGTTGTAGTTCAATTATCAATCATCAAGCTCAATATCATCAACTGATTAGAAAAGGGTGTTAAAATTTTCCTCCTACACCTTTGTCCAGTGAGAGTCCCATTAAAAAAAAAAACATTGTTCAAAAATTCTAGTTCTACTAATAATACACCAAATACCTCTTTTCAATGGATGCAGAAGGGCCTGTACAAAAAAATCTCCGACTTCACCGAACTCAACATTCTCATGTTTTGAGAATTCACGAATTCAGAACCACATTCAGAAACCATTAGAAAAAACAATTGATTAGAGCTCTTTTCATTAATATCATTTAAATACCACTCACAAATTGCCTCCATACGTGGCCTATAAACTTCAAGAAGTTCTTGATGACAACCTACGTGGTATGGGACGCCGTTTTTTTATTAATAGCAGTATCGCAGTATATAATAAGCACCAACAGAAACTTCAGTTAATTGCGAAACAACTTGAACAGAAGTTCTAGGAGCATTTTCCACAGTTTATCGCATATTTTCTACTAACTCGAGAGGACGTTTTCTTGGTCGGTCACTTCCTTCTTTTCTTCCCACAATTCCTGTTTCTCGAGAAACACTCACACAACTTTGCACTGCCGACTGGAGAGTATTGTAAACGAACACTATACCGTGAAACTCATTGCGAAACTTTTCGTTGTTTTGTTACCCATCTTGGTTATCCAAAAGGGAAACTTTTTCTTGAAAAAAACGTCTTGCATCAAAATTATGCAACAATAGTACTTTTCGATAGATAATTAAAAGTCTTACGTTAATAATTTAATATAGTGTATAATCTAGTCAATAGTTTACATTTTATAGTCCAATTATCAATCGTTGATGTTTTTACCCTAAACAATTTGAATACTATGTCACATACTAAGAATGTCACATACTAAGTCTTGCAATTAAGATTTAGTGTGTGACATTTTGAATAATGATCACTTCTTCGAAATTAACGAAAAAATAAAATGTTTTTAGGCAATGAGAAGGTTCATTAATCTAAAATTAATATGTGATATGAATATCTCATCTTGCTTACTTCTGAAGAAAGTGAGATTTTGGATTTTGACAATTTCGAAAAATGTAATGTAAAAAAAATGAAAAATGAAATTATATGTAAAAATATTGATATACTATATTTTAATAGTACAATTTTGTGTTTCTTTTTAAATGTCAAATCATTGCGAGCAGTAAGTTTACATAACACACTGAGGCATACGTATTATTTTTATTATATAATAGTTATATAACACATGTTTTTTTAAAGAATTCAAAAAAACGAAAAAAAAAACAAATAAAATGACTACTTACGATTTATACTAATGTTTCTAGTAAGTCATATGTCATTATATATACCAGATATGAATCAAGTGTTCTCACACGTAAAAAGTGTGTGAGATATTAATAATTAGTCGCTAATTGTGGCAGGATATCTTAAAAGCAGACATGCGACAAAATATGAAACTATAAATTCCAGTAAAGTCAAAAAAAAAGTGAAATTAAAATTAAAATAATCAACATGCTAAGCAATTATTTATGCAAAAATTTAGATACATAAAATTTATCATAAAATAACACATAAAATAACTTTTAGTATTTATTAATATATTTAATATTTAACTATTTACTATTAACTATTTACGTAACTGACATCATAATCAGTAATCAATCACCATTCATCATCATCACCTTCTTCATTCATCATCATGCATCATCAATGATCAACTCCTATTGTACTGAATGTAAGTTTGTACGAAATTAATTACAGCAAAAAACAGCTTTAAGGTCTACTAATACTGAATTTCATTTACACAAATGATCCTTAAACATAATTGGTTTAAAATATTCTTGACGCCTTTTGGTACACAAAGTATTTAAATATTCGTTCTGATTTCCACACAACAATATGAGTATTGTTGTGCATATGTATATCGATAAGAAACTGTAGTACAGCCAAGATTAACAGTATCTAAATATAGAATAAAAGTAGCATGAAAAGAAAACAATAAGTATATATATAATAATATGTCCTGAAAAAATATTATCCAGATGATCTAAATGTACTAAAAAGAGTAATTTACAACTTTTTTTATTTAATTTTTTGAAAATCATCATGGCTGACTTTCTATTATTTCACTTCCTTCCAAGAGAACTTTTTATTTTAAAAATACTGCCCATATAATTTAGTTACAAATAAAATTCATACATATGATGCAACAAAAAATACCATTTATGTTTTCATCACTATAATATTATACCATCATCATAAAACGACTTTTGTATATCCAGAATGGATATACAAAAAGTATATATTTAGAACATACACAGCACCTTATTAACGTTCATAACTATAATTCTTTAGATAATAAAATAAAAAATAAATAATATAATTCAGATAATAAAATAAAAAAAACTAGAGTAAAAAGTGATTTTTCAAAATTGGATAAACATTAAATGATTAGCTTGCAATAAAATTGTCTTAAAAAATACAAGTGGTTACAAGAAAAACAAAAGTTGAGTGTCGCGACGTTTAACGTCCCAATTGATAAATTTGTAAATATAGTTTTATTAAAAATTGCTTTGAATATTAAAAAGTGTCGTATTTGATAGAAATTATTTTAATATTTTTACTTAAAATCATAATTGTTCGGTCAAAATGAAAACCACATTGTTTCTTCTCCAAAGAGCAGTCCATTTATTTCCAAGAGCATTTCGAAAACATTCTTGTATAATATGAACCACTTCAGATTAGTCAAGATCATACCGTTTGCGAGTTATGCAAAATTTAAAAATACATATATATTTTCAGTTTATTCAGGATTATTTATAATCTATTGAAAATTTTGGAGGTCTGAATGCGTCACCTTCTGGAACCTTAAAATGCGTAACTTTTCTCTAATTTAACCAAACTCGTATCTTTTACGGGTTACTAATGCAATCCCATAATAATATACGGGCATCACAAATAGTGGTAATTCTGTATCTACTGACAGCATCAGAGATTAACGTGAAAAATTACAAAATAGTGAAAAGAATATAAGACACACTTGAATGAGTTCAGCTGTTGGTGAAAAATTGCAAAATAGACGGCACCTCTTGCTGTATAAAAATACATTTAGTCCAGGCGGCGTAGATTATTTTTTGAAATACTTAGTTGCGGCACTTTCTCAACGTGTGAATTAGGAGAAAAATCGTACGAATCGAATGAAAATGTTTTGGACAAAATCCGATTGTAGGATCATTGTAAAAAGGTGCGAAAATAAGGTTTTTTCGACTTTTAAGCATGAAAAAAATTTAAAAAAAAAAAAAAAATTGCGTTGTAGAGCTTAAAAAAATAAAGCACAAAAAAATAAAAATCGCGAAAATTAGCGATTTTTCGATGTTCAATTACTCGGTCTGTAATTATCCTAGAAATGTCTTCCGGGGCTCTAATTGTAGGGTTTTCCAACACCTAACTACAGTTAAATTTTTGTCAAAAAATATTCATAAGTTTTTGCGCAAATTGCGAAGAAGTAAAAACAGATACTTTAGTAAAACGGTCCTTATTTCCATAATAATTGTCGTAGAGCAAATTTGCACAAAGCTACGTGTTCTTGAAGACTTCCTCTACAACCATATCAAATTTGAAGTCGATCCGATAATAATAAATACCTCAAAACCGCGTCTGAAAAACGTGAAATTTTAGAGAGCAGCCGCGTGGACGTACGAGCGAAGGAGAAGTGGCGCGGTGGTGGGGGAACTCTCTCTCCCGCGGGTGGAGCGGGAGCCCGGAAAGCGATCGCGCGCGTTCAAATTGAGATTTCTCCGACAAGCCGGAAACAATTGAGATTTCTCGGGAACTAGTGAACGAAAATTTATGTTTTTTTTTGCTGTGCCCGCGGGAGAGAGAGTTCCCTCACCACCGCTCCACTTCCCCTTCATCATGCGTCCACGCGGCAGCTCTCTAAAATTTCACGTTCTTCAGACGCGCCTTTGAGGTACTTATTATTATCGGATCGACTTCAAATTTGATATGCTTTAGGGAAATTTCAAGAACTCTTTTGCAAAAGACACAATTATTGTGGAAATAGGGCCCGTTTTACTTAAGTACCTGTTTTTACTTTTGCGCAATTTGCGCGAAAATCTTTCGTTCACCAAAAGTTTGGAAATACCAAGGAAGATAAGTCGTTGAACTCGGAACTAATTGTAAATCCACATGAAATCTAAGATGAAACATAGTAAAGTCTTTGACAGTGGTCTGGGTTCAGTTTGCCAGACTCGGATAGGTAACAAGCGGATTTACCTATACAATGCGCTCAGTAGTGGCTGATTTGGCAATAGCATTACTGTCTTGAACAAACCACTGTTAATAAGTTTGAGTCAACTAGAAAAAAAAACAAACTTTTGACTAATACTAAGTACCGTTTCACAAATTTAAAAAAAGTATGGTAAGGGAGCTCGGGTTAGATCGGGGTATTACTTTTAAAATTTTCCCGGTCAATCAGAACAACGTGGCATCGCCAGACTAATGTTTGCTTGTTTTTATAACCACGTGGTATCAGTTCGTAGTGAAAATTCAGTTGGAAAGTTCGTGTAGCAGTGAATGGACGAAATTTCGACAATGTGTTATACTATTTATCGCATACATCAACGTAAATATTTTATTTGTATCATTTGACGTTTAGGTAACTAAAACGTAAATACTATAGTCATTTTTGCATCTTTCCTTTACATTTTTAGATTTATATTAGATATTGTTTTGTTCAGATTATCGACGTAATTGTTTTGTATGCGGGGCAAAACGGGGTGAGGCGGAACGGGGTGTACCCCACGAATTTTCTCTTAAAATAAAATGTATTTTAGTTGGCCCTATCACATCCTATACAAAATAAACTTTTTAGAATTGACAAAACACCTGACAAATTGGTTTTAGAAAAAAAATCAGTCAAAAAACAGTCGGTTGAGCTGTACCCCATTATGCCCCATATATGGGGCAGAATGGGGTGATATAGTTTTTTCTAAGAAAATAATAATTACTACTTTGTGCGTTAATTTAAAATCATCCTATTTATAGGAAATGTAAAATAAAGTTTAAATTAATATTTGATAATAAAAGGACTTGCGTTTGTTAACAATTGTTTATATAAATAAGCTATAAATTTTAAGTACCCCGTTCTGCCCCGGGTTTCCCTAGACCCAGAATAGCTTTGCCCGCGAAATGAGCACATCAAACATAGTACGAGGTGGTACGACCTTATCCAAGAGCTATAAGAAATACCTGCAGACAAATAATAACAGACTGTAGTTTTCGAAGAGTTCACGGCTACAACTACAAAATGAATGAAAATAATTTCAGGTTTTGCCTACTGCGCCCAAGGGCAAAGTTACTGTTGCTGCTCTGTAACTATTAAACGTCCAAATTTTGTGTACATAATAACAATTCTGTAGTTTGTATCGGCTTTGCGAATAATATAGTCTATTTTACTTAGTAAGTATTCAATGTCAGTACATACTGGTAGAGCGGTATTAGTAGTATACTAATTCTTATAATATTTTGCAGATGCCAATCTCTGATCAAATTGTCCTGTTGAATAACGCTGAGAACTGAGAAGTTGGTTCCCGCCACGTTGATTTTTTCTCTTGTACAGTTGATCGCATCCATATTTTTCTATATTTTCTTTGCGTCTCTTCTCGCTATAGTGTATTAAAATACACTAAACTTGAACACACTAGCACCACATCGTCGTCATCTATTTTTGGAAGTAAATAAATGACAATGTTGATAACAACACTCAGTTTTGTAAAACAATGTCCCTTAAAAGTGTTGCAGGAATGTTTGTGATTTTGTTGCGCCTGTGTGGACATATTGGTTTTAGAAACTTCTACAACTAGCAACAACACTCTCTAGCAACAATGTTCTCTGTTTCTTAATGTCACTTTAGTGTGGACTAGCAGTTACGATACACGTACTACGAGTGGTGTTTACGGCTAATTCGCTAGTTAAAATGATTTTTTTTATTTCTTATGTTGTCGAATATACCGTGTGCGTAAAGCCGACATCGGCCAGTTATAAAAAGTAGACATTTCGACTCTATGGACTGACAGATCTCAATTATAATGATAGCTCACGAAGCTACGCACGTGAGGCCATGGAACATTCTATTTCTTTATTATGAAAGGGGACCCAGAAAGGGGGCCCAAGGGGCAAAACCATCAAGACCCATGACGTCATGCGTCACATACATGATGCTCGATAGAGTTTTCTCCCCCACCCCCTTCAGGTTAGGCAAACCATCTTTACCAAGCGTGACGTCACGCAAAACCATGACTCAGATCGCAATATTTTCCACGGGCAATCCCATAATAAATAAATCGGCCAACTCGAGGCCGGACCTCCCGCCCAGAGACTAAGTCCAAAATGAGGAGAATTGAGTGAGGGCTGGAATGAGGGAACGAATGAGGAATTATATGAGGGTTGAATGAGGACCGAGATGAAGGTTTAAATGAGGAATAGCTCTCATCCAGGCCCTGGCCGAGAGGGGGGTCCGACCAAAATTGGCCAACTCGAGGCCGGGGCTCCCGCCCAGGGACTAACTCCAAAATGAGGAGAATTGAATGAGGGGCTGGAATGAGGAATTAAATGATAGTTAAGTGAGGGGCCGAGATGAAGGTTTAAATGAGGGATAGCTCTCATCCAGGCCCAGGCCGGGGGGGGGGGGGGTCCCCGCCCAGAGAGCGTGATGTGACGCAAAACCATGACGCAGATCGCAATATTTTCCAGGGGCCCATAATAAAGACAAAGAATGTCAAAAAGGACAAACAGAAGTGAGACGACAGATAAGAAGCAACCGCACACGCATCGAAGGTAATGAGGGAATAAGTCCGACCCTCTCACCACCTGTGCTTGTTGTTAAAACGAGAAATGTAGCATTTGTCCTTTTTCACAACTGGCGGATGTCAGATTTACACAAACTGTATAATCCACCTTATGTCATCGGTGGCGGTGAACTATTTCAGTTACGCAGCCAATACACTTGATTTCATTAACTCCTTACGCTACGAAGATTCCCAATATTAATTATGCATCAAAATCATCCGCAATAAGTTTTTGCAATTTTACGGCAATTATGGTGTAAGCCTATTATGTACTTACTAATTAAACAACCAAGTGATTAGGTATGGGTACCACCTCGGCTTTTTCTCTCATTTTAATTAAAGCCTTAAACGTGCGAACTCATTGCCCAACAAATTCGTGTTTGTAGGTATCATTATTGTTACAATAGCAAAGAGACCGTTATTTATTTGTTAGGAGTACGTACTCATTAAGCAGGTACTAGGTACGCATAAAGTGTGAATGTGAGAAATGTATTTATTGTAATCGGTCCGATGTGGGTTACTAAAATCCTATACAGTTTTCAGATGCGTATGGGAGCATTTTGAATAGAGTTTATATACTATTACCAGACAAAAGAATTGGACTCACAGGAGCGGTTTCCAGTGTTAATTTAGAATAGCTACAAAGTGAATAAAATTTTGAATATTCGCAAAAAGATTTCCTTTAAAATAAAATACGAAACATCCATAATTACATCAGAAGTAACCAAAATCGTTAAAAATATACTTTCTGCGTGCCAAGGGCATTCATGCATTTCAGAGAGATCTGAACGTTTGAACGCGTCCTTTTCTCATCGATAAGCTGACTTAAAGAATATACCGAGTGTCCTACATTTATTTACACAAGCATTTTCTTGAAAATGGTTTGACATACAAAGAAATGTTAAATAGAAAAGTTCTATTTAAACATAACCGCGTTAAACGTTCTATTTAAAACCGTATAATAATAATATATACAGGGTGCTTCACAAATGTCACAGATTATCCATATGAACTTATAGGTCATAGGAACTTCATGTTCTACATAGTGTTCCACCGCGGTGGGCCTATATTGATATTTCAAAAACTATGAATATTAAAACTCTGACGACAAAGTAAAGCCAATACAGTTCATTAAAATATAATATTTTGAAAAATCTGGGACTTTCGCTTATACCGGAAGTAGATGTCGACTTGATTATTTTAAATGGAACACCCTGTATATTATTGCATTTTTAGATTTTACGGGTATCTAAAGGCATTTCGTGTATAATGTCCTATATCTATATTCCATAGTTTTTGAAAAAATTACAATTTTCTATCACAAATGACGGGAACCTTACTAAGAAATTTGCGGATATTTCATGAATGGTCATTCGTTTTGCAACGTATTTGGGTAAATTCTAAAAACAAAAATGAAATCTTATTTTAAAAAAGGTACAGAAATCTTTTTTTTATTGGAACTATTTTTATAATGGATTTCTATTTAGCTCAAAGTCAAAATAAGCGTTATTAAATTTTATTTTCTAATTAAGTTTTTCTTTTATTTTAATTACAATTTTTAAATTTGAACACCTGAACATTCAGAAAACAGCATCTGATAGTTTTTGGTTTTAGTTTGTTTATTTTCTCCATATCATTTTATTTAAAATGAAAAACATATTTAAATAAAAAATAATTTAACAACTAAAAATAAGTTTATTTTATTTTCTATGGGGTCCCAGCTATTGCAAATATTTCACAAACGGTTAAAGATAGGTATAGGACATATGTTCACAAAAATTGAATCAGAAATTTAAGAAGCCAAAAATGGAAAATATACAGGGTATTCTATCTATGAAATTGAAGTTAGATAACCTCCTGAATATATTCCGTACGAGTTTTTAACCAATCAAAAGCCGGTTACGCTTTTACCGTATTAGCGCGGTGTATGAATATCCTTGGTTTAGTTGCTATGGTAACGTCTGACAAACAGACGGTTGACGGAAATAAGATTTACATAGTTCTGGCTTTCCGTTTGACTTTTACGAGTTTAGAAGAGTTTTTTGTTTGATTTCTTAAATCTTGTTAGAGAAAGTATAGTTTACAAACCCTTCGCTCGTGTGGAATATACGCAATTCCATAACTTGTAGAATATAGGTACTATTCTGTTTAACATTATCTCTATGTCAAACCATTTACGAGATAACGCCAGTCTAAGTAGTTGTGGGACACCCGGTATATCTGAGTAAGTCAGCTCACCTTAAGCGGTAATTACTATCTATTTGTTCTGACGCGTTATGAAGGCACTTAAATATAAATTAATATTGAGGTAAATTATTCTAGGTATATTACTGACAGTTGTTTGATTCATTACTGTTTTATGTGTCAAATAAATCATATACATACATATGTATCTAAAGTGCCCGTTTAATTTCACACTATTTACAAACTCGAAAGATTAGAATACATTGGTAACAAAAGTCCTTCGAGTATACAGGGTCCGGGAAAAGGCTGGAATAATATCTTTAACCATTTTTTATAGGAAACTTTTTTATATCTTTAACCATCAACCACTTGTTTATAAAAAAAGCTTTTTCAAATAAAACTTATTTTTTGCACGGTCTAGGATATTCAGTTTTTTATTTATTTATGTTTATTCTTTTGCAGATATAGCTGCCATATGTCATCGATTCGATTCAACGAGCCGAGTCAAATGATACTGGTCTTGAGTGGAGCAGATTTTAAAGCACGTATATACAGTCTGCCTTCGAAAGTTGCCATTATATGGAAAAACATTTTAAATGTTTTCATAATATAATTGTGGGATGCGTTAGTACATGTTTTAAGTATGTTACTTTGCCCAGAAGGAGTAACGGCACGATATTGCCTGTATGTCAAATTTGAAATTTGAAACAAGAAATACGAAAAATAACGTTTCCTATAAAAGTATCGTAAATACACTCGAACCCCTCTTAATTCACCAAATCCGTGCATCATAGCCTCGCTTAAGTCGCGAAATTTAGTCTCGCTTAAGTCACGATCATAACGTCAACTTTTTCGTGTTTTAGTTGCAAAAAGAAATATTTAGAGATATACCACAGCACTTGTTATAATGAAAAATGAGCCAACTGAATAAAAAAATCAACGTAAGTATACCCAGTCGTGCGTGACAAAGTTCAATTTGATTGTTTTTTTGTTGATTCAATATTTTTTCCTTGAGTCCGTTGCGTAGTGAGATAATTCAATTTTCAGGCAAGAAGATTTATTAAAAGATTGTCATTTGCACAGAAATTACGAATATTTTAAAATCGGTCGAATATTTTAAAACGGTCATCGAATATTTAAAAATTGGGATGACAGGCGGCGACTTAAGCGGGAGGGTTTCGTGACATAATAGGGAGAAAAGTGGTGAAATAAGAGAGGATGTGAATTAAGCGAATGTGAATTAAGAGGGGTTCGAGTGTACAATACAACCAGAATAACTTTGCTCGCGAATTGCGCACAACGAACGTAGTACAATGCAGTATGACCATACTCGAGAGATGTAAGATATGTATATCCACAAACAAACAATAACAGACTGTACTTCTCGACGCGTTCACGGCTGCAGTTGCAAAAGAAATAAGCATAATTTTAGGTTTTGTTTACTGCAGTGCAGTCAAGGGAAAGCTTTCTGCTGGTGCACTGTAGTTAGTAAAAGATAACGTTTGTGCCGTTACTTTACGTACGTGTGTCAATTCGATAAAATATATCAAAATTTCGATTTTTACATTTTTAAATTATAAAAGTTTTCTACTAACATTTTAGGTATTAATTTAATGTTATCACAGAAGTTAAACAAAAAAAGCAACTAATAAGATACTATACTAGATTAATATTACTTTAAAAAATATATGTACATCGACTACAGTGTAGCTGCAGTAAAATAAAAAAACTCGAAGCTTTGGAATATATTTTTTGAAAATTGGTGCACATAAAATATAAAATCGCGAAACAATTTTTTTTTTCAAATATCACGTTGAATATATACCTAAGTAATATGGCGCCATAATCTTATATGGGAAAAATAATGTATCTAAAAAATACACTAATACACTAACACACCCCAAAATTAGGTTATCAAAAATTTTTATTTTATGTCAAATTTCGTGGACACGTCACTGTATAATATACAATGACTGAGCTCGTTGAGTAGTTCACGAATATATATAAATCACCCCCTATATCGATGGTGCCTCGAGTAAACTTGAGCCCATTTATATTTTGAGAAATTCTGGTCTTCTACTCATACCGGAAGGTCATGAGTAGAATGCAATGGCAATTAAATGGCAACCCACATTTTTGATGTCACAATTGAAAAGAGCGGGAAATTTCACGTTCAGATTTGTATTCAAGATCTGAGTTCAAGGTGATCTTTATGGGTTGAAGAGAGGTCAAACTACTGTAACGTGATGGAACGTATGAAACGTGAAATATATACAATCCAATATCTGAACGTGAAATTTCCCGCTCTTTTCGATTGTGGCATTAAAAATGTGGGTTGCCATTACAAAACAAAGTTGACCTTCAAACGACCTTGATATTGAGGTTCAAGGTCAAATCCAAGGTCACCATTGGACTCCTCGTTGAAATTTACCATAGGATACGATCTTTAGATAGGATTTTTAGTTTTGTAATCAATTTCGCGGAATTCCTAGTGTTTCCTTACTTTTTCCCCACAGTGTATAACGATTTGTCCAACCCTTTAAAATACGCTTCAGTTTCGGCGATCACCTCCTCATTGGAGCCATATCTCTTTCCGGCGAGCGTTAGTTTTTTGAGATTTGCGAACAAGTAATAGTCGCTGGGGGCTAAATCTGGAGAATACGGTGGACGTGGAAGCAATTCGAAGTGCAATTCGTATAGTTTTGCCATTGTTGCGATCGACTTGTGACACGATGCATTGTCATTTATTTATTTTAAATGAACACATTTCGTGAATAATACATATTCACATCCAGTAGTTTACGAAACATTTAAAACTTTCCATCAAAAATGATAATTGAGGTTGGGGACCTTAAGAAAATTTACGATACTTCCAGTATAAGTGAAAGCCAGATCTCTCAAAATATTTTAGTTAAATAGAACGATCGACTTTACTTTGCAACCAAATTTTCAAACTTTCAATATGCAGTTTTTGAGATATAAATAAGCCAACAGTGGTACACTCGGTAATAGTTGAAAGTATTAATGTGTAACGACATTCACTTTTAAGCAGCATTAATTAACAAACGATTAAGACTGTCCATTGATTAAAATTATTAATTCTTGTAGCATAGTTACCTCACCATTGTAGTGATTAGAATAAAATAATATTAATAAGACAAAACATAATTAAGATAAAACATCTAATAAATTAACAATAAATTCATTATGGATGCCTACTTACCTATCACCCTTAAATAAGCCAGTTTCTTCTAAAGCCCAATCTACCCAAAGACCAGGTATAGAATCCTTTTGGCTGGCACCGAATCTTGGACTTTTTGGATCATAATTCACTTCTATTGCGCGTACTATCACATTTTCACTGCCTTCAACACAGCTGAAAAACACATAATTGTTAATATAATGGCAGTAGTAACACCATAATAGTTTTAGCCAGGAATTTATTAGATATGTTTTCTATATACGGAGGTTTTTCTATTTTTAAACCTTTGATATATCATACATAATATTGCTAATGATGCGTAGATATACGGAAGATATCAACTAAGTATAGAAGACCAGATATATGTACTTGTGATAAGAACGTATCATTTCCAGTATAAAATAGTTACCTGTATAATGTATGCAATTCACTCGATATTTTGTTAGATTCTTCTATACACAGTTGAAGAGCTCTGGTTTCTTCTAAAAGAGTCAATAGATTCAGTTCTTCTCTTCCTAGTTGGTACTCTAACTCCGCTTGTTGTATTCGAACATCGATATTACTAAAAGTAATAGAACAAGGAAAATTTATTAAAAAAAAAACACAATTTTTAAAAAATATTTTTACCATTACAAGGAGATACAGAAACAGGTTACTGCAAAAATTACATATACAGGGTGATTAAAAAATATGGGACCAACAATTAATGGCATATACTATATCAAAAATAAACCGACATGTATTTTTTTTATCCAAAAGGGGGCGGTGCAAGTTTTTTTCAGATAATTTCAAAACCACCAATTTGAGCCAAGCCGAGTCGGCTTGGCTCAAATTTGGTACAGAAGTACAAAAGATACAATACAGGGTGTTGATGGCAAACATGTTATATTAGTTTTTTTTTAATTATAATTATTTTCTTTTTCCATGAAGGAATTTCAATACGGGTCAGATAGTGTTATGCGCACTTTAATACTCTACAGTAAAGGTATACTTTTTCAGAACGTGAAAAATGCACCGTTTTCGAGAATAACGAAAAACACTGATTGAATGATTTTCGCATATTCACATTAAATTAAAAAAATAAAAATAAGTTGGCCAGGAAAACAATGCTATAGATGACATTTCCAAATTTAACAGTTTCTAATAAAAACATAAGTGGTTTTACTTTTTTATTTTTTTATAAGTTACGTATATCATTTTGTGTGAAAAACTAGTTGTACATGTAACATGCGTATTCATATGTATTTATATTTATAACATATCATAATACTTGAGATCATATAAAATAATTCAACTGTCAGTACCAGGAGATTGTTAAATAGGTTACACTTATCACAATCAAGTATATGGCGAGTATTGAAAAAAATATTTAATTTTTGCGATAGTAGTACCTTTGTGCAAGAGTTGCTTCCACAAGATTTTGGAAATTTTTTCAAATAAAGTCAAAACCTCATTGAGGTTTTGGTTTGTCTATTCACTAAATAGTTTCAGTAGTTTGTCTATTCATTAAATATTCAACTATAGTTTTATTCTCAACTGAGTTATAGATCGAACAAGATCGGGTTCGAATAATTAATTTCGACATACTCTCATTACGTCTTAGGCACAGCTATAATAACTCGCACATTCTCTGAATCAAAAACATAACAAAATTATCCCATTTATGTTGTTGTCCTGGCCAACTTATTGTTTATTAATTTATTTATTTGGTGTGAATATGCGAAAATCATTCAATCACTTTTTTTCGTTTTTAATAAAGTAATATGACATGCTTGATATTAACACCGTAAATAATAATAAATAAATAAATCACACCACACAAATTGACATTCTCCCCCTAAAAGTCATTACAACTGTGCAGAGGGAGAATACACATGGAAAAGACGTAGGACACACAACCAAACCCTGTAACAGGTGCCAATTGCCACAGGCGGGATTCGAACCCGCGCGGATAATAGCTCTCGGAGTAATCGTCATCTTCTCACCTGACGCTTTACCCACTGAGCTACCGCCGCGGCTAGGGATAGGGCGGTGTAGGGATTAATCAAAATTTGGTCTCATCATAATGGGACTATTTGTTGTACTTCTGTACTAAATTTGAGCCACGCTGAGTCGGTGGTGTTGAAAATATTTGAAAACAATTTGTTCGCACCGCCCAGTTTTGGAGGGCTGCAATACTGTTAACAACGACCTTGGAGCGAAATAAAAGTACGTGTCGGTTTATTTTTGATGTAGTATCTGCCGTTAATTTTTGATCCCATATTTTTTAGTGACCCTGTATACGTGCTTAATAATTTGAATATAGTCATAATTTACAAACAAAGTGGAATTGGGTTTTTGAAATCAGTACCAAAAATCCAAAACGTAAGTCAGGCTTCAATTTATTAACTTCGCTAGGGAGCCTGAGTTATTGACACCAACAAAGAGCAATACATCATCTAGATATATCTGTTATTAAATTTACATATAAATTAAATAACATGACTGTGTAGAGATCAGATCACATACTGACAACTCGTATGAACTAATTAATTTCAAAATGCCATTATCTTTTTTTGTTGATGTTTTTTTCCAAGGGTTTCGATACAGATAGACATACAGGGTGTTCCTAAAAGGTATGTCAAAAATGTAACAGCGTGTTCCTGAATCAAAATCATGTCGATTTAACACAATATACATATATACGATTAAGCATCCCTGCGGAGCTACAGCCCTTCAAAGTTTCCATTTTTAATTTTTTTTTTTATTTTTACGTCATGTGTAGAGATAAACGTTTCAAATTTGCCATGAACGCTCATTCTTAGGATTGAAATAATCAGCTAGATTCTTATCTATCTCACTGAAAACTGAAAGGTAGTTAACCTGAAGCTTGACTGGTTTTTGTGCCATAATTCTTAGACCAGACAAAATATCTTAAATCTAGTTCCACCATATTGAACATAAATAAAAAACAAAAAAGACTCTTGTTGAAAGTTCGAAAAGTTAACCGTTTTCGTGAAAATTACAATTAAAGATTTACCTTTATTATTTTATGGCCATTTAGTTTTTCGATAAAATGTGGTTTCGGGAAACAAAAGATTATCTCTGATTAATTAATGTATAGTAGACATCAATGTTACCGAAAAAGTAAAAAATTAGCAGCGGTTTCTTTTATAAAAAAAAAAACATAGTTTGCTTTAAAAAATAGGCTGGGAGGCTACTATTCCCTTTAAAGCAAATTATGTTTTTTTTAACCATTGAGCCCCACGTGCCCACCGCTGGGCATTTCAGATTTACTCCCTGGGACCAATTTTTTATTCTATTTATTCTTCGCTGTTTGTTTACCTAAATACATGTTTCAGTGCTTATTACAACATTATGTATGGGTTTTTAGTATTTTTGTCCACCTAAACGTGTTAAGAAACCTCTGGTAATTTATTATTTTTTCGGTCACATTGACATCTACCGTCCATGAATTAATCAGAGATAAGCTTTTGTGTTCTGTGGCCACTTTTTATCGAAAAACTAAATGGCCATAAAATAATATACTCACTGTTTTTAATTGAAATTTTCACGAAAACGGTTAACTTTTCGAACTTCTAACAAAAAAATGATTCTTTTTTATTTTTTTAATTATTTTCAATATGGTGTAACTAGGTTTAAGATATTTTGTCTTGTCTAAGAATTATGGGCCAAAAACGAATCAAGTTTCAGGTTAACTACCCTTCAGTTTTAAGTGAGAGAGATAAGAATCGCCGATTATTTGCATCCTAAGAGTGAGCGTTCATGCCAAATTTGAAAAGTTTATCTGTACACATGACGGAAACATTTTATAAAAATAAATAAAAAATGGAAACTTTGAAGGGCTGTAGCTCCGCATGGATGCTTAATCGTATATATGTATATTGTGTTAAATCGACATGATTTTGATTCAGGAACACGCTGTTAAATTTATGACACACCTTTTGGAACACCCCATACATACATACATATTACATTCATCATCTTACTAGCAATGAAAACCTATTGCTAGTATTGCTATCTATATCTTGGATTATGATTTATAAACACAAAGTGTGAATTGAAACATAACTATCAATAAAAGTTGATGCGGACAAATAAATTTGACAATTAATACTAATGGTGGTAATATAGAGTAGGTTGTAAAGTTTGGATTCGATATCTCTTTTTTAAAATTATTAAAAAATATATATATATCAGACAGAGTAATTTTTAACATACAATTTTTTAATAAATGCCACATCCATAGTATCATCCATGGCATTTAAATGACAACCAATTTTTTGCGTGTTTGCGTGAAAACAAGACCATTTTTTTTTCAATTTAGTCACACTGTATGCATTTGTCTCATTTTTGTTGTTCTAAAGTATTGCTTAGATGTAATGTAATGCTTAGGCATCATTATCGTTAGTATATCACTATCATTTAATTTATTAATAAATTGCTCTCAAATTGCGACTGTTATTTTCTTACATTTTAATAAATACATACTCGATTAATCAATTTTGTATTATTAAAACTTCAACAATATTATCAAACACTTATAAAAAAATCATAGCAGTCCAAGCATTGATAACTTGGCGAAAGTTATAGTCTACAGACGTGCGCCTCCTCGTAGAGTAATCATAAAAAAATGGGTTTTCATTTGTTTCTTCGTTAGGTACCACGTTGTTGGCTTGTATATCCATAAATCGGAACACACTGTATAATATGAGTATGTACCATTGTTTTCAAAAATAGGTATCTATTAATAATTGTATTACTAGCAAATATTTTGTAATTTTTTATCAACACATAAAAATTTATAAAAATCGCTTATTATTTAATTAATTCAAATTACTATGAATTTTGAATATTTATACAAAAAAATTGAATTATTTAATTAAAGCTTGTAAACGGAATATAAATATATTTATCATATTGACGATCATCAAAACACCACTCCCTTATTTGACTTCGTAGTAACAATAACAAAAACGGCGGTACCTACATTTCCGTGAACAATAGAGCACGGGATGAAACACCACTATTACCAGTGGCGTGCCAAAGTGTTCTTCCCTCATCAGTGTTCCTCCGCATTTTTTTGCGGTCCTCCACATGTGTGCGAAAAAAACGTAGTATGTATTTATTTTGTATTGGTCGCAACAAATATAAACTTAAATATATAATACTTGAAAAAAGGAAATAATTGAGTTCCGTGACATCTGAATCTTTGCTAAGAGGATCTTAAATTAGTGATCGGAATCGATCGGTGACTTTTTACTAGCCAAAACAGGACCGGGTTATGAGAGTAATATTATAAACATGAGGGAGTGCCTGGACCGCCGGCGCTCCTCCGCAATGCCGGCCCTGCAGTCCCGTTTGGCACGCCACTGACTGTTACAAACAAATTAATTATCCTCAAAATAATCATCTCGACTTACTCTGTAATGTCAAGCCTTTCCAGTGCCATTTTGAGGTTTTTAATTGCTAGTCTCTTATTATCTACATCGGTTTTTAACCTATTCAGTCTATCCTCGGCTTGTTTTTTCTCTGTCTCCGTTAGTTCTCTACCGTTAGTTATGTCACCGTTGCTGGTACAGTTCTTTATAGAACTTAATCTTAGAGTCGGCACCGTTAGTTGACCCTTCAAATTCTGTATAATGTTTTCTCTGTCCCTTAGGGCGTTCCTTAAATTTTCTAACTCTTTGGCGGCTAGTTCTTTCGGTATCGAACGAATCGACGCACCTAGGCATATTCCATTTAAGTTCACATTTTTCTTCCTTCTGGGGCTGCTGGAAAGAGACACCTCTATGCTGGCCATCTAGGAAAGAAAAATTTTCTATACAATGTCTTACATGAAATTCATATCAATCAACAATTACTTAATTGCTGTAGGTAAGTTTTGACTTTGATATTATTTTTTTATTAAAAAAATAAAATACAAAATCAAACTTAAACTGTAAAAAATCGTTTTTTTAAAATTTAGAAAAACCTGCATAAAATCGTTTATTTATACTGAAGTCAATTTTCAAATGTGTTTTCTATAGTAAATGTTGATGTAAATATATTTTTAATACACCAGAAATAACATCATATTTGATACAAATTTGATTAATGTTATTCATTTATCAGTACAAAAATGGTAATTTGGAAAATTAAAAATCCCATTTCCTTATGATATTATTTGAAAATTGACACACATAAATCAGTAAAATCGCAAAACAAACGTTTTTTCTGAATAACATCTTCTAATATTCTTATCAGCAACACGATTTTTAACATATTTTTGTTTCAATATCAAAGAATGATTGTAATATGGCACCGTAATCCCACTTGTTACGACACTTTTGTTACCAAACGACTTACTTTTAGAACATGCTCGTAAAATGTCATTTTACAATCTACAACACCATCATACTTTTTTTTAAGTTGCTGAATCTGATTCAACAATCGGTTTGAACTCATCATGTAATAGTTCCTCCTTATCCCCAAATTTTGCCATTAATAAGGTTAAATCGAAACTCTATATAGAATAAAGATAGTATAACTTTCTTGTCATGAGATATCATTTAGTGGTCTACAGAAATACGTTGTGAACCCTACAGATCAGTCTCATACATCAGGCTCATACCCATAAACAAAATAGTCCAGGGGGTCTGTACGTATGAAAACCACTCATAGATCCCATGTGTCTTGGAGGTTCGTGAGCAGACAACCTCAAACCCAATAACAATGAAGGCCCATTGCCTTGAACTCCTGCGATTCAGCATCCTCACACTCAACTCAACTACCCCATAACTATATCCCCTTGAATTCAATAACCCAGTAGCCCGATAGATGTGTATATACAACTAAAAACAACGTATCTTGGAGTAGACAACCTCAAACTCAAAGACCCCATGATCTATGAGGTCTACAAGCAAGAAAAGGTTCTCAAATCCAATAAACCTTAACCCAATCTCTTATGGACTAAGGAGATGTAATGGGGTATGTACATGTACATATTATAAATTTTTTCTAAAAAAGTTTTCTAACACTTTCCCCGCCAAAGTAAATCATCTTTCTATCTCCAACAATAGCTGAGAATGCTGAGATACCAATGCATATATAACCAATTTGGGACAGAACTTATAACCTATAACATTAGCCTGGTCATCTGCATAGAGACTTGCAAATTACTGATACAAGTTTTTATTGAACCCCTCCTCCCCTCCAGGTTCTTTCTGGCTAGACCACTGTTAAGGTTATAATATATACATACAAGACTATAGGGTTATAAAGTGTGCAGTAAAATCAAATATCCCTCTCGCTTTAATCTATACCATGATTCTCGATCAACCTTATAAAGGAGGAGGGTTAATAAGGCCGGTTTTCGGCCCAAATTTAATTTGGATGAAAATGTTCAAAATCAGTTCCTGTAGTATCTACTAAAAAAACTAAGTCGATTCCACCCTAAACGGACCACCCCCACCCCTCCTAGTGTCCCCCAACCACCCCTTAAAATAGTGAAAATACCGTCACCTAATAAGAGCATTTTTTGAAACATTCGTCACTGGCGGTTTAAACAACAGTGTGTACGGTTTAAACTCTTAAGGTTTAGTGCGCCTGCCTAAAGTTTTGAGGTTCTGGGTTTTAGTGTTCACGGAATTGTGATAAGAAGCCTACAACACTTCGTAAGTCATATGTCGCATGTGTAGTTACAACCATTCCTTAAAAGTCTTCATTTTTCTAATGGTTTTTAGCAATTTTCTGAAGACTAAATGAGGATGGAGAAAAACTGACCACGAATTCGTGTTCAGGAGACAAAAATACTTCGAAAATCATATGTCGCATGTGCAGAGTCATTCTTTAAAAGTCTTCATTTTCCTGAAGACTTTTAGCGATTTCCTGAAGACGGAAGGGTGATAGAGATAAAATGACTACGAATTCGTATACAGGAGACAAAAATACTCCAAAATCATATATCGCATGTGCAGAGCCAATCACTCTTGAAATGTCTTCATTTTTCTGAAGGTTTTTAGCAATTTTCTGAAGACTGAAGAAGGGTTGAGCAAAACTGACCACGGATTCGTTTTCAGAAGACAAAAATGCATCGGAAATCATATGTCACATGTGAAGTACAAATACCCGTTTTTTGTAGGCCTGTGTAGTAAATCCACCTCTTGCCTTTTTACCCCCTGCACTCTCCTCAAATAGGGTAAAA
Organism: Aromia moschata; assembly: GCA_029963805.1. Classification (NCBI taxonomy): domain Eukaryota; kingdom Metazoa; phylum Arthropoda; class Insecta; order Coleoptera; family Cerambycidae; genus Aromia; species Aromia moschata. Next base: position 137,598 of record JAPWTK010000375.1, on the reverse strand, counting down.
GGCAAAATGTGATAAATAAGAGTGAAAATAAACTGCTGGCCACTCGAACTTACACATAGAGAGTTTTAGTCAAAATTTAAAGTTCAATATTTTTAACAGGAATGCAAATTTTTGAACGCGGCTTGCAAATTTTAAGAGCTAGTTTTTTTCGGATTAAGCTGCATGACGTATATTTATCGTAGGACCATAGGTTTATTATATACGGGGTGATCAATGAAGTCATGCAAAAAATCAAAAAGTTTGTATGAGTGAAATTTCCGCAAAAAAAACTTTTGGTCGTTGCAATATGGTTCGTTACTAAGGTAACATCAATATCTCTAGACGTTTTTGTCAGTTTTTGGATTAAGGCCCTTAGGCTTTGTACACAGTACTCAACATAAAATTTGGGTAGCAAAATTTTTAAAATGCTATAACTTCACATTGGATTGACGGTTCTTGATGATTTTTACGGATTTGGAATCTTTATTTCACGTAGATTTTCTCTGGTCTAAGCATTTTATTTGAGGGTTGAAATTTACACATTATACCGGGTCGATAATAAACAAAACCGTATGGTACGACGCGCTCTAAGGTTTGGCATTATTTAAGTTTTTGTAAAAATAAATTCTCACCTCAAGTTGTTTTTATTTAACTTTCTTCTCACTGTTCTGTCCGAAACTCACACCCCAATTTGTTGTCTCTAAGAATCATTCAGTTTTACAGAGTTCTTTGTCCACCCCCATGCCCATAATTATGATCGGGTGTAATTTCTACGCGACGCGTCAATTTCAAAGTAGGCATTGGAAAAACAAATTTGTTGCTATGGAATTAAAAACTAAGGAAGTAAAAACATTATTCTAGAAATAATCTGACACATTTCAATGTTATAATTTTGTAAATTTTAATTAATATGAGGCGTTTAACCATGGCAGAAAGGGAAAATTGCATTCGACTTCTTAACGAAGGAATGTCAAAAGAGCAAATTGCGCACATTTACAATGTCAACCGAAAGACAATTTATAATTTGAAGCGCCGCGTCGAAACTACTAGTGATCATAATTATGGGCATGGGGGTGGACATACAAAAAAAAAAATAAACCAAAGAACCGAAAGAATTTTTAATGAGAGAAACTATGCAGAATAGAACAAAGAACTCTAGAAAACTAAATGACTCTTTAAGACAACAAACTGGAGTGAGATTTTCGGAACAGTGAGAAGAACATTAAATAAAAACAACTTGAGGTGAGAATTTATTTTTACAAAAACTTAAATAATGGCAAACATTTTAAATTATAGAGCCCGTCGCAGAGCAAAAATGTGTGCGGTTATTACAACACACCATAGAGCGAATGGGCGGGCATGGGCAAATCGGCATGCGAATAAGGATAATGCAGAGTGGAGCCATTGTTTATTTACTGACGAAACAAGATTTAATTTGTTTCACTCCGATCGATGGCCGAATGTTAGTTTGGAGAAGGCCAAATCAGCGATATTTGGAGGGAATAATAAATGTGTTCTTGTCGCTACGTTTTTGTATATTATCGACCCGGTATAATGTGTAAATTTTAACCCTCAAATAAAATGCTTAGACCAGAGAAAGTCTACGTGAAATAAAGATTCCAAATCCGCAAAAATCATCAAGAACCGTCAATCCAATGTCAAGTTATAGCATTTTAAAAATTTTGCTACCCAAATTTTATGTTGATTAGTGTGTCCAAAGCCTAAGGGCCTTAATCCAAAAACTGACAAAAACGTCTAGAGATATTGATGTTACCTTAGTAACGAACCATATTGCAACGACCAAAAAAATTTTTTTACGGAAATTTCACTCATACAAACTTTTTGATTTTTTGCATGACCTCATTGATCACCCCGTATATAATAAACCTATGATCCTACGATAAATATACGTCATGCAGCTTAATCCGAAAAAAACTAGCTCTTAAAATTTGCAAGCCGCGTTCAAAAATTTGCATTCCTGTTAAAAATATTTAACTTTAAATTTTGCCTAAAAGTCTCTATGTGTAAGTTCGAGTGGCCAGCACTTTAGTTAAAATAGAGTTAGTAGTACGTTATTAAGAAAATATTAGTTTGCCAGTGACGAATATTTCCAAAAAATGCTATTATTAGGTGATGGTATTTTCACTATTTTAAGGGGTGGTTGGGGGGACACTAGGGAGGGTGGGGGTGGTTCTTTTAGGGTGGAATCGACTTAGTTTTTTTAGTAGATACCTACTACAGAAACTGATTTTGAACATTTTCATCCAAATTAAATTTAGGCCGAAAACCGGCCGTATTAACCCTCCTCCTTTCATAAGTAATGCTTTTAGATAATTTTTAGGTTAGGGATAAACTATGACGAGATGAGTTCCAACTGATTGATGAAAACTGAACTGATGAAAAAATAAATTGGAATGCTAGAGTTGTCTACTGTAAATGACACTTTTGTTGTGTGTGCTGGTGTAATCTTACCTTCATTGTCTTAGAATAAAACAGTGACTACTACCAGTATTATCGTATTACACAATGTACGTAGATATTATTTATTTATCTGTAAATTTTACACAGATCTCCCCACACCAAGAAACCGTTTCGAAACACCAATAATCGTCTTGCTTATGTAAAACTACTCCTTAAAATCTTCCTATACCTATATATACTATAATTAACATCAGTTCGTTTGGGTAATCTTTTACAAGCGGGCATTTGTACGATTACACGAATTTAACCTGTCCCCCGGAGTCATTAAGGTCGAAACCTTTGAGAAGTCAGACAAGCGTTAATCTCACGACGATGCGAAGAGCAAAAATACATTATTTCCCATTACGCGAGGCCTGTTCTGTGGATTCGAAACAAGTAGACGCCGTGTATACATCTGGCCGGACCATAAATAAATTATTGGACGCAATAAATAAAATCGTGGGCAGAGCCATTCAGAGTCGTGTCGAAATAAATATGAGCCGCCAGGATTTCATAAAAGATTCCTGGAAGTATTCTACATATCTATACGTCTCGACGAGATTTATAAACAGCTACAACAAGCGCGTATTTATGAGGAAACTAATGGGGGTAACTCCCCCTCAAGATGTATGAGACGAAGCAATGGCGGTCCGTCCATTGATCGGTTCAAATGTGCAGTGAACAAACACACAGCTAAATTAGACCTCTCGTCATAATTAGAGTAACACTTTTAATATTAGCGCCATTTGCGTTCTATTCGAATTAGAGACTTGCGGTTTTTAATTTTCGGTAGCCTATAGCGTTGGTTTTAATGCGTCGAAGTCTTTAGGCTGTAACTTAAACAGTTCGCCATCCACACCACAAAAAGAGCATCCCCATGTCGAAATTTGAATGCGCAAGATTTTGACGCCAATTTCAAAGACCTACAGGATCGACTAAGAAGGACACTGTAAGGAAAACTCCATCCCGGCACACATTAAGATATCCTCAATAAGTTCTGTGTATTTGGTCGCTGTCCCATCTCTTCAACCCATTTCCAGACCCCCAAGCCACCCCTTGCATTTACGCATGGTTTTGTGTGGTTTTGACTTTTTGTTGCCTAACAAATTGGTGTGGGGTGCCATAACCCACTTTCACCCTTTGACAACCCAAGCTTGAATTCATGTCATGGCATTACTTGAAAGCGCTTGTAATTGGCGAAACACACTTTGGATGGCCGATTGAGCGCCAAAAATAATATTACCAACTCCAACCCATCCCCTGAAAATTTGCCGCCCTAAGGGGTTGTAAGTAAATCTTGATGCGTGGGGTGACTCTGAAAATTTTCCTGACGATGCATGAACTCTTTTTGGCATATCCCGACTCGTCCATCTCCTTCAAATCTTCTTTAGCGTCCCATCATCCATTTTTTTAACACCTCCAAAACATTTTTGAGCGCATGAAAATTCCTGAAAGAGGACTCGTTGGGTAGGCGGAACCTTCTTTTTGCACTTGTGTGAATCGAGAATCGCCAAATTCGCGAGAGATGCTTGGTACTCGCGACAAGTGTGACTTGGGCTCATGAACCCTCGACTGAGCTAGTACCTACGAGGCAGACCACCTAAACAGCACACAAAATAACGCTAGTATAGTGGTTTGAATAAAACACCGTCATACGCAATATTAGTCAATTTATTTGAATGTTCGTTCGAAACATAATTCGATATAACAAAGTAATGATTAAATTTTCAATAAAACATAAATAATAGAAAGAATATTCAGTAATAAGTTGCTCCGCCGTAATTGAGTTTGCACTTATTTACTCGGTGAGGGACACTCTGAATCAATTGATCAATGCCATCTTGGGGGATATCATTTCAAGCATCTTGTATGTGAACCGAAGATCGCTGGGATTGTTTGAGGGATAGGGCTAATATCCCAATCTGAGACCGATCAGATACACGGAAGCACACGTACATGAATTTGTTTCAAAAACGGTATCGTAACTCGTAGGGCGGGCATTATCTTGTTGAAAAATTGCTTGTTGAAAACACGCGCAAATGCCTAAAACACTACCATTTGCTTGACAACGTGAATACATTCATCGGTGATTTCGAAGATTTATTTTATGATGGCGCGACCGTAATGTGTAGAGTCTATAAGAAAAAACTGCTGTATATGGACAAACGCAATTTTAACCGTCACATGAATAGTGTAAAACATAAAAAATTAAAGATGGTAACGCCCTTGAGAACTGAGTTTATGTTCGACTTACTTTTACTGTTAAGTGCCTGTGATGTGTCCCTGAATATATTCGATAGGTAGTCATTTCGTGAGTTCTGGAACAGATACGTTCCAAAGATGCCGTTACCAGGTCGCACAACGTTACGTACCTATTAGGCATGTGCGAGATCTCGATCCTCGAGACGAGAAAAAAAGTCGAGACGAGACTCTCGGTCAGTCGAGATTTCTCGAGATTCCGAGATTTCTCGAGATTCCGAGACTTCTTGCGATCTTGATGTTTTTTTAGATTCCGACATTTTTTGAAATCTGAAGATTTTTAATTTTAAAAATACCGAGATTACTCAAATCCCAAAATTCATTTACTATTTGTTTCACGGAGAATATTCAAAATATGAAACTTAAGGAAAATATCGGAGACAATCTTTTCAATTAGCAACTGTTACGTCTCGTAACGTAATTTTTACATACGCATCGAGCTTTACACCGACGCGACGCTCGATCGGTACAAATTAAAATCGAAGTCAGCATTTTCAAATCGATGACCGATTTCCTAAATGCTGAGTTAAACCAAAATGTTAAACCAAAATGTAATAAGTTTTCTTTTATTTAATGTGTTTTGCTAGCTGAACTTTTAAATTTAAACAACTGTAAGTATTTATACATTAATTTCACTGACTGACTGAAAATCTCGTCTCGTCTCGTTCAAGACATTCAAGAAGACTAAAAATGACTTCTCGTCTCGTCTCGAAAATTCGAAATCTCTCACATGCCTAATGCCTATCTACCATCTGTATACAGTGACTTATTAAAGAGGATAACAAGTGCATTAAAAAATACACGGCTTGACGAGAAAACATCCAGCTATAAAAAACATTATATTCTAAATCTCATAGTACGTGTACTGGACCCTCGCGCACTGTTACCATATACACGCGCACTGTTACCAGTTTGTAAAAGGCAGTAATGGCAACAGAGTGTAATGGCAACACAATTACGAGGGTGGTGTTGGAGACTCTAGAACAATTTGAAATGTCAACTAGTAAAGTGACAATGATTGTGACCGATGGTGCCCCCACGATGCTATTATTACACCGTTTGCTTTTCGAATGCGGTTACAGGTTTTTCCATGTTACGTGCAAAGTGCATGGTTTACATCTTGTAACAGAAACTATTCGACAATGTTTTCCCCAACGTCGACGCATTAATAGCGGGTACAAAAAAAGTGTTCTTAAAATCCCCTTAACGTCTTCGCGAGTTTCACGACAAATGTGACAAATGTCCTAGTATTCTCAAATCACCACAGCCGATTCTTACTCGTTGGGGTACATGGTTGAAACCCGCTTTTTATTAGGCCGAACATTTCCAGTAAATGAAAGCTGTTATTTTTCAGTTCAATCCTGCCGAAGCTGCAGCTATTAAGGAGATCCAGGCCAAATTTCAAGATGTGTCCGTTGAAACATCTTTAAAAACTATTCATAGTAACTACAAAGGTTTGTATGACGCCATACAAAAATTACAGAACAATGCGTTGTCGTCAGCGGAGACGCCACAAATAGTGGACGAAGTAAATTCACCGCTACAAGCTATAGTTGTTGACGCAATAAATGAGCCAGTTAAAAATTAGTTTGAACGTATATTCAAGAAAGGCGCCGGTTTTACCAAATTAATACAAATTTGTGATGGTGCATCTACAGATCCGTTAAGTGAGTGCAAAGAGTATTTTAATTATGCCTGTATTATATCAGTAGATGTTGAACGGTCGTTCTCAAAATATAAGCATATATTTTCACAACAATGAACAAAACTCTATACTTAGAAATGTATCTGATGCTACGACGTTTTTACGAATCTTCTTCAATTCGTGATAGCACAGTTAACCAAGCTACGTCGTCAAGCTAATTAAGAGGGTAAGTTTTACATACATATAGTAAGCGGCTCCCTAATGCGTACATAGGTGGATATTAAATACATATTAAATGATACATTTTTATGTCATAGTTAGGCGAATTTACTTGGGCCGGGGGGGGCTTGGTTGTACAGAAAGCTAAGAGAGGGTCTTACCGGAAATCTAAAGAGCAACGTTGCCAAAACTAACTGTAACTCTTAACTCTGCAAAATAAGTCTTTATAAAAACCCTATATTTACAAAATGCATTGATGTACGATCAATTAATATAAGCCAATTTAATTTTGCTGCGTTGCGATCGTATAATAAAGTTTACTGTTATCTTTTTTCAAGCCAACTACTGTGAAATCATTTTAAACAGTTGATATTACTTTAAACAGCTGTGAAACAATTTTAAAATATCTAATAGGGATATTATGTTGATATGACAACAGCGAACGCACGCAGCGAACGAAAAGCTTCACCCACTAATGCACTCTCCTTGCCCCATCAGGGATCTCAGCGGTTGTCGGCGGCTGCGCTCATATCGTCTGTCATTTAAATTATTTGAACTTTTTCGTCAATGTGATAAATATCCATTTTTATTTTTATGAATGTATGTAGTGCTTCTACAATACGCTCGTAATAACGCACTTTTCTAATCAGGCACTAGACAAGTATAAAATATAAAAGGGTATTTCAAATTTTAACTCAAACAACCCTACTGACAAACCGGATGCCTTTCATACGCCTGCGCTAGCGATTGGATCGCGATTGGTTCTCACCTCATATTTACTCTACTTACAAAAAAGTTAAATTATCAATTGCCCTTCATTCGGCTATGTACGCATTAGGCTGCCGCTTACTGTACATATATGGTTATAAAGTGTGTATTTATTGCTTGTGTTACTATATTTAATATTAGTTACTATATTTAATATTAGTTGTATTATATGTATTACATTATGATACGTCCTAATATGTCTAACGGCATATTTCGGCCAACTCTGTATATCAGAAAGAACGTGATTGATTATCTCGTCATATCCATTTTCAGAAAAATCGCTTAAATCATGACGGAAGTACTGCTACTTTAAGCTCGTCATGGCCCACCCTGTATTTACTTGGCCTACCAATATCACAATAGTATATCTACACTATTATATGTCCTTCATTATCTACAACGAAATAAAATATAAAAGGTCGTAAAAGCAAATAAATTTCATTAAACGGAAAAATCAAGCGCTTAATTTAGTTTAGATGTATTAAATTTTAAGTGTTGTAATACGTATAATATTATGGTATCACTGTCATTTCTAATACAATGTACCTATAATGTGAAAAAATATATTCTCATTGCCAGTGTGTATATATTTTTCTGTGTTGTAAATGTCGTGATTCAGAATCTACTGCCGATCTTTGTATATTAAAAACTTTGTGTGACCATTAATAATGTACATAGAGTAATGATAATCTTATATTCAATTTTAATAGATATTGTGCTATTTTATATATTGACTATAGTAACAAGGCATGCTCAGCTAGTCGTGACATGTAACCATGGAACACTACAGGATCCAACAACGCGTGGAAATTGTTACAATTTATTATCAAAATGAGTGCTCTGTTCACCAAATATTCAGTGAGCTGCGTCTAATTTTTGGTCTCCATTACCGGCCTGCAGAGTCCACAATTCGGATAATAAGGAAGTTCGAAACAATCTTTGTTGTTGATAAACCAAACAACGCCTGTTCAAGATCCCTTGGAAAATATTGTTGCCGTCCGTAAAAGTGTGCATGAGAACCCAAGACAGTAAAATCTCAAGTCTATGCCGACAAACCACAAACGATCGCCACCCTACAGGCCAACATCACTCACGTCCTTGGTGAAACAGTCCTGTTTATGCGAAAATGTTTTAGAGAATCGGATCTCCCCGGGTTCGAGCCACCCATCGATACCATTGAATATACTTTACATAAACGATAAAACTATAACGATACTATTTACACTTGTTACAGTTCATTTCACAGATCGAGCGCCGAAGATGAAAAATTCGACAATATCATAATTTAGTCAGTTCATTAGTCAATTATTCCATGTTGTTTGAAGTAAATAAAAGGTACATAGTAATACAATATGGAGTTAATTTCTTTAAACTAGCGTCTCATCTTCAAGAAGATACAATAAATCAAAAGGACATCTTAGGAAAACATGGCCAGCAAAAAGCTACCTGTATCTTAGTATTAGACCTTCCAATCTCAGCAAAACACCCTGTATCTAAGTAATAAACCATCGCTAGACATGTCAATGATAATGATGAATGACTTGGAACCAGCAAGATATCTTCTAATTACAGTTAACATGTGTATACGGTGATTGTTTTATCTTGACCACCCCATTTATAAACGGCTAAAGGAAATTGTAATCTGCACAAGTATCATGTTCCTACCATTTAAGACTAGAATTGGGCGTATATAATAAAAAGTAAACTGCACGACGCCAGGCGTCGCGACACTTTTTCGCGACGAATTTTTTTCCAGAAACATACCAGTTTTATGACATAATTTGAAAGCTCTTTTAATTTGGAGATTATTTTTCTCTGAAAATAAAAGACTCTAAAGACTATATTTTTTACTGGTGGTGCGATTTCAATTGCATGGTGTGTAGCATAAATCACACTTATCGTGTCATAACTTTTTTAAGAAATGTAAATAGTAAAAAAGGTATTTGGAAAATAATGTTCAAATTAGAAGTGTTTTCCAACGATGGTATGAAACTAGTATGTGTCTGGAAAAAAAAGTGTCGCAAAGCCTGGCATTTAGTCTCAGATGACAGGATAATATTATTTTTGCAGATTACAATTTCCTTCTAGCCGTTTACGAATAAAATGGGGTGGTCAAGATAAAACAATCAACATTTCCATCTCAAACGCTCTGTATGGATTACACAGGACCACAGTTTTTTTTGTTTTTACGCAAACAAGATTAGGTGTATTTTACGTATTTTCGGTCGCTGAAAAAGAATATGTTGTCCGTTTCCCTCTATCACGTCTGGATTTTGCGTAAATCAAAGAAATATAAACTCAAAATCATATAAAAATAAAGCAGCATAAAAACAAATAGTTTTGTAGCAGAAGGCATTATACCATTCCATATGTTTTTTTGTATACTGAACACGATTTTGAGATCAGAATCATTCCATAGGCAGTGCATTAAGACATAACCTAAAAAAACATCTTGAAATTGAAACACATAAATACATTTATCAAGTAAATTATAAGTTTAAAGCTGGCGAGCATGCGTATATACATTTTGGAGCATCTAATCCGAATATGTGATCAAAAGTAACAATTCGCGGATAGATTTTCACATAACCTCCAAAAAAAAAACAGGTAAAAAATATGATCAAAATGTGACATTACATAAACTAAAAGGGCTAGGGGACTCACCTTCTAAAAAAACACATTTATATGGAAATATTTTATACTTGTGATGAGGTTGACTGCTTATACCTCTAAAAAAATATTTATTTTAGTCAATTTGGAGGTTATATCTTAATACTCAGCATATGAAAAAATTATGATGTCCAAGACGTTTTCAGCACACCAACAAACATATGGCATGGAATCTGACATTTCTACTACAAAACTCTTTTTTTATTTTGTTCGTTTAATGTTTTAATTTATGTAATGTCATATTTTGGTCATATTTTTTACCGGTTTTTTTGGAAGTTATGTGAAAATCTATCCGCGAATTGTTACGTTTGTTCACATATTCGGATTAGACGCTCAAAAATGTATATACGCTCGCTCTCTGTATATGTATACATGCTCGCCAGCTTAAACTTCTTATTTACTTGATCAACGTATTTATGTTTTTCAATTTCAAGATGTTTTTTTGCGGTTATGTCTTAATGCAATGGAACAATTCTGATCTCAAAATCGTGTTCAGTATACAAAAAAAAATATGGAATAAATGCCTTTCTGCTACAAAACTATTTGTTTTTTATGCTGCTTTATTTTTATATGCTTTTGAGGTTATATTTCCTTGATTTACGCAAAATACAGACGTGACAGAGGGAAACGGACAACGGGTTCTTTTTCAGCGACCAAATCTACGTATAAGACACATAATCTTGTTTGCGTAAAAAAAAAAAATATGGTCCTGTGTTATTATTCATTTCTCGAACTTGTGCCGCATGTGGCGAATGAAGCGGAGTATGTTGTAGGTGGATCATTTATTTTCTTTAATTTTTCACAGCATGAATTGTGCTCTTCACTAGATAGAATCATCCAATTATTTAGTACTATTTCTCACAATGAGATGCAACACGCATACCTATGTAGTCGTATGTAATTTACGATCAGGTAAATTAATGTCCGGTTTATTTTCGCTCTTCTTCTTTAGTATGCTTGAAACTTTCATTTACGCAAATGTGAATAATACATTACAAGAGCTTCATTTTACCAGTAATTTGAATAATTTTCATCCAATCTGTTTCTATAGCAGTGAAAACTCAGGTAACTTAGAAAACAGGTTTGAACAAATTTGTGGTATCGGTAATATTTTAAATAAAATTAAATCTACAAACTGTCTTGTTTCCATCTAGGATCCACTTACTATTTTAGTTGTAATATTAGAAATACTACTTGGTAATTGAATACTAGCTCCTAACTATCTGTGATCCCCAGATCAAAGATCAAAGATCAATGGATCAAAGGTACTTTTGTCCCAGTTGAACCAATACTAGTAATGTAGAACCTAACATCCATTTTTCTTTTGAAGTCAATTATAAAGATATGCATTAAGTAAAGTATATAACTGATTAAGATCAGAAATTGACGAAGAATCAAAACCCAGTTATTTTTGTGCTACAAATATGAAAGCACTCATTTTACATCTTGAGTACGTTGGTTGACATATAGAGAAAAACAATGTAAAACGTGAGTTTTACATAATTCAAGTAAACCTTACCGAAGAATGCCAAAAGCTCAAAAAATACGGCTTTTTTGGAGTCTTGGCTATGTCAGTGATTTTTAAACTAAAATGTTCTGATAAATACTTACATATATGATAAACACTTACATATTAAATAACTAAATATCTACGCATATTAATATAGACGCACAAACCACAGTTTTGTATTGTATCGATATAATTTTTTTATATACATATATGTACAATTTTACTTACTTTAGCTTCTAGTGTTTCCAGCTGAGCCATTCTAGGTTGAGTAAAATTAGGTTGTAGATTAGTCTGGAAAGAAGAAATGTCAATGTTAGTTTTTAGAAAACGGTATCATTAACTCAATTATTATTCTGACATTTAAAATTGATAGGCAAAGTTAAAAAAAATATAAGATAATTAAAAAAAAATGAAAGAAATATTGAAGATATTAAAATTAACAATACCAACAAATATCAAAAATTGTAATTTTCACATATCCATAGCACACTTTGCATAAACTATAAATGGAATCTTAATATTTTCGACGAAATAAGTTGTATTTTGGTTATACTTATTTCACAGAAATTATCTGGACATCTGATATGTGGATGTAAACGAAATTTTACAGAGAAACATGTTTTTTTACTTTTAGGTACTTTATAAAGATTATCATTCTTTATAAATAAATAAAACAGACAGTTTGAGACCATTTCCTTCATCAAAATGTCAAGTTTTTGACCTATATTGGTGATGTAAATTTTTAAAATAAAAACAATATTTTCAATATTTGTTTCGAATGTTTTATTAATTCTTATGATACATCAAAATATAGGATTCATTCTCACTCTGAACAATTTTTATTAACAACATTTTTTTGTAACTTTGACAGAAAAAACACTTTACTAGTGGGAAAAATGAGTTATTTGTAAATTTCCAAGGCATACTTGATTTGAAACAAAAATAATGGCAAAAATTAATTTATATTAAATCAGGGCTAAACCCAAAAAAAAAAGAAATTTCAACTCCATCAATACCAACAACAAACATATCGGTTAATTGACGTTAACGCTAATAATAGTAGTTAAATATGCAGTTGTAAAGAAGATAAATAACTCCAGAACGAATTACCGACGAGAAAAGAAGAATAAAGAATCCCCCTCGCTCTGGAATTGGTAAATACGGGTATGAAATCAACTGCTCGTTAAAATTAGCGTAACACTTTTTAGATCATTTGTGTTCTATTCGAGTTAGAAACTTGCCGATTTTATTTTTCGGTAGCCTATAGGGTTTATTTTAATACCCCGAAGTCGCTACGCTATGACTTAAACAGTTCACCATCCACACCCCAAAAAGCAACCCCATGTCGAAATTTGAATTCGCAAGATTTTGACGGCAATTTCAGAGACCTACAGGATCGACTAAGAACAACGCTGTCGGGTAAAAACTCCATCTCAGCACACGTTAAGACCTCCTTAATACGTTCTGTGTATTTGGTCGGTGTTCCAGCTCTTCAACCTATTTCCAGACCCCCTCTAAGCCACCCCTTTGCATTTACGCAGGGTTTTGCGTGGTTTGACCTCTGTTGGGCGAATCTATTAATACTAATGCTGCCTAATAAATTAGTGTGGGGTGCCACAACTCACTTTCACCCTTTGACAACTCAAGCACCCCTCCAGGCAACACACACACAACCCCCACTCACCCCCTTTAGTTCCGCCTCTGTAGAAGGCTGTGTGGGATGTCGTTTTGTCTCGAATTCATGTCATGGCATTACTTGAAGGCTCTCGTAGTTGGAGGAACACACTGTGGACGGACGATTGAGCGCCAAAAGTGATATTCCAACTCCAACACACCCCTAGAAAATTTGCCGCTCTAAGGGGTTGTAAGAAAGTCTTGATGCATGGGGTGACTCAGAAATTTTTCCTGAGGATGCATGAACTCTTTTTGGCACACCCTGAGTCGTCCATCTTCTTCAAATCCACTTTTGCGTCTCATCACCCTTTTTTTTGACCACCTCCAAACAATTTTTTGAGTGGACGAAAATTCCTGAAACTCTCGTTGACTCGTTGGCCAGGCGGAACCTTATTTTGCTTGGTACACGCGACAAGTGTTCACTGTGACTTGGGTTCATAAACCCTCGACTGGGCTAGCACCTACGAGGTGGACCACACAAACAGCACCTTTTTTTTCCATTAATTTAACGAGCGAGAAGATATTTGGGTGGCCTGCTTTGCAGGCGCGAACCCAGTCGAAGTTTCGTTTGCATAAGTCACAGTGAACACTTGCCGCGCGTAACAACCTTCTCTCGCGAAATTCGTGATTCTCAATTCACACAAGTGCAAAGGAAGGTTCCGCCTAGCCAGCAAGCCTTCTTTCAGGAATTTTCACCCACTCAAAAATGTTTTGGAAGGAGTCAAAGAAGGGGGACGATGGGACGCAAAACGGAATTTGAAAAGGAGACAAACAATTCGAGGTAGGCCGAAAGGGGTTCAACCATCCTCAGGAAGGTTTTCCAGAATCACCCTGCACATCAAGACCTGCTTACAACCCCTCATCGCGGCAAATTTTCAGGGTGGTTCGGAGATGGAATATCACATTTAGCGCTCAATCGATCGTTCACAGTGGGTCCGTCAACTTCAAAAGCCCTCAAGTAATGCCATGACCTTAAGTGTGGGTTGTAGTAGGTGTGGCTTGAAGGGGTGATTGGGTTGTCAAAGGGTGAAAGTGAGTTGTGGCACCCCAAATCGATTTATTAGGCAGCATTAAGGCCAATGGATTCGAACAACAGAGGTCAAACCACACAAAACCCTGCGTAAATGCAAAGGGGTGGCTTAGATGGTCTGGAAATGGGTTGAAGAAATAGGACAACGACCAAATACACATAACTTATCGAGGAGGTCTTAATGTATGCTAGGATGGAGGTTTTATCTGACAGCGTCCTTCATAGTCCAATCAGTATGTTTCTGAAATTGCCGTCAAAATCTTGCGAATTCAAATTTCGACACGGGGTTGCTTTTTGGGGTGTGGAAACACTCCAAACTGTTACGCATTTTCCTTTTGCAAGACACGCCGCCAAAATCAGCTCAGCATCGCCCGAGCTCGACATAAATCTAGAACTGCCTCTTATTTAAACCATACTTGTACGTGCGGTCTTGAAGGGAAATTATCCATGTTTGTACAAAACCATTAATGTTTGTCAAACTTCCAGTTACGTGTGTAGCCGCCTTTAATAAAAACTGTGCACTAAAATTTAACACAACGTAAATTATAACAAAATGAGCACAGCAGCATAATTTAACATAAGTGTACACATACCTTGGTTCCCATTTGTAGCCACATATTCGTGTCACAAGCAAACATTAAAATGTAAGTAACTGACACTGAATCATTTAAACTGTGTAATAAAATTTTACACCGTCGCAGTAATTTCAATTGCATTACATTTTTTCTGTATCAAAAGTCCATCACCGAACGTTACTATACGATATAAATGTCTAATGTTAATGCATTAACCCCTACGTCGTTTGCCTAAACAAAAAAATCGAATTATGCTCGGTAACTCCCATAAATATAAACCCATTGTGTATTAAATTAATAGGCAGTAAAACCCCAGTAAACTTTAAACATATTTGAATTTGATGTCCCATAAAATGATTTACGGGATAATGGTAAGGATTCAAAGTTTAAAAAAGTATCCAGAAATTATACGCGCTATAAAATTCCGTTTAGTTAAAAAGGGAAAGCAAAAATCTTTGCACTGGCAATTTCACTGCAAATTATTAAGTACTTTTGACGTAAGATAAAATCTAAATATCGCAAAGTACATAGTTTATAGTTTTATTTCAGTGTTTTAGCAGGTAGATAATGAAATGAAATCCCAAATCACGCACGGCGATTTTCTAAATCACAAACATCACATACGGACAGCATGTTCTTCCAAAATAGTTGAGATAGTCAGTGGTGGTGTAGGAATTTGTTTCATTTGAGGAAAATAAAATTACATATAAAATGTCCCATTAATTCACAAACAGAATCGTATGCACGTAACACATGAATCTTTATTAGTGACAGTTATCCGAGTCACTACGATATGGGCGCCAGTCGATATGGGCCCACTACGAAGTGGGCGCCAATCGATCTTTCATCATCTTTACTCTCTATTACATTACTAAAGTTGGCATGTATTATATGTTGTAGCGTAGGTTAGTTTATCTTATTGATTCAGAGGAAATGGTGACAGGTTAGTAAACAATGAATTATGGATTATTATGATTAACTTGTTTGGTAGTCGGAATTATTTTTGACTGTATAATTTTATTTGATTGGATGATGAGCCGTCCAAATCTTGCTTATGTATGACTAACACTTTAAAGGGAACTCAAATATCAAATCCAATATTACTTTTTAATGGACTTATTGTTAGTTATTAAAATATAGGTATTATAGAAAAAATCTTGTATGAAGACCATCGTTATGATACCTACTCCCACAGACTTGTTTTGAAAATACTAGTTGGATATACTAATTGTTTTTTTCCAGGTTTATTCCATTTCATTCGTTGGCGGCGCGCATTTTGAGAGCACATTTGACGAGATTTTTTTTTAGTAGAAATGAGTTTGGTTCTAAACCTCTTTCATATGAGGTACCGCTTTGTTCAAAAATCGTCAAAAGGTGGATATGGTGTGAATCTCTGGTTATCAGTGAAGCGTCTCCAGTAATAAATGAAATAAATTTAATGTTATTTCCAGTACAGTACGTATGTAGATCAGGAAAAGAAAACACCCCTCGGGTGAGAAAACTAGTAAAACAGATCTGCATAGGGGGGAGCAAAAGTAGATCGAAGCTGTCCGTAAAAAGTATACAGGTGTTAATTATAATCGCAAAAAAAACTATATTTATCAGTATGATTAAAGCAAGAGTGACATCGCGTACATCGTGCCAAGGACAACAAATGTATTATAAGAAAATTAGATTTTTTTTCTACTAATATGTAAGTATCAAATAAATTCAACTGTACCGAAAAAGTATGTATAGAAAGAGGATGAAAAAAAGGGAAGCAAACGGTTTTATAAAATACGGCAAGTTCTATTTAAAAATGGCCGACTTAAGAAAGGACAAAATTATTCAAATTTAATTTTCTAATAACTGACAAATAATTTGAAATAACTCGAAAACCTTACGTTTTAGGTGTAGGGAATGTAGACATGTTTTGAAAGAGGATAAAAAAGGAGCCAATGAAATCATAAAATATATTAGGTTCTATTTAAAGTAAGCGACTTAATAAAGGTCAAATTTGTTTAAGTTTGATCCTGGTTTGGAGCATCAGCATTTTATCATATATCTAGTAAGTTTCACACACGTAATCACAGAATTTTACCACGGCGAAATTTTTTTTTACTGGTTTGTAATTTCAATTTTTTTCTTATAATTAAACTATCTGGAAAACCGTTCGCTTTAAAGATAGACAGTGATTATTAAAGTGATTTTAAATTAATAAGTAGGAACTAAATATGGCATAAAAAATATAGAATGCCATTTAAAATACCGTAGTTAGTATTCACTTCCGGAAAGTCGCCATTATTTTAAATGTGTATAGCATCCCTGAAAAAGCCCAGATACAAATTTTCATCAACCTATTTTTTTCTAGTTTTTCCAAAATGTTTAATAGGCCACTAACCGTGATGCACCCTGTATGAATAAAAAAAGTACAAGAACTTACAAAAAATTAAAAGACGTACAACGACAAAGGAATACAAAAAAAAAGGAACTTACCACATAGTTTCAACTTACCACATAGTCAACAAAGAGTTGTAATTAGCAGTACCAAAACCCAATGCAAATGACAATTTGCCATTTGTGACTGGCCGGTACGTTGCGTTCCAACCAACTAGATACAGATTTTCAGCCCCATGTCATTTACAGTTCTCCCAGAACATTTAGCAGTTACTGTATTTTATTTTTATGGCTTTTAATCATTTTTAAACAAAGGCATAAAACATTTTTAAATCAGATTTACCACTACTTCAAGTTAATATCCGGCTATTTCATTTTTTTTTTTGACGAAAGAGTTTGTAAGAAAAGTGTGACAAATGATTGGGATATAGAGTCTACAAGATGACTTTTCTTGTAGATTGAGCTACGCCATCTGTTGGTGTGTTACAACTATAGTATATATAGAGTCCAAATATATATTAATTTATATTAGAAAACTATAAATCATTGTTGTATACTCAATGAACAACTAATCATTCTTGGCTCCAAAAAGGGCCACTCCGAGATTGAAAAGATTATTTCTAAAATAATTTTCTTTCCTCATAAAGATTATTCTGTTATGTATTTATGTATATATGATTAGTCTATTATTCTGTTTGATTATTCATTTTTCTGAAACTAGTCTCTTTAAATTTGAATAAATTTAGTTTGGTGGCACCACACGTTGATATTGCTTATAAATTGGCCCTGGGATACCCTGGAAAGTCCTGGGATACCCCAGCTAAAGAAAAAAAGTGCTAGTATTAAAATGTTTTCATTTATTTACATTATTAGGGAATATTAGTATGGATATTTTTTGTACTATCAAGGTCTTAAAATTAATAAATAACGATAAATAATTATTATAGACAATAGTTAAGACAATTATATAATTATCGAAATTAAGTAAAAAGACTAATTTTGGGCCGAGCGCCTTACTCTTAGAATGAAATAATTTAAGTAACACTATTTAAAATTTACTGCGTAACGAAAATGGTATATCTGCTTGCAAATTACAAGTATTTTTTTGACAAATTAGCAAAGTTTATAAATTGTTCACTCAACCAACGATTAGTTCACTAATACCCACTGTGTAATACAATATGAAACAATTTACCCGGACTCCTTCAGTAGTAAGTATTAACAATAAGACAAGCGTATAAGTAATTGCCCGAAAGACATGAGAAATAAGCACGTTCAAAGAAAGCATTATTTTTCCTTTTATTAAAACTCACACGCACATGTCTACCAGTCCGTAATCTCTTTTGAAGAAACGTAAACGTAACTCAGGAATACCTGTTTGCGGTCAAGGAAGTAACTCATTACGAGTAACAGTGTTCTATGTCAACTGAATGAACCAATTTGTTCTCTTACGCAACCTGCTCGTCTCGGCTGCAGGAAAAATCTCTCTATAAATAGCGCTGCACGTCCATATGGCGAGAAATCGGATTTGAGATCAAAATTGCTCCAGTCAAAGAAAATAAGTTATAAATTCAGGAAATGCAATACGGCTAGGCCAGTATACGACAGAGATGTTCCAGATTAAATTGACCATACTAACTTCCACTTTCTTGGATAAGCTATACCGGGTATCCCAAATTTTATTACACAGCCAATATCTCAGTTACTTGAAGAGATAGAAGTTTCGGTCCAAGAAAGAAGCTGTAAGATCGGAAGTAATCTCTAAAATTATTTAAAAAGCTTATTACGTCAGTAACACAACGTGATTGAAATTTGCTGCAATCAATAATTTGCTTCTAAGTAATCCACCATGTATATGTCACATTTTCTTTTTTTTTTTCTATATTATTTATTTAGAGGTATATGATATTTTGGTTATTATTCTAGTCATTAGGTGCTCAAAAAAGGCTTTTAAAACAAATTGTGAAGTAGTTGTGATTGTGTTTTTTGGGGCGCTGAAAACGAATCTGAAGTTTGTCAACAAACAGTTTTCCTGAAATTTCAGTTATAGCCGAAAAACATGAAAAAAGCTAGTTTTTTCGGTCTTTTTGCTTCTTCTAAAAAACCCATCATCACAAAATCATTTACACAAATATAACCTAGATAAAATTTCCTTTAAAATGAGTCTTTACAACATTATTCACCAAGTGTACCGTTTAGGAGCAAACGCAGATTAAAGTCAGTTAGACATTACACAAAATCGTTTGTCACTCGAACCGACTTGACTGCCCAAACCACATGAAAGACTGGGACTGTTTTGGACAATCTTGTGTTTTTTTTTTTTGGTTGTTGGGATACCTGCTTGTAATATGAAGACGCCGATTATCGACACTAATGAGGATGATGATGAACCTGACTGTGACTGATTTAACCACTTTCGCTAGTGAATATTTTTTTTGATGTGAAATTGACTCTACGTGTCTATCAACCAAATTTTCCCTAGTCCAAGCAATACAGGAGGTACGCTTTTTGCTTCAGCTGCGCTAACGGGTAAAACAAATATTCTCAAATTTTAACTGGTAATAGCGCCTAAATGCGCCTAAACTCTTGGCGAAAATGTTATGACAACTCAATTTATAGGAAATTGTATCTAGTTTATTTTTGTATAAAACGATGTGGTAGCAAAACTTGATATTTTGAGTTACAGTTAGTGAGTTGAGTTAGTTGATGAAATTAGTTGAATTCAAATTTTAAATTTGAAATCACAGCAAAAAAAAATAACTAGATAATTTAATAGTACTGTTAGTGTTTTTTGTTATTAATAATGAATTGTGATAAAAAAATGAGTTTCGATTTACCCCTTATTTTGAGGTGTCGGAGAAAACTGAAAATACAAATTGATTGGTACAATCAAGAACACAATTGATGTGACTTGATTGATATGATTGATATAAACATATTATTACTCTCAATGATTCACGATAAGACAATTTGTGTTGCACGACACGGTGATTGCTGACAAAGCTACGAATACGTAGTATTGAACGCACTGTATACATTTAATGTGAGTGAGGCTGACGTATTCATCTTGTTGTGATTAATACTGCTGCTTTTGTTATGAAAATCAGACAAGTTTTAATGTAGAATTATAGTGTAATAAATGTATAAAGTGTATAAAATGTTTAAAGAAAACGAGTTTCTTTTAACCAAGATATGCCTACTGTCCTTTTGAAAGGACATTTTACAGGCGTCTTTTTAAATGCGTGTACAGCCTCTATAAGCCTCCGGATCACAAATGGCCTTGCCAGTCTCATTTCAGAATATTCCAAGGCAAGTGTTTTAAGAGCCAGTGCATTTATTTTGACTGTGTTTAGGTAAAATATTTTCATTTCAAGATTATGGTTTTCAAAAAATGTCGCAGCCTATTGATTTGAGACCAGTGGGGTAAGTAATACCTGCTAAATTGAATTGTTATAGGTGTTTTTATTAGGTAAAACGTTTGCAGTTTTAATTTAATTTGAAAAATTGAGGTTATGATGTTAAAAATTTGTTGATTCGGTCTAATGTTTTTACCGTTCTTTTAAAAGGACAGTAGGCATTAGAGGTATTTTTATTTCAGGGGTCTCACGCTAAATGATCTTTGGAAGAAGATGACCTCTTATTACCTCCGGAAATAAATATTGCTTTGTTGCCTCCCATAAATTCAGTTGAAGATTTAACAGACGAAGATTCTGGAGATGAGGAGTACTTAAACAATTTGCCCGGTTCTCAGCTCTTGGCACCAGCAGAGGTTATGACCAAAGATACAGATGTTGATGAAGATGCAGGTAACGTCACTGCGGTTGGACTTAATTTGAATGCTTCAAGAAAAATTGTAACGTCATACCATTGATATGAAGAAGATGACATTTCTTTGAGTGTTTTCCAAGCGGTAAATAAAATCTACAAACGGTCAGAAACAGATTTATCTTTGCCAGATATCAAGTGGCCAACAATGTCTAAAGTTGAAAGTCAACTCCCATCGGCAACAGAATTATTTCTGCGATTTTCCAATGAAGAAGTAATAGATGTGTTTGTTTTTTGGTCCAACAACTATGCGACAAAAAAAATCGAACGGGAAATATAACACATGAGGAAATGTACGCATTTATTGGCATACTCCTGTTAAGTGGATATCTACCAGTGTCTAAATGTCAAGAAGACGAATGTTCTGGGAACAACGAAAAGACAAGCAGAATATTTTAGTAGCTGATGCTCTATCAAGAGATAGGATTGAGTTCATTATGCAAAATCTTCATTGCTGTGACAATGACCAATTAGACCCATCGGATAAATTTATTAAAGTTCGCCCATTATTTGACAAGCTGAATAAGACATTTCAAGAATATGCTCCTTATTGGGAGCAACATAGTGTTGACAAATCCATGATTCCATATTTTGGAAATCATTTAAAATATGATTTATTTTAAAATACATGATTTATTCAAAACATTTTTATAATGGTCTGTATGCCTATTGTCCTTTTAAAAGAACGGAACTTTTTTTCTAAAAAACAAATGTGCATGTGAAAAAAAATAATTCAGGCATATCTGGGTTAATATAATAAATACTTTTTTTCTTCAATCAAATATGTTTTATTTTACTATTAAGATTAAGAAAATATTCACGAAATAAATATTTGTCAATTTCTGTATATACATTTGTAAAAATCCACTTGGGTTGAGTCTGACCCTGTAGTTGCCCGTTGGAATTGATTTCTACTTGTGGCCCACTTCATTTTATATCCTGCATTTATAAAAATATTTAAATACCCTAATTTATTACAAAAATATAGCAGCAACTTAGATAGCAGATTTAAAATAGTAAAAATTGTTTTCATTCATTTTGTTGAGGAATAAAATACATTCTCATCCTCTCTACATTCCCATTCTCATCCTATCTAAATTCTCATTCTCATCCTCTCTACATTCTCATTCTCATTGTTTATTTATCTTTCTGCGCAACCGCTAATTTTTTGTAAGAGATATTACTATTGAATTCAAATAGACTTCCATAAATTGTATATATTCATAATGCCGAACGAAAATCAAAATCTTGCATTTTGTGTTACAACAAACTCTTACGATTAAACATTTTCAAAATTAAATAATTAACTAACTTCTTATTAATCTTGTTAATCTCTAATTAATACTAATTCTTAACTATTTTTGTCTTTTCCATTCTTATGATTGTAGGTAAATGGTATGATCTAAAACCGATAACAATGAAAATTTCACATATATATTCAACCTAATCTTCAACAACTGCAATCTAATCGGATGATCTTATTTTTAGCAATTATCATGGCCACGAAAAAAAATGTTCGTCCTGGTGGGTACCCTGTGTGGGGGTGGTGGGTCAAATGCCGTCAACATTATATGAACGCCAATTAAACTGGCGTTTGATTATTATTGACATCCTATGTTTGATTTCTACACGAGCATATTTTATAAACTCAACAATTAAAACAGGCAATAAACAATACATATTACAAAACATTTTCTGTCAGCATGCCTAACCTGCTTCGTAATTTTGTATCGTATTGTAATTTTTAACAAAAGCATGTGAAATTTTGACTAGTAATCTCCCATGTGCTTGAATTAGTCACCGTAATTTTTTTCTCGGTCCCAAATGTTGTAGAAACATCACAACATTCGAAAAAATCGGTAATAATTTTATGGGTTGAGAAAATTAAAGTGAAAATACCTCAAATGTATCTTTCGTTAACGAATATTTAAAATTTTCACAGAGACCTTAATATTTGGAATAATGTATTCTCGAATATTAGAAGGTCTTCTCAATACTAGGTAACGTAAAATATATGAATTTTTGAATGACATAATTTCCTTTCCTTCATGAGAAAAGACCTTGATGAGAAAAGGAAGATGTAAGTAACATTATCTGTATATTCCACCACAGTGATGTGTTGATTAGAAAAAAAGTAGCAGAAGCTTTAGTTTAAAATCTTATATTCAAACAGCAGCCATTTTTTTGAAATAGTATTACTTTAACTTTGTCATAGTTCAGACGATAACTACATAGTAATATATTTTCAATAATTTAGAATTTTCAATTTGAGAGAACTGCAAATGTAGAATCATGATCACAATAAAATAACTTTTTTTTTTAAACGTGTGGTGTTCCCCCCTTAAAGCGCATTTATGTTATGTACAGAGGTTTTTTAAAATTCATTTGTTTGTTGGTTACAAGTAAAAACAACTTCAAGCGAACACAAATTACAAGGCACATAATTCAAAATACATTCCTTGGAACAATTTAAATTCTTTCCCGGGCCAGGTTTCCTGAATGCTCTCCAACTCAGCACCGGAGAACCTATAATTCAAACCATTAAATCGCCGAAAAAAAAGCAACGCCGATGCCCCACAGCATGTTTCTCATACGATCGTGCTTCGTGTTATCGTCCCGTCCGTCTGCTGAACACTACGTTTAGTCACGAACTTTGCTTTGAACTTGTGATCGTAAAAATGAAGGCGATTTTTCGCCCGGAGCTTTCCGAATTCCCTCAACGCATGCTGATGGCTTTGTTTCGGATTCTTGTTCGCAATCGAGCCAACTTTGAGAATAAATTCAATGAATATATTTATACAGGGTGTTTTGTAATGAATATTATAATGACATGAAGTTAAGAAGCAGCGTGTAGATATACCGGGTGTCCGGGATATTAACACGGGATATTTTTTAGAGTTCTGTCCATTACATAATTATTAAAATTTATGTTAAAAATCTTAATTCATTTATACTCATTGAAGACTTACTCCTTCTCAATCCTATTAAACTAAAACACTTTTCATTTGCAGACGATTTATGTTATATCCGAGTATCAAATTTGAAGTACATAACTTGTGTGTATAATAAATATCTGTCCATAGAAAGAAAAGTGTGTTACCCCCATTTATCCATCAATAGCTTAACCGTTTAAGTTCAATACCTAATCAGCTCCAGATCTCGGCATGTGCATAAGTGTTCCAAATGTAAAGTAGATATCGTAAAGCTTAAAGTAAGTGTGTATACAAAAAGTTAAAAGATTTTTTTCTTATTTTTAACATCTTTATCTTAAAATCTCGACGTTTCATAATCATTTAGATCTATTTAGGCAATCTCCATATCTAGTCATGATGCACAAGTGTTCCAAATTTCGAGTTATAGTAATCATGTGCACAAAAGAGTTAAAAGATTTTTTTCTTATTTTTAACATCTTAAAATCCCAACATTTCATAACAGTTTAGACATATTTAGGCAATAAAATTAAAAAAAAAATGTTTCCACTGCATTAAGTGAATATGTGGAAGTAAAATGACATATCAATTAAACGAGCTATTGAATTTTTATCAGCAAAAAATTGAGGATTACTGCAAGAAAAATAGTTTTTTTTTAACTGCTAATAGAATTTTATTTGTTAATTTGTGAATTACTTTATACCGGGTGATACAGAATTATGGTATACTCCTTTTTTTTCTTATATTTATCTTATAATTATTTGTTTATTAAGACATAATTTTTTTAAATTTCCAGAATTTTAAACATATCCAATTTCAATATTTGAAGTATAAATAACATTTATGTATGTACATTTCGGTTTTATCGGAAGTGGTACCATCTTACATTTTCAAATGGGACACCCTGTACCAGGGAACATGTGACAGTCTCCAATTTCTTTATTTATTAACACAACATTTTGAAACTTATGTAACTGCTGATAAGGGTTTTTCTCAACCTAACAAATATTTGTCGACTCAACTTTCGAAGTCGAAAAAAGTTATTGGACTTAAAATTCTCTATTCAACCAAGTAAAGCATTGTGGCATTTGTTTCTTTACTGAGAATTAACAGATTTTATTTTAAAAACGTCTAGGCACCCATGAGATCATGTATAAAATCTTTTGAAGCTTAGTGGGCTGTGGGTTAATCGAAAAACAACTAGTAAACCATTACGAAAACTATATTTTATGACCAGTTCATTCCTGCTACTCATAAACATTTTTTTAATTTTGAGAAAAAAGTCGAAACACAAAACCACGATATTTTAAAAATTAAAATAGGAACATCTTAGCATATCATAGAAACATATTTTTATTTTAAGTTGTTTTAGCTACCTAATTAACTGCCTTTCATTAGACCATATAGAATTGGCCTGCTCTAATTATTTCAAAATGACAGTGCGAAATTGTACAAGATTAGTGTAATAGATGGATATTTTTATTTTCATTTTATAAAGTGAAGAGAGCACTCTAATTCTACGTAGCAAAAATGAAAGTCAGTTAGGTTAGACGATACGACTTTTTTTCTCAAAACTATAAAAAAAATTAAAAACCTAAAATAAAAATTTTAAAATTTTTTTAAAGATATTAATAACAATTTGGTTTATAATTCTAAAAATGAACTACAGATGCTTTTGGGTAACCCCAAAGACAAAATCGACAATAACGAAAAGTCAGGAATATACGAAATAAGTTGTAAAAATTGTGATCAAAAGTATATTGGGCATACAAAAAGATCTATTTTGACTAGATTTAAAGAACACATGGCTCATTTGAAATATGGCAGAACAGAAAAATCTTATGTTGCCCAGTACGCTTTTGACAACAACCATAGGATAGTCATAAATAATTTAAAATTAATTAGAAATGTAACAAACATTAGACAGTTGGATGCTTTTGAAAGTGTAACAGTAGTATGAATAAGGACAATGGTCCGATACCCACCAGTTCACTGTTTGATACGATAAACAAAGACAGTTACGGTTCAGTAAACCCTGGCAACAAATTTAGTATAAATAGTGCAAGTGTGTAGGCTAGAATTTAGTTTTAATAATTTCCTGAAGATGCCAACTTGGTTGGCGAAACGCGCGAGAAAAGTATAGTAGTTCGGTGTTTCGTGGAAAACTGCTCCAGTTTTTATTGTAACTGGGTTTAACAAAATAAATGCCACCAAGTCTTACCACCACACCATGACTGAAAAGAGGGTGTTAAGATGAACAAGATAAAAATAATAGGCACATAAGATAAGGTTAAACCAGAAGTAGTAAATAATGTTTGTTAGATTGAAAAATAGCCTTATCAATAGTTACATAAAACTTCAAATTTTTATATTGATAAATAAAGAAATTAGAGGCTCTTACATATCCCCTGTATCACCCCGTATATTATTGCTTATTTCCAGTCGTCAATATTTTGAGGTCAATGCTATCAAATAAGTCAGTATTTAAGAATAAATGTGATATCAATCATCAAATATAATTTCAATCATCCTTTAATTTACAATTTGCCATGATCATGTACAAAGCGCTTAAAAAACTATCAACCCAACACCATCAAACTATCCCTAACCTATACCAAGTTATAACTCTTTAAAATTGGTATGGTGGCCATCTTGTTTTTCGCCATTTTGATTTTTTTTCACCACCGGCACCGTTAGAATTTGCCTAGGGCATAGGCTGATATTAGTTAAGACACGACCCCGCTAAGTTTTACTGTTTAGCCGTGCAGTAGTACACCATCTCCTCGAAGGGTTGAACGCAGACTTCAGTTTATTCGCATTCTTCTTAGCAAACCCTTTCATTTGATACCCACATTATGGGAGTGCTTAAAAATAACTAGTCTGCCATCTTGGGCGGTCAGTCATATTGGATTTAGAGTGGTCATTTTATTTTTCGTATTCTTCTCAGCAAACCCTTTCATTTGAATGGGAGTGCACAAAATATAACTAGTCCGCCATCTTGGGCGGCCAGCCATATTGAATTTAGAGTAAATTCAGTTTATGTTCTTATGTCTTCTCACAAACCCTTTCATTTAATACCCATATCATGGGAGTGCGCAAAAAATAACTATTCCGCCATCTTAGACCGTCCGCCATTTTGAATTTAGAATGACATAACTTAGCTAACCATGCATTATCATCCAAACTAAACGTGTATGCAAAATTTCATCTCAATTTGACCCGAACATACATACAAACAAACATACATTACAATTTAAATAAAAGCTTTGAAAAAATATACGGTGTGTTTAAAATCGATAAGTATATATATTTGATTATTTTTTTAGTTAACGAATTAATGAATGAATTTTGAATGAATACTGAAACTATTTTTGATACGTATATTCTCTCAAAATGATACGTATGTAAATGCTAATAATCCCACGACCACGTACAAACTATAGAAAAAGCCTTCGTCCTGTCCTCATGCTAAAATCAGCTAAAAATTGAATAAGACGCCTTACAACACTAAAATATTAGTTGCGGTTGGGTGATTTGAAATACCAAATAGATTCCCGAATTTTATCATTTTCATCTTTAATTATCAACTGGCAGTGGTGTGAAAATTATGTCTACATTTGAAAAAGAATAGGTATCCGTCCTTTACTGTAGAGTGATGGATGCGTATCTAAAGGATGTAACGAAATATATTCTCACAGTTATTATTCTACTCTGGTAGGATTTATTTTAGCATTTTCACTTCTATAAGATGGGTGTTATCTTAGATTTGCAGGAAAACTTACTTTATCCAATTAGTGAAAAAATGCAGTAGAAGTACGGTATACCCGTACTTCTATTGCATTGTTATCTTAGATTTATATCAGAACTTTTTACCCAATTAACAAAAAATACAATGGAAATTAAATTATCAAATAATTAAAACATATGAGACATATTTTTAGACCCACCGCAAACGGCAGACAGTTGGTCACCGACTATTTTGAAGGAAGACACCGCAGACCAATCCAACTTTTTTAGTCGGGCCGTCTTTTTAGTCTGTCGTCTGCGGTGTCTCATTTAAACGTATACATACTTCATATTCATACATACAAAATTGTAGGTGACCGATAGTCGGCCGTCTGCAGTGGGCCTTATAGTTGAAAAATTATCACATATTTTAATATCAGTGACACAAAAAACTTATACATAATATTACCTGTATTTATATTTATATTTACTTTATTTGACTACGTTATGTACAAAAAAATTACATTTGTAGCAAGTCAATTACATTCAGAATTTATAGGTATCAAGTATGTATATATATGACACATAAATAGTAAGACTGACTAAAAAGAAAAAAAGGAACAACAAAAAATGTTTGCTGTTCAATATTAATATTAATACTGAACTAAAATTAGAACAACAAATCATACACACAACATACCATAAAACAATATATTACAACATATGTATATTAAGATGACTTTATAGGTGTGTTCATGTATTCTTGTATTGAATAAAAATAAAATTTCAAAATATGTTTTTTTAATACTACTTTAATCGGTTACTATAGAGACAAGTATTTCTATTCTTAATCGAATTTATAACCTTATTTACTTGTCAAGACTGTCACCTTATATGACAGCCATTGTTTATTTTACAAATTGTGACAGTCACTTGTCAAAAGTTTGATATAACCGAAAAGCTAAGACATGACCGCTATTTCCATCTCTCTCGTTCATAACCAGAGTTGACGACGTTTTTTTTTGGATGTCTCTATATTTAAGTACTTAGTAAATTTTTCTGGTAACTTGTCATACAGACTTAAGTTAAGGGAAATATTTATATATTTTGTTAAGCGATAGTTAGGCGTTTTAACATATCGACTGATCTTATGCTGTAGCTGTGGCAGTTAAAATATCTCTCTATTACTTGATTATTTTTATGAATTTCCAAGAGTGAGAAATCAATACAAAAGCAAGGAAGCGTCATGATACCATATTATAAATAAAGATTTACAGTATTCACGAAAACTTGCACCGCCTAACATGCGGATAGCTTATACTGTTGCCTAAATATTTTTATTGCTTTATTAGCTTTACCCCAGAGTTTGACTCCATAGCTGATATGCGATTGAGAGAGAATAATAAACCATAAGTAGAGTATTTATTTGTAACACAGGTTATTATCTTCACATTCAAAATTAATCTCACGGGCTTTCTTTTTTAGCATGTTTATCAAATTTTCAGCAGTAGTGTCACTGCTTCACTTATATACATGAGGTACCTAATCCTTGTTTCACCGTCTTGATGTATGCATTTTGATTGTAGCCCGTTATGGGCTTATATCTGTCGTATTTATTGATTTTGTACGCGGAATTCCATCTGGGATTAGTTGTAATTGTCTGAACTTCTTCGTTTTGTTTTGTGGCATATGTCTTTTTCAACCAGCTTGTTACTAATGGTGGATTTTGTATATACTTTCGGTACCAGATAACACTGACTGTCCTCTGTTCTGTATATAATTATTTGTTTCTTTTAACAATAAAATTAAATACTCGTGCACTTGAGCTCGTTTTTCCAAGTCGTATGATAATTTACTTACAGCTTCAAAGTCACTCAATATTTGCATATTCATCCTTAACTTGCCGCTATTCAGGTAGTTTGTGGGTTTACATTCTTCACTAATACTCGTTTCGTAACTATCCAAGAAAACTTAATTTTAACTAATTTTGTAGCACTTCCCTCGAACATTGTTAATATAGATTATTACTTGCCCATTTATAAAATGTTCTATACATTTTCACAAAATCTACTGTTTCTCACCGCAGTTTATTGTTTTTTAGTTGTTGCCGCTATCAGTTTCAGACAAAAACTGAAGGATAATATGTAACTAGAGAAAAGAAATAACTTACATCGGTACAGTTTAACATTATTTTTCCTCGAATCAGATTTTGAGGTTATGATTAAGATATTTACATTAACATCCGTTTTATGTTTTTAAAATGTTAAATTATAATTTAAATTTATAAATTTAATTTTAACCTAATATAAATCATAAAATGATGTTTTCAAATGTAATAGATATTTTAAAACATATATACGTGTGTATACAAAACGAAGAAGGGAAATGTTAATAAAATACTGAGGCAAGTAGGTAAATAAACATTAATTTCACTTGACATTGTAAATCACTTTACTTTTACTTTTGTATTTCACGTTATTTTTTCTGTAAATAATAACTTTTATATATTATTTCCATTTCGTTCCATATTTTCCTGTGATCTTTATTTGTACTTCCTTAAAATTGAATTTAAAAAAGTGAACATAAAACCACCCCGTCTGAAAAAAAAACATGTAGACTATGTACTTATGTAAAGAACAAATTATTGATGAGAAAATATTAATTTAACTTTCTTTTTGAACTGTTAAAATATGAAGTGACTTATGTTACCTTACTTATTTTATTGTCGGTTATGCTCCAAAACGAAAGAAGCTATTAATTCTAATAATTACTCCTAACAACTTAATTTTGATTGAAATTGATTGAGTCTCTGATCAATTATATACTACTTACTAATAACCCAGATGTTAGGATTAAAAATCATCTGATAAAGGAATGAGTAAAACTCTATTGATGTATTTTCATCTCGTAGATTATAGGACGTTGACCACATCCTACCAAAATATCCGTAACTTTTTTGGAACACAGCAAACAGTTAAACTTTGGCAAATACCGGAAATATGTATTAGCTTAACGATAGCTCTTGTGAAAGGTGGAGGATATATGCCTGACCGAGTATACAATTTGCAGTGAGCAACAGTATAAGTATAACGAATTATACCGGTAATAATTTGATAATTTTGAACGGTGTGACATTACTATTCATGGCGCTAAAATTTTATGCAGAAACTATTCATAATCGATGTTGCAACACGAGCATTATATGTAAATTTTGTGGGGAAGTATGGCATTGAATCGACTTGGAGGTGGAGATTACAATGGTCGAATAGATTTTGGTGTCATGAAAAACGCTTAAATAAAAGGTTATAGGTACTCAAAGCTAAAATTTAATAAAAAGCGGAGCAGGAGATTTTGGGCCATTAATATAAGTATTTCCTACTCTTCAATTGTTTAGTCGAGAGAAGTGAAATGCAATTGGATATGCAAACAAAGGGTTTGTGCAAAATTGTCCCACCTACATTAATAGTTTTTTCATGTGGGAATAGATAGTTCATAAAGCTATGTGTATGGATGGTTGTAGCTAACATATTCTACAACAAAAATACCTAAAATGAAATAAAAAAAGTATGAACTACTCGTCACAAAAAATAGGGCGTGAACTTTGTTAGATTGACATAAACTAGTTATATAGATATTTTACTATATTATAATGTAATTAGGTGCACAAATCAATCTTGCAACAAGCTTTTGTTGTACTTTATTATTATAGTTAAGATAACCTTCCAACGAACAACAATTTACAAACAAATAAGGAGCTTATAAAACAAGTAACAATAAATATAGAAAATATAAATAGTATTGAGAACTAGGTATTGTTCAAAGAGTGTTCCTCAAGTCTGAATGAAGTAAAATAACATCATAACCTGGAAATATGTTAACTCACATTAATAATACTAAAACTGTACCTCAAAAATTTTGCTGTACTGTATCTACGAGGTAGTTTTGTATCTGGCACTTTCTCTGAAAAGGCGGACATGGGTGGTCAAAGTGATGTATGATCTAACATTGGTACCTAGTTATCGGTTGCGTCTATAAAATGTAAATTGACAAAAGATTTTTTGGGGATGTTGGACAAATAACGAACCACGAATTTTCTACCGACGTTTGAGCCTTGAGTCTGAGTAAACTGACAACATTTATAGACATATCTATAACACTTTGGCACTTTAGATACCTCTAAAGTGTTGTCTATCGACAGGCATCCCTCCAAAAATGTTATATCATACATCTTAAGAACACTTAAATAAACACTTAAATTGTTTGAATTTTTCACCTCTTCATTATGCTTCCAGAGAATGAAAAGAATGGGTTATCTTACCCCTATTTTATTTTAGGAAAAGCTTTTCTAATTTTTATTTTTTTAAATTTAGAAAAAGTTAGAATATTATAAATTGCTCAAATTCCAAAGATTTACTTACATGCACCTAATGCGGTTAGTGGAAAATGTCCGTCACCTCTTGTCCATTCGTTACCCCGAAACATATGTTTACCTACTTGTTTATCGCAAAAACTATTCGTCATTCTTGCCAATTGATATTAAAGGAATGCCCCACACGAGCAACAAATGTGGTATTCGGTGCCATTTTGATAAGATGCATGGTTAACAAGTTATTGCGGGTAATGAACGGATTTCAAATCCTTGTTGCATCTAAGGTCTGGCGGGTGGAGATGGAAATATTTGTTTTTAGTTGGTTTTGACAATATTGGGCTAAAAATTTAACCTAAAATCAAGGTCTTTTAAAATTATTTCTAACCGACAAGACTGTTATATTAGTTTTAAATTATAACATGTGTCGTGTTATTTCTGAACGACCAGACAGTTCCTAGTTATACGCGTACTAAGCAGTATTTTGTACATTTTCCCCTTTCTGATTAACTTGCAATACATTAATTCCTAGCTGGAATCGCCGTTCGTTACCCGTACTTTCATTCGTAACTTTTTTTTGAGCGTGTATTCGAAGGTTGTTAGAATATTATTCAGGTATAATATGCACTTGACTGTTGTTTTCAGTATTAAAACTTTCATACTTTCCTTCCAAATAATCAATAAATATCAAAGTATAAGAGTAACGAACATATTTCGGTCTGTTAAAGCATATGTTGTCCGTTGTTACCACCTATGTTCGTTACCTGGCCAATTTTTGAATGTACGTCCGAAATTTAGATTTTTTTTTTTTTTTTTTTCGAAAAAAGGAAACAGAAATGTATTCCTTAGGCTTGTCTCTTTAATATTAAACTTATTTTTATTTTCCTTGCACCCTTAATTCGCAGAAAATGGACAAAACAAAAGTGGACGCAAAAGTGTATGTCCGAAAATTGTCCGTTCGTTACCAGGTAAATTACTTCCAATAGAAACATTGAAAAGTGAGATAATTTTAAGTGTTACATAAATGTTTCTAGCGTGTTTTAAGGAGTTAGACCCCTCTGGAAAAAAAATGTTTCGATTTTTTTTTTGCTTAAATGTTGTAAAAACATCCCAAGAATGATATCCAAAAGGAATTATTGATGGGAAAATGTTTAACAATTAATTTTCACCTAATTTGTGAAACAACTAAATCGCTCCGAAATGTTCGAAAATACCGCTCTGCTGCGGTATTTTTAGTATCATATATTATAGCCTAGCATTTTGGAGTATCTGCGGCCCGATCGATAATTTAAAAATGATGGTATATGGTCCTGGTGTAGCAGACTAAAGGTAACAAAATTAACATGCCTGTATTTTGAAAATTTCATGAAGTAAACACGTCTTGAAACTTTAAACACGTTTTCTTCGAAAACATATTTTTCAAACTGGTGGGCAGTATAACTCGCGCAATTTTCATCCGATCGACTTGAAATTTTGACTGTAGCTTCCTAGGTAAATTATCTAAAGCGGTGCGGTCAAGCGATTTTTTTTCATAAACAAATTAATATCGTCTTTTTCGTAAAATTTAATTTTCTTTTTTCAAACTGCTGGCAGTTTATGAAAAATCTATATTTTACAATAAACTTTTGTACCGCTTTAGAAAAAATGTAGATAATGAAAAAAATTGTTTGTTTGTTCTAGTAGCTGTTAAAAAATTGCTGTGTTGCCCACCGATGGTCAACAAAAAAAGCGTACATAGGTATTTTGTATTTTTTATTTTACCATTTTTGTATTTTTTTATTGAACAAAAAAATATCTATATATACCTTATTATGTACATAATAAAGTCCTAAAATGAATTTTTGATCGCTTTATTAGTAGAGCAAAAAAAATCCCAAAGAATGCCTTGATTTTTCGCACTCCAGAGGGGTCTAACCCCTTAAGACGATCTTTTCGAAAAATTTGAAAATAAAAATAAAGCGACTAAAAAATCCATAAAGACCCTTGCGAAAATGCGCACAAATGTCCGTTTGTTACCCAAATAAAGTGCCATCTACATGACGACACGCCAAAAGATCACCCCTATAATGCATTGACCATATTTGGGAACAGGCTGTGGGTAGAACTAAGATGGTTTATAAAGTTGTTCGTACCGTTGCGTGTTTAATTTTCGTTACCACACCATTGCGAAATAAAATACCGCCTAAGAATTGTTATCTGCACTCAGTCGATTACAACATAATAAATAAATAATTGATTCAAAGCAGTATAATTTACATTGTAAATAGACAACGACGCATTTTGTGGGCGATCGAGAGGTACTGCTGGCAGGAACAACACATTACGGCTAAAATATGTGCACCTAATAGAGAATAATACAGATCACGAAGCGATATTTCTGTGACCGGCGAACGGTCCGGAGTATAATGAACCCTGAAAAAATTGTTTTCTTTCTAACACAGGTCAGTAATGTTAAACATAGTACAAGTCATTGTAACTACAAGCTGTTATGTATTACTGAGGTCCATTTAAATTATATTTAGCGCGGTAATAAATTTAGAAACAATTGCTTGAAAAATAAAAAAAATGTATGTAGCAATATTTAGATAACGTATATGTACTCTTGTAAGAGATAACTTCCAGTTATAATTCAAACATAATCATATCAAGAGTATTGCAAAATATTTTTTTTATTATTCGTTTTTTTTATTGTTATAAAAGTTGCTCCAATTTTTTATCTACATAATTTAGATAAATTGTTTGCTTCAATACATTTTTTTTTCAATTTCTTTATTTCCAAGGCACACTCATGTCATGGATATTTCTACATTGTTGCAAATAAATTGAAACCCACTGAACAAATATATAAAGGATATTGAACAACATATATGCTATTTAACTAATAAAAAATATACAGGGTGTTCCATTTAAAAAAAAACAGAATCTCTGTATATATCTTTTAAAATTAATGATCATTTGTTATTTTCTAAACGCTAAAATAAACTTTGTAAACAACTCTGCAATTTGGTTTTTGTTTTATTTTTTAGCGTTGGCCGAAATGTGCCGTGGGACATAGGCGTACGCATCATAACATAGTACATGTAATACAGGAAAGCTCTTAATTAGCTTGACAACGTAGCTTAATTAAGAGTACTATCACGAATTGGAAAATATTTGTAAAAACTTTGTAATGTCAAATAAGTTTATATAGTTGCCTCCGAGAGTCATCTTCGTTGTGGTGAAAATATATGCTTATATTTTGAGAACTACCGTTCGACATCTACTAGTGTAATACAGGCATAATTGAAATACTCATTGCACTCACTTAACGGATCTGTAGATTCACAATCACAAATTTGTGTTAATGTGATAAAACCGGTCTTTATTTATTGCACTTTCGAACTTACGAAACCGCTAACGACTTCGCTAACGACAATAAATTGTTCTGTAATTCTTGTATGGAGACATACAAATCTTTATAGTTACTATGAATAGTTTTTAAAGCTGTTTTAATGGAAACATCTTGATATTTGGCCTGGCTCTCCTTAATAGCTGCAGCTTCGGCAGGATTGAATTGAAAAATAACTGCTTTTATTCGCTGGAAATGTTCGGCATAATAAAAATCGGCTTTTAATTATGTTATTCAACGAGTAAGAATCGGCTGTGGTGGTCCGGGAATACCAGGACATTTGCCGTGAAACTCGCGACGACGTTTAGCTGATTTTAATACTTTTTTGTATCCTCTATTAATGCGTCGACGTTGGAAAAACATTGTCTGAAAGTTTCTGCTGCAAAATGTAAAGCATACACTTGCACGTAACATGCAAAAACCTGCAACCGCGTTGTGAAAGCAAACGGTCTAATAACACCCTTGTAATCGTGTTCTTATTACACTCTAATTGCCTAGCTACTCTTTTACTAGCTAGTAACAGTGGATATGTATATTTTGGAGGGTCCAGTACACGTACTGTAACATTTAGAATAGAATGTTTTTTACAGTCTATTGTCTCGTCAATACATAACCACAGCCATGTATTGTTTAATGCACTTGTAATCCACTTTACTAAGTCTCGACCTTAGTAACGGCATCTCTGGAACATATTTGGTCCAGAACTCACGAAATTGTTGTTTATTAAGTATATTCAGGGATTATTAAGTATAATCGCAGACCCTTAGTATTGAAAGTAAGTCGAACATAAACTGAGTTCTCAAGGGCATACCCTCTCTTTTATATTTGTTTCCTACTATTTATGTGACGGCTACAATTGCGTTTGTCTCTACACAACAGTTTTTCCTTACGGAATCTACACATTATGGTTGCTCCAGCATAAAATAAATCTTCGAAATCACTGACGAATTTATTCACTTTGACAGAAAATGGTAGTTTTTTAAGCGTCTGTACATGTGACATTTTATGATTAAGCTAA
Source organism: Aromia moschata (assembly GCA_029963805.1). Taxonomy (NCBI): domain Eukaryota; kingdom Metazoa; phylum Arthropoda; class Insecta; order Coleoptera; family Cerambycidae; genus Aromia; species Aromia moschata. The sequence goes on along the minus strand of JAPWTK010000375.1, from coordinate 101,180 downwards.
TAATGACGACGACTAGATGAACACCTCAAACACATTAATAATAATGCTAGAGTCTACCAGACGGTCGGGCAAAACGACTGAACCCAACGGCCTGCCCGTATCCGCCGCTCGTTCCTATATTGCAGTCAACAATTTTATTTGATAACCAATTCCTTTTGATATCTTGAAAAATAAATGAGTTATAACTAAAGCCGGCAGATCCGGGCGGCGAGTATAAAGTTTTTACACATCTCAACGTAAATAACAGGGTAAGTTTAACACATCTCTTTATAAATTGCAACAGTTTATTGTTTTATTGTATTGTATGAATTTTGCTTTTGCACATACAAGTAGTAAGTAGTATGACGCGTACGAATATGGCCCGCCGCCCGGATCTGCCGGCTTTAGTTATAACGCATTCAAATTTTATCAAAATATAGTGACCACACTGTACAAAGCTTATTCAAATTTCTGTGGGTAATAATTATTATAAAGTATACTAAAGACAAAAACTGTAAGATGTATTATATTTTTTAATGTCAGTTCTCAAAAGACCATGACCTCATATATGTTGATCATACTAGTATTTATATTAGTACAATACAATATTTTGTTGAACATTTTTTCTGATCTATTTTGCCATAGTGAAAGGAACTATGCTTCTCTAAAAATTACTGTGCATAGCACGTTCAGCTATGTATATGTAAAAATTAGTTTAAGTATACGAAAGACAAAAATTGTATGTAAAATACATTATATTTGACGTCAATTGTCAAAAAGCTATGACGTTATCGACATTTTTTTTGTTTCTGTCCAACGATTTGGGAAAACCTCAACTAATCATGCTTGGAAAATTATGTTATCCCTAAATAAAAGAGACTTGACCACCACTGACTATCTCAACGACTGTGAGAGAACATGATATCCGTACGTGATGACCACGTGATTCTGAATACCTTCGTCGGTCTGTAGCGCATGATTTATGATGACTAATTTAATTTATTTTTGGTTGAAGAACAGAGGGAGAATGTCAACTTCTGAGGCAAGACATAATTCTAAGTTTTATTTATTTTGTAAATGTACGTATGCCACACTTGTCCTACAAGTAACTCTTTATCAAGATAAGAACTAACATACCAAAAACATGAAACCAGATAAAAAACTTGCGGCTGCTACTTATTAAACTTTCGTGAAATCCTGGATATAAACACCCGGTAAATAAACTAATTAAGAAGATAGTTCAGACTTACTAAAAAAAATTAATTTATTTTTTCCAAAGATGGAACATGCAACGTATTAGGTATGTATACTTAATTATGTTTTTTGCATTCTTTAACCGTAGTGGAATTTCGCCTTGTCACGCGGATCCATGAACTTAACTAAACGATTCCTCAACACTGACATTTAAAATTCTTAGGAAAATTGAGGGTACGTATTGAACCATTACCTACATTATTTTGTTGATTATTATGTTTCGAATATCAAAACTACATATTTTAAACCTCTAACCATAATTTAGTAAAATTTCATATATCGGTTGAAAATATGTCAGTATTTATTTTTTTTCGTGTTTAATGTGTATTTCTCAGCTCAATTTTAAGTAGTATTATAAAATCGTTTCCTCTTGGTTTTGTTGGTTAGTAGAACAATGTTATAGTTTTCTCTAACAATAACAAATCGTTTACTTATTAGGATGCATCTACATTCCGCAGTTCTAGAATATTTCCTGTTGCACTGGTGTCCTTGCGCATGTGGTCAGCTCTAAAGCGAAATGCTGATATTTTTATTATAAGTGTACATCAGATATCGGCCGGTTGTAAAAAAAGGACAAATTCTACAATCCTCGTTACAGCTAGCGTAGGCGGTGAGAGTGCCAATCTTATTCCCTCACTACCTTCGATGCGTATGAGGTTGCTTCTTATCTGTCATCTCAATTCTGTTTGTCCTTTTTCATAACTGGCCAATGTCTGAGGTATACAAGTTATATGTCATAACCCTCATTTTATCGTTAGAAACATGACACCTTTGTTTATAGATAAATGCTAGTATATAAGCTTATCTCTTGGCGCGTCCGCAAGTTTTTGCATTATTCTTTTAGAACGCATCGTTCTTAGATCTTGTTAACTTCACCGGTTTACATCAGACCCAGTCGGTCCGTCTGTCTGTATGTACCAAAAAGATATTGTAACTACCGTGTGCTAATAAAGTTCTGTAATCTAGTGTTTTAACATCTATTATTCTTTTTAAAAAATTCTTAACCGAACCAACAAAGTTAAGTTACATATATACGATATACGTACGTAATCAATGTAATCATTAGGGACGGAAATATGTGCGTCAACGCAGGGCTCGGAACTATAAAACTCTATGATAATGAAAGTATAAATTAAAAAATACGGCTTATAGTATAAACCGTATTTCTTAAGCGCCTTTACATTATATCCGCGTATATTTCTTGCCCGTGCTACATACGGCATTGACCGTTCCCGAAATCGCAGTAGTACGTCATCACGCCGCGGGAACGCGGGATACTCTTACGCAGTTTTACACGCGGGCAGAGAAACATTCCAAAGCATAGTAATCATACATTTTATGTAGTCAATTCAGTTTTAACATGTTATCAAAATCTAAATATTTCATTCTTCCTCACTCTATTTCGAACTTTATCGTTAATCTCGAATTTTTGTTCCTTTTAACGGTTTCGAAAACAATCAATTAAAATTATTATTCATAATTTTCGAGAGTCATGTTATAATCGTTGAGAGCTCATATTTTGAAAAGAATGAATGGATTTTAACACACTGCGTTAAAACTACGTATGCACTGAGAAATAATTCATCACACTATCCCCTAAATTCAATATGCTCTCTAAAGGGGGCTCAGAATAAGTGAAAAAGAAAAATAATTATCTAGTTGAAATTTGACTATTCGGGATCAAGTCCTGCATAATAATCCAGGCAATATAGCAGAAAAGTGTTCAGTTTTTAACAAGAATCCTGAATAAGGTTTCTCGGCGCGATAATTAAGAAAAAAATAGTAGAAATGTATTGTGTATGTTTTGGATAAAATCGGTATGTAGGAACCTTTGTAAAAAAATCGATAAAAGTGCCGAAAACCGTTTTTTTTTTGCGGATTAAGTGACGAAAAATAACTTTTTTCGTAAAACAAAAAATAGCACGTGGTAGCGCTTGAAAAAAAAACGAAAAAAATTAGTTTTTGGTGATCAAAATCGGTTCAGAAGTTTTTTGCACAAAAAAAATAAAAACCGATGAAAAATGCCCATTTTTTTGAAATCAAATTATAAGGGTTCTAATGGTCGCAGTGGACGCCTGGTGGGGGAAGTCTCTCCCGCCGCAGACTTCTGTCAGCGCGTCTGCGGCGGGAGAGGCTTCCCCCACCACGCGTCCACTTCCCCTTCACTCGCTTACCCGAGCGCTCGAGGCAACGCGACGCTTGATTTTCAAACGCGTTTTTCAGCCGATTGAATGAACTTCTCCCACAAGTCACGATAATGGGTTTGTAGGGAATTTAATGACGAGTAATTTAAGCCCAGGAAAAATTCTCTACGACCATTTTTCGGCTTGTTCAAGCCGTTTTTCGAAAATACCTTTTTTTTAGTTTTTTTCGATTTATGCAAACAGTTCTTATTATTTGTGCATGACATTTTTACTGCAGATGGGCACGACCAAAAGCTACAATTTAAGTTAAAGCAGAAGATTCTACGACCATTAGAACCCTTGTAATTCGATTTCAAAAAATGGGCATTTTTCATCGGTTTTTATTTTTTTGTGCAAAAATTTCTGAACCGATTTTGATCACCAAAAACTCATTTTTTTTTTGTTTTTTTCAAGCGCTACAACGGGCTAAATTTTTTTTTACGAAAAAGTTATTTTTCGTCTCTTTCTCCGCAAAAAAACGGTTTTCGGCACTTTTATAGATTTTTTTACTAAGGTTTCTACATACCGATTTTATCCAAAACATACACAATCCATTTCTACTATTTTTTTACTTAATTGTTGAGCCGAGAAACCTTATTCAGGACTCTTTTCAAAAAATAAACTATCTAACCTGGACTATAATTATAAAGTAATTTATATCGTACATTCATTTTCGAAATATTAAGTAGATCTTGGCAGGAGCAATTTAATTATTTTTTTTGAAGATAAAGTGCCTTTTTTAAACAACATATCAAAAAATTATATTGAGAATAGTTGTTCATAATTAAAAAGTATAACATTTATTTGATATATAATATATGTATACTTATATCAAATTTCAAAACCATAAGACAACTTTAATTGTTTAAATTTGTTGTCTGATTCAAGTTTTTAATTAGAATATATCTGTAAAAGATATCGAAATATTGATAGTTATCCAATATTAAGAAATAAACGTGCTCGTTGAAATTGGCGAAATTTGCTGGTCGCTGCCGCCGCTTCCCCTCGCTCCCCCTCCACCAACACCTCGCTCGGCTTTCAGCGCGCCGCCGAACATTTTGCGCGGTGTTCAGAGGCGTTTTACACCAATTTAATGGCATTTAAATGAAAAAAGTAAGTAGACGAATTGTAGATTACACTCTTTAGTTTCCGAATCCGTCGATAAAATGTTATTTAATATATCGCTCGACGTGTTATGGAATATTCAAAATACGATGTAAAAAACTGTATTCGACTATTGTGCAAAAACTATTCATCGGACATAATTCAGTTTTTGCACACTCATTCTTCGTGATATTACCTACATTTTCCCACAAGATTGACTCTTCTAATGCAAACATTCTCGAATTACGAATTTATTAAGAAAAGGTAATTTTTTGCGTTTTTTCCGAGTTTTCTCAGCGAAAAATGTACCGATTGACTTGATTTTTTTTTCATTTTAAAGTTTTTTTGAGTTCTCTACAACTTTTCTATTGGATGCGATGTAATTGCTTCAATAACTTTTCTTCTATAAGCAAAAAACTGAAAAAATCCCATTTTTTTCACTAATTTGTTATTAAAAAAAAAAGTGCAACTATTTCCTAGTCCAATTCATATACGTTTTCATCTAAGGACTGAACTTAAAAGTATCCCGTAGTCGGATTTCAGGTATCAATCGTGTCATTTACTCACCCCTTTTCGAGCTCTATTGACTGGCGTATTACTAGATTAGTATGAACAAGAAATAAACATTAAGTTGAGTGCGAGATCTATATGGGGATATTCTATTTGAATGGAGAGGCCTTTGAAAGAGGCATTTATAACTTTATATTCGGATTGAAAAGAAAATCGGTATTCTTCCAGAATCAACACATTGCACATTAGTAAGCTAAAATGTAACTGACGAAACATCTGTTATGACAGACTCGCCTTTATTAATGGCCCTGACTAGTCTTGATGATATATACGGAACCATCATTTCAAAGACATGGTTTAGTAAACCATCACAATATTCACTCATGGTCTGATCAAAAACCTCGCCAAGTTTGTAAGTCGAGATTTCAACATAATTTTTGTTTAAATGTATAGGCAGGAATTGTAGGAGATTATCTTATTGGTCCATTTCATCTTCCTCGGCGTCTCGGTGCAGCGGAATATCTGAGAGTATTAAATGAGCAACTCCCAATATTGCTCGAAAAGGTACCAAGAAGAGGTTTACCTGTCCGTAAACACATGTGGTACGCGCACGACGGAGCTCATACCATATAGTCCAATCAACGAGCGAAAGCCCCCATGTAAATTGGTCACTAATTGTTATCAGCAAACAAAAAACATGGTCGTATAGAGAAAAAAATTCTAAGAAAGATAGCGTTTTTTGATACTCGAGTTTTAATGGCGAACATAACCAAAAAAATTCACAAAAGTCAAATTGGTTTTTTGAAAATAAAAAAAAAGCTTCAAGTCCTACACAAAGAAAGTTAAATTAGAAAGTTGTAGGTCTTAAAAATGTGCGTCGAATGAAATTTGAACGAAAAAAATAGGTTTATAAACATTTGAGAAAAATTTAATAAAACGCCAAAAATAGCGTTTTCGTATTTTTGCTGTATAAATTCCAATTTTGTTTGAACAGTCTTCTTGTTAACTACAAATATAGCCCAAGACAAGCGAAAAATGATAATTTTTTCAAACATTTTTTGCAGTTTCAAAAAATCAGTTTTAATTTTTCGAGTTATAACGATTTAAAAAAAAAGACGTTTTCAAAAAATCAGCTTTTACAGAGGCAAAAATGATCGTACAGAAACGATCATGGGCTTATTTTATTCGCGAAGACTTTTACTTTCATGCTATTCAAAAACCAAATCGCTTTTATTTAATTTTTGCATAAAAAATGCGTTGTCCCACGACCTCAGAGAGCCGAGATGTTTTTTTTTTAATTCCTGACAGCGCTGTATAACGTCCGATTGACTTCATTTTTACACGAAATAGATCTCAAGGACTTTTACTTTCTTAAAAAAAATATTTCAAAACATTTCGCATGAATTAAGTTGACATATTTGTTTGCGAAAGAACAGCGCTTGGCGCGGAACGCGCTAGCCTGCGCATGGCGACAGAGTGGAGGGACCCTCCGGTTGGGCGCATCGAAAACTAAACACGATTTCAAATCGATCGCGCTCGCAAAATTATCTTTTCCTCCGTGGGAACTTCTTTTTTTTAAATGCGTGTTTTGAATGTCAGATTTCAAATATGCAACGGCCAAAAATGTAAAACCTAAATTAAAAAAAGTTATTCGAAAACAAACGGTTCGAAAAAATTATACCATTTTACAACGCATTTTTATGCAAAAATTAAATAAAAGCGATTTGGTTTTTTTAATAGCATGAAAGTACAAGTCTTCGCGAATAAAATGAGCCCATAATCGTTTCTGTGCGATCATTTTTGCCTCTGTAAAAGCTGATTTTTGAAAACGTCTTTTTTTTTAATCGTTATAACTCGAAAAAATACAACTTTTTTTAATATTTGAAAAAGGATCATTTTCCGCTTGTCTTGGGCTATTTTTGTAATTAAAAAGAAGTCTGTTCAAACAAAATTGGAATTTATACAGCAAAAATGCGAAAACGCGATTTTTGACATTTTTTAAAATTTTTTCTCAAATGTTTATGAACCGATTTTTTTTGTTCAAATTTCATTCGCCGCGCATTTTTAAGACCTACAGCTTTCTAATTTAACTTTCTTGTGTAGGACTTGAAGCTTTTTTTTATTTTGCAAAAAAAACCGTTTTTTTGACTTTTGTGAATTTTTTTGGTTATGTTCGCCATTAAAACTCGAGTAGCAAAAAACGCTATCTTTCTTAGAATTTTTTTCTCTATACGAGCATATTTTTTGTTTGCTGATAACAATTAGTGACCGATTTTCTCCCCGTTGATTGGGCTAATAGTCATTACCTGTTAAGCAATGGTTAAATTTAAGTTTTCCTGAGAGATGGATAGATCGAGGGACATATACGGAATTCATACATACATACTCGACTTATGCCCGTATGTGTTCATCAGGATCCTTTAGTGAATTTTCACATGGAGCGTAAGATCAGAACGGATGATCAGGACGTATAACCAAGCACAATTTCACATGAAGCCCGTATGATCAGTCCGTGTGATTTGATGCGACTGACATAGTTCGAGCCCATGCGTCGTCTGCGCGCGCACGAATTAATTGCCATAAGGTGACTAGTATCACAGGACAACTGATGGCCAGTTGCATACTATTAGTCGTCTGTTGTCGGATTTGCTCTTTCACTAACGCAACTAAGCACACACTAGCCTTTCACTAACGATAGGATGCACCCATAATCTTCTCTTTTTCTTTTCTCATTTTCGTTTTATTAGTCAAGCCACAGATTATATCGATACTTCAGGTACGGAAAATTGGTGCGTGTGATCAGCTCTGACAATCTGCTCCACGTGAAACGGCATTAATAATATGAATGTATTTGTGAAATAGGTAACACAGGCCCACAAAAAAATATTTTTTTTACTATGGATAACCGGATACAAATCCGGTGTCCGTTTATCCGCAGCACGTCAGGATCTAGGTCATTTCAAGGTCAAATCGCGAAATAAAGGCTTAAAACAGAATAAACCCATATATCTTTATGTTTATGGGATCGCTGAATTAGAATCTGATGTTATTCTTACCATACCACGTGACTTCGAAGAGCACTCCAAGGTCAAATCACTAAAAAACGTATTAATGAGGCAAAAGTTTGTGTCTTTATGTTTTTAAAATTGCTGAATCCAAATCTGAAACCCATGATAGAAGACCGTAAATGGTCTCATTTTCATCATGTACCTTAGGCTGTACTAGGGAAATGTGGTTAAGGATTTTCGGTTTCGTGAATGTATTGCTATTACTTGTTAAGGTAAAAGATATCTAAGTCCATGTATCCTGTACATTAGATGAGTTGATACCAATTCTCGTAGCCACCTTACTGAATATCATCTAACTACATAGTAATCATCTTAAACGTGTTTAAACGTAAACGTGTTTAGACTCCTTCAACCAGACACACATTTTTGCGTGTGTGCGCTGATGCACGCGTGTGTATAAAAACGTGTATGCGTAAGTGTGTACTTATGTGCGTATGTAAGTGCATGTGTGCGTGACTGTGTGCATATGCGTGCATATAAAATGCCTGCTGCCCCGGAGGATGCTGTAGATGATGACCACTGCCGCTAAACGGACGCCGGATTTGGATTCAGCGACCCCAGAAATATAAAGATATATGAGTTTATTATCTTTTAATTTTTTTTATTTATTTCGCGATATGTTCTTATCCATAGTCAAAAAAAAATTTTTTTTTTTGTGGGCCTGTGATAATTAACAACAATTCACAGTGTTCAGGACTGATTATCCGGAGTGACTATCACTCCTTTGTGAAACGACGTTTAAAGTGTATTCCCCAGTTCTGAATGCAACTCACCAGCGAGACGGATTTGCCTCCGAGGCAGTGCGGCTGCTCGACGACGTTGCCTTCCGCGTCCGCCGCCGCCGAACCGATGCCCCCCGACCTGCTGGCGGGGCGCCGGCCCCCCGCCTGGCCGCCGGACCTGCCGGGACTCTGCTCCGACGGGTTCATCGCGGCATCGCCCCCGCGGGGCCGCGCCGCCTGCTCGCCTCGTACGCCGTGGAATCGGGTGGATGAAGGGGCCGTCCTCTGCGATTGGCCGCCGCCGGTCGCCGCATCTGACACCTACAACAACGACACCAAAGGTTTAGATTAACCGCTTCTAATTAGAAAATGCGGCATTAAAGAGCTATTTATGATATAAGTGAGTACGATTCCCCTTTCATCGTTATTCACCAGCAGAAGCCGCAAATCTAGAGACGCAAAAGATACCTCGATACCTCGGGAAGATCGATACCGTTACTGTAGAAATGAGGATTTTTAATATAGACATCGTAATATCCACAACTTCCGTGAATGTATGTATACAAACAAAAGTATGCCGTGGAATCGATTCATCATGTCTTCAATTATTACTCTTTGAACTATCCAGATCTGATTTTTTTTTACCAAAAAAAATTAAATATGGTAATCATGGCAGAACAAAAAGCTTTTATGATGGAAAGTTACTTTAAAAATGGTAGAATGATTGATGGCCAGTGGCTATGGAACCTGCAATATAATCCATAAATGTGACCTGCATATGCACGCTTATCGTCTAAGCTCAGTCCAAGAATTGTTGCCAAAGTAATTTTCAGTGATTTATGGCTAATTTTCATAATAATGAAAATGTATTTTTTTATGACAAGGCATGGTTTTACCCTTCTGGTTATGTTAATTCTCAACAAATGTAAACGCATTAGGCAATGAAGAGATGCGACGAGGCTACTTCCAGCAGGATAGCGCACTAATTCACGTAACTCTTAATAATTTAAATTTTTTGAAAGACTTTTCCCGACCGAATATGACAGTTAGGTGACCACCACAGTCCTGCGATATCACGCCGGCGTTGTGTTACTTATTTTTATATCCACAGAATAAAATCTCCATTTTCAAAACTCCCTGCGAATATTTAGAAGACCTACAGGCTAGAATTACAAATAAATTTCATGAGATGTGTCCAACAAACTTGAGTCACCGAAGTCTTTTCGAAGCACACACTAACGATAAATCTAATAAGCGGGAATGATTCCCCGATCATCATCATTCACGATCATAAACCACATATTTCGATCTCATCAGTGTGATATATTTGACGGCGAAAAACAAACAAAGAGCATGTCGGCTTATATCCTGACCAAGGATAAGCGTACATAACATGACAGCATACGTCACGTTTGTTCGTTCTTTGCTATAAGATATATCACACTGATGAGATCTAATACGATCGAAATCCGGTTATGAGGCTCCTGATTCTGAATTATAGACACTAGAGGGCGATAGATCCTAGGTAACACCAACGTATGAGAGGCATAACTAAAAATTGACATTTTTATTTTGTTAGTGGATACATTTGCGAAACAAGCGTAGCGAGACAAACAAAATAAAATCACTTTTAACTAGAGATGATTTAAGATGAGATGCCTTTATTTTAATAACAGATACATACCTATTAGTTTATTATTTTTTGGTTTAATATAAATAGGTCAGTCACTAGGAAATATTTTACAATTTTCATTTTAAAATTATTAGTCAATGAAACCTTCTCAGTTTATTTTATACGTACAACCCGGCAGAAAAAATATCATAGATCAATTATTTCTTAGTAATAATGAATTATTTTAAGCCGAAAACCCTCATGCCACATGTCAAGCGCGAGCGAGGTGTACAGTGCCATCCATTAAGTTTGCACCGTATGGGAAACATTCTTGTTTTTGCACTTAAGAAATTCTTTTGACCGTCAGTTGTTTAGGCATGTCTTTAAACTAAAATAGCGCCCATCAAACCTAGTAAAAACTTCATTTTTACTAGGTATTTACAAACGAGTGGTATATGAAAATTTGAAAATAAAGTTTGCACCAAAAACTCGTTAATTTCTTTCTGACCTTTTTATAATTGAGTTATTCGTTGCCAATTTACATTGTTTTGAACAATAACAATATTTTTCTTGGAGAAGAGTCTCCAGAAAATACGATTTCAATGATGAGGGATTTTGTTCGAATTGTGGTACGAGAGTAAGTTGAAAAATGTCAGGACCGCTTTTTCACCATACTGCACTGAAATTTCATATTGGAGCTAATCTTTTACAAAGTAATAACGTTTCTTATAATATTTTTCTCTAGGGTTGAAAAATAAAGGTAATTTACTCTTGGGTTGATTTAAAATTTTCCTATGCTACTTGTATATTATGAACATTTTACTATAATGGGCTCTATTTTAGTTTAAAAACATGCCCAAACAACTGATGTACATAAGGATTTCTTAAATGCAAACACATTTTTTCCCATATGCAAACTTTATGGATAGCACTATATATCAGAAGAGTCAGGATTGTCGAGTCTTAATAAAATCGAGTCAACGGACTGTGTAATGTGTATATCAGATACATAGATTTTACTAAAATCTGTGGTAAGAAGAGTCGAGAATCATGAAAATAAAATCGAGTCAGCTGACTCGCCAACCCACTTTACCGAATCGACTCTTCGAGTTTACCCATCTCTAGTTTTAACACCAATATGACAATATGTTTTGTACAATGGTCCTATTTTGATAACAAAACAGGCATCATACATAATATAGGTACTTTAACGTTTTTTTCATTTATATTTTATGAGTCAATTATATTTTTATTTTTAAACCAAGCATCGTCTATATTCTTAAATCATAACTTAATGCCGTTATGGTTACAAACAAACGGTTGTTACTAACAACGCTTTAATTTTCTGGTCTTTAAAATGTCTGTCGATAAAGATATTAGTTACACCAACTTCCTATTTTAGAAACACACACTCCATAACTAAAAACTATATTGGAATTAATGTCACTCGTATGAAATATATAGCCTATAATTCCGCATGGTTTTTAACCTATCCAATCAGAAGATTGCTATATGATCTGGCAAATAAGATATTTATTTCTGGTTTTGCGTTTGACGGTTATGAGTTCAAAACAGTTTCCGTGCACAATTATTAGACATTATTAACGTATATGCCACTTAATTTATTATGAACATTATTAGATACGTGCCTAAAGCAAGAATCCACCAAGTGTTAGAAGAACTGCACAGCAGCCCAACCGGAGGACATTTTGGAGTAACCAGGACTTTGGCTCGAGTAAGGGACCGATTTTATTGGGTAAACTGTCGCCGAGACGTCGAAGAATGGTGCAAGAGATGTGATCTGTGCTCTGCCAAAAAGGGACCAAAAACAAGAAGCCGTGGTAAAATGGTGCAATACTTATCCGGAGCACCATTACCGCTACCGAGAGGGTAGCAGTACTTGATGGTGGTAATGGATTATTTCTCGAAATGGCCCGAAGCAGTACCCCTCCCCAATCAAGAGACAGAAACAGTAGCTGAAGCGTTCATCGAGAATGTCATAGCTGAACATGCCCCTCGAGCTGTATTCCGATCAAGGAAGAAACTTCGAATCAAAGCTGTGGCAAGAAGTGATGAAAACACTGGGCGTTAAGAAAACCCGAACTACTGCGCTTCATCCCCAGTAGAACGGCATGGTTGAACGCCACAACAGGATCATATGCCACTACCTGTCTAAATTCGTGTCTGAAAATCAAAGGGACTGGGACAAATTGGTGCCTCTGTTTTTGCTGTCATATCGAAGTTTCCAGCATGAATCAACCACCTATACTCTATCTATGCTGACCTCTGGAAATGAAGCTGCCTACTGACCTCATACTTGGCCATCCAATAGAAGAAAATCAGGAACGATCTCTGCCAGAATTTGTGGAGGATTTGCGAGAGAGAATGGACCGAGTCCACGAATTTGCCAGGGAGAAGCTGTAACTACAGAGTGACAAAATGAAACAGCGTCTCGACACTAAATCAACAGAGACTGCAGGTGATACAGTATGGTTGTACGCCCCAAAAAGGATGAAAGGGAGAAGTCCAAAACTTCAGAGGAATTGGGAAGACCCGTACACTACTCGTATAATAAAGAAAATTAACGACCTGGTCTACCGCATTCAGCTGTCTCCAAGAAGCAAGCCGTAGGTGGTCTATCTAGAAAGGCTCGCGAAGTATATAGGACATAATCCACCCGATTGGTTTGTTATCGAGGATCCACCACCTAGGACTGAAGACAGTGTTATTCGGGACGAATAACCTTAAAGAGGGGGAGCAATGCGACATTTATTTTTACATATTTAGTCTTATAGTTTTATAGTTTACATATTTAGTCTATTTAGTTTATACACTAGCTGTTAGGAAAGAATTGTATGGAATGACATATTAGATATTCTAGATGTCAAAGGAATTTTCTAGAACATGTAAAAACTATAAATAGTAGTGTTGTTGCTAGGATAGAGTTAGTTATGTTTTCAATGTTACACAGCGAAGATCAGAGAGTTGTAGAGTGTTAAAATATGCATTAAAATGCACTAAAATAAGTAACAAAAAACGGAAATAACGGAATTTAATAGTTGAAACAATGCTTTTGAATCTAAATACTCTCTTTTAAGTTATGATCATCATATGTTGAGGTCCTTAGAAACATCACAATTATTACTTAGTGAAGTATAATGAAGTACACATGACTACACAACTTTATTTATGATTATACGTGAATACGACTTGGTGTACTATATGTTTTTTATCGCTGAACACGAATCCATTGGCCGTTGTATAATCAAAACAGCTGAATAATCAAAAGCAAGAAAATAAATTTTAAAATCTGTGTTAACGATAAGTAAATAGATCAGAAATATATAAAAATACAGCTTAACAACGAAATTTTATATTAACGCTAGCCTAACCTTATCTATAAAACCTAGCCGAACCCAACCACCCCACCCAACCTAAAACTAACTCATAAATCGTTTCTTGTAAAGTGTGTGAGCAGAAATAGTTAACCGGCATAAGCTTGTAAACCTAATACAACCTAACCAAAAAAAACATCAATTGAAAATAACAGTATACAAAATGAAAATAGCAGTGTGCAATATGAAAACAGCAGTATGCAAAAAAAAATTAAGTTTTAAATTTCATGATAGCAGTCATATAAAGAAAAACGAAACAAAATTTTCCCTGTGTGACCTTATAGTAATAAAACTATTTTATTTCAGAGAAAAAAAAATCAGTTTTAGGAAGTTATTAATTCAGTACATGTACCCTCATATCCTGGTGAACACAATTACCCATAATATTACCCATACATAGTTTCACATTGACGCTTTTTGAGTTAGGTTGTATTACGTTTACAAGCTTAAGCCGGTTTGTTTAGGAGTTTAAAATACTTAACTTTAAGTTTAATGCCACTTTATTCCTTAAAGCAAAGCCACCTTGTTTTAATCTTCCTTACGCATCCTACCAGGTCCTTTTTCGTATTTTAAGGTTAGTATTATATAAAACTGAATTCTGAAGTAATTTAGGAAAACTGAATTGTTTGAAGAAACTAAAACGTATACAAAATATATACAAACTCATTTATTCCTGCTCACTCACTTTACAAGAAACGATTTATGAGTTAGTTTTAGGTTGGGTGGGCTATGTTTTATAGAACCTATTCGAATCCAGTTTATTGTTGTTAATTGAACGTTTACAGGAATCACACACATAGTTTCCAATCAAATGAGCAAACTTTGCATTCCAATTATTCGTCACTCGCATCACATTTTTATACACACATTTATGTTTCGATTTATCTAAATGATTGCAACAACGATTACCTCGAGGCATGGTTGCAATAAGCTTAGAAAAGCTAAATCATTCAATAGAACAGTTGAGAAACGACAAATCACATGATTTTTTTCAAGTTTAGACGCGTATACGGCGCGAGCACTGGCACCGCGCGCGGGCGTAACGTCCAACAAAACAGCAAATTTTGCGAGCAAAACAGCGTTTATTTGCAAACAGCGATCCCAAAAATTTTGTTTTTTCTAAATATCTGGAAATGTATTAACGAGTATTTAGAAAAAAAGAAGATTTAAATAAGTGATGGAGAACATTGAATTTTCAGCATTTTTTTTATTATAAACAATACTTTTTTTATTTGTTTAACCATTTTTAAGGTTCTAACAATTTTTTTTCCAAAAAGTTCAATGTCTTTCGAAAAAAAAGTTATACTATAAAATTTTCGATTAGAGCCTTCCATTTCGAGATAAAAATTTTCTTTTTAATCGCTGCATAAAATTTCATTTGTTCATAGCTTTTATAATAATTATTTTTTTATCGAAAAAATTTTAGGCAGAGTTCAGTACCATCAGGTACTTTGAAATGCGCCAACTCATTCCAAATTTCTAAATAGTTGGAAAATCCGTGACACGTTTCACAAATTTTTACTCACCTATAATTTATCAACTTATAAACTGTGGACATCTGGTTGGAATTTTGTATAGTAAGAAGGTAAGTATGTTAAGTATGAAGGTAAATCATTAACACATTGTGGAAGATGCAACAACTATTATACGTTTTTTTGTCATTAACTTGTAGCCAACAAATTTCACTTCTGTTTTACATATTTGCATTTTCCGATACAACAAACGTTAGTTTCGTACATCTCGCAAATTGGTAGCTTGTTAAATTGAAACATGTTTTTTTAACGATACCTGTGATGAACGCTGACTAAAACTTGACCTCGGATGAAAGTAGGAATATACAATAAATTTCTTACGTAGAGGTATTAATTAATTAAAAAGATTTATCGTTAGTTTTAATGGTAGTTGTATTCACACGCCTTACCTTTTATTAAATAATAACATTAACTTCAGTTGTTACGTATGTGCGTTACACAAAATATATTTGATATTTGAATAAGAAATGCTAATTACATATTAATTAGGTCACAGGAAATGGAGGCTGTTAAAAAATGACTGATTTCGGCATAACGCGGGCCATGAGAGATCGAGATGGCTTCGGTAGTTTTTTTACCATAGAATGCGATAGTATACTTTGATTTACATGAAAATTATGAAAGAAAGCAGAAAATGAAGAAAACGTTCAAAAAGCCAAAATCCCCCCTTTCAACATCAGCATTAGAAGTGTTCTAAAACTCAGCTTTACATAAACCAACTACACAGGAAAGAGCGTTTCTTTGAATCTAATAAATACTTTAAACAGTAATAATCTAATAAATACTGGTTTCTGCAAGATGGGACATCCCTTACTATGCTAGAACGAAAAGAAACTACTTGGACAATGTCTTTCAAGATAGGTATGTATAGGGTTAGTTTTTATAATTTGACTTATATTTATAAGTCATTGAGAGTTTATTATAGAAAATAGTTCTTCAGACAAAAGTTATAGAGTTTTAAGACCCCTGTACACGTTTGGCCAACTAGTTGGGCCAACGTGTACAAGACTACCTGGCGTATCTTGGTCGTTTGGTCGTTGGTGGCCAGCCGAATGTTGTCGGTTTTTCGTGCACACGTCAAAGGATCTTGGCGCAATCCGTCAAAAGCGTTCACACGTTGGCCTCTTCTTCAGTTGGTGGTTGTAAAATATATATAGGGTAAATGTGGGAGAGATGCCGCAGTGGAAGAGATGACGCAAGGATCATTTGGAACTACTGTTATAATTTCAACGGCAATTTCGCTTACTTATAGTCAGTTGATGCATAACCGTGCATCGTAAGTCACTTGCACGCAAATCGAACGTTTACATTGATGAATATTTAAAAAAACACTGTTCAGGCGTGGCTAAAAATTTTTCACGGGCCTCAAAAATATTGGGCAAAGCACCAGTGCAGTTTATATTCGCTTGAATTTTTATTTGTGACGCACTAAGTGGTGTTTACCCACACAATCTACAGGCAATACCTGAACATGCTTTTTGCGTGTCGGATCTTCAGTTAACTAATACAGATCTATCGGAGGTCAACCGTCCTCTCCTAAAACCAGTGTAACTGAAGCTTTACACAGTTTGGAGGAAGGAGAAAACATACAGTAAATCCAAGATTAAAGCAATCTCGATCAGATACGATAATGCAAAGTTCCTCCAATAACAATTCAGAACCTCAACCATCAACTTCGACCACTTGTGACGTTACCTCAGGAAAATTGGTTCAACAAATATCGCCCGTACCTGTACTTTCTAATATTAGAAAACGCAAAAAACAACCGGCAGTTCATTTAACTAACCCAAGTTGTATAAAAGACATAAAATATATAAGATAATAAAATTTGTATATACATTAAATAAAATTTTGTCCCTAATACGGACAAAAAGGGCCAAGTTAAATCTGTATCTAAAGGATTAAAACGAAAGTAAAAGAAGCCATCATCCTTATTATCTGGAAGTAGAAATATCAGCTCCTTCCTCAAGTAGCGATATTACTGATATTGAGGAAAATGAATGCGTCTTTGTGGATATTGAGGAAAATTAATGCGGAGAGTCTTGAACTTTGGAAATATAGGAACTATGTCAAAATCAGACTGAATGGAGTATACACGTTGCAAACGTTGGTTGCATGAAACATGTAGAGCATTCGAAGTTGCCTGGAACCCATGTGGAAAGTATTTATTGAAGAAGGCTCAAGTGAAAAAAATAATTTAATCTTATTTCCTATAAGACATCTCTCCCTCTAGATATGCGGCGACTCACCCATAGCATGTAGGAGAGTTGGCCTCCTGTATATGACAACAAAATATTTTTTTATTTGCTTATTTCTTGCCATAACCACTTGTGTTATGTTCCGTTTCTTGAATAAATGTTTCTAAAGTAGGGCTCTTATTTTAGCTAGTTTTTATTGCATTATTAAGGGGAGTTATTGCACATTCTAAAAAAGTGCGGCGTCTCTCCGACATTTACCCTAATTAAACTGGCAGCTTGTTGGGTATTCAGTCTACTAATTACTTACATAATTATGTAATCATTATGTATTTTTTTAATTCGCCTTGTTCTGTTTCGATTAATACTCAGCATCCACCATTTTCTTTTGCGCCATTTTTTTTAAATTACTCTCCTTTGGTGCATATTTCTATAATAATTGAAAATGCTGTACAAGTAAATTGCCGCGGCTGCGATAGTTTCCACATCCATCCTCGTCAAATGGCTAATGCAGCATGAGCAACGCCAAAGTGTAAACAGTGTCCTTATTTTTGGCCTATACTTGATTCAGTTTTAAATCATAAAACTGAACCAAGGTAGTGTTTTATTAAATGGAACACCCTCTATATTAGTGCATATTCTAATTCCTCGAAATTGTTCCTTTTCAAAAAATATAGAACATGTCTATGTTAGCTTCAGCAGGACACCACATATTTCTTTCAAAAATAAATGAATAACTTCAAACTTTTCATATTCGCTAAGCATTATTCTTGTTTTAAACAATTGGTAATAAATGTAAATTAATAAACATTGAAATAAAATATGTTTCGACCTTCTGAAGCAAATATAGACATTTTATATATTTCTGAAAAGGAAAAAATCAAGGAATCAGAATATGCAATAATATATAGGGTGTTTTGTGGTTTCCGATGTTCAATTGTTTTTCCTCTGAGCCTATTATACAAACTTATTTGCTATTATGCAAAAGCTCTATGAAGTTTAACTTTTATGTGAGGAACTTTTTTCTAATTTCAAAAATAATCTCGTAATAACGTGTCAAACTGTAGAAAGTTTAAAGTTTTTTATTTATTTTTAAATGAAATATGTTGCGACCTGCCAAAGCAAACATAGGCATATTATATACCTATTGTTGAAAAGGGAAAAATTGGAGCAATCACAATTTCTAATAATATATAGGGTGTTCTATTTAAAAAACACAACTTTGGTTCAGTTTTATGGTTTCTGTTGTTCAATTGTGTTTTCTCATTTCCTGTTTTAAAAATTGATGCAAAACTCTATAACTTTTGTCTGAAGAACTATTTTCTAATTGCAATAATAAACTGGCTATACCTTATCAAATTATAAAAACTAACCCTGTACATAGAGTAAGTAAGAACAATTATACGACCATCTATGTATGTAAGTCTCCAAATTTAACTCTACTTTTCTATGAGGATACTTAAAAATTAAAGGCTACAAAAAGTAATACTACAATGGACTACGAAATCTAGGAAGCTAAAATGAAGCTTTAGAAGGAAGCTAAAAGCACGTATCCGAACGTGGATGGTGCAAATATACGTAACTCCGAAAATTTTAAAAAATATTCAATAATAGTTTACGGGTCGTCCTTCTCGCTGTATTATAGGGTCGCCAGTTTGAACATTTGTTGACTGTAACTTGCTGTAGTTTTTAAAATTAAAATACTAAATAACTAAATACCATCTCGCTAGCATAACATTTTTTAAGAAAACAGACATGATATGGACAGGGTCAAGTAGACATATATTTCTAGATATACATAAGTAGTTCAAATTTTAATCAATTATCTCTTTATATTACAAAATTAGGAGTAGGTAAATTTTAAAGCACTGGAAAATAGGGAAAAAATATTACCTATATTCATTTTCGAACATAATAATTAATAACTCGACAAAGGGATAAAATACACGGTGGAGAATTTATCTGGAATATATTCGCTAGCGGGGTGGTGAATGATTTTTCAAAAAATTCCCGAGGCACGTCAACTTTTAAATGTATTTACCTACATTTTGCAAGTAATGTGAAAAATATAGCTCTTCAGGGGTGGCTGAAACCACCCTCGACATCATTTTTTCAAATGCAACCCTATGGCTTGTGACCCCTCATTGTAAAGCTGGTGGAAAGAGGAATCCAACGCACTGATCAAATTTTAATTTTTAGTATGTTTGAGGGTTGCATACAATTAAAACGTAATTTTATAGTTTAATTTATTTTTAACGCAACAATTTCGTACTCAAAATGTGTGTTGTTTAGTTTTGGAATGTAAACCTTACTTTTCATATGTCCCCACAAAAAATTCCAAGCAATTTTTTGCCACAACTATTATTTGTTATTTTTTGCTAGTGTTTTTACACGGCCGCAAAGAGTAATTTAGTTTGTATGCTGTATTCAGAGTTTGAAACGAAGTGTTATTTCGAATTGGTGAAAATGTCTTATTTAACTGAATCACAAACAATCGAAATTTTGATGATGATTGGATATGGTGATAGGGCGCGAACTTAATGCGAAGTTGTTCGCTTGTTTCGAGAAACGCATCCTGACTTGCCACCACTAAATCAAGGTACCATTAGTAAAATTGAGGCACAATATCGAGAGATGGGTCATGTCAGGAAAGTACCGAGTAAGAGGCAGGCTGTTGTTGATGACGACACGAAGTTGAATTTGTTGCTTGCTCTAGAAGAAAATCCAATCACTCCAGCCCATCAACTGGCCTGTGATAGTAATCTTAATCACAAAACAGTTTTAAAAATACTTAAATATGAGAAAAAACGCCCATATAAAATGCAAGCTGTTCAAGAACTACTTGAAGATGATCCAGATCGACGGTTGGAATTTTGCGATTTATTGATGACTTGTATTGATCGAAACCAGTTATCTTTAGAGTGGATAGTTTTCTCTGACGAGGCTACTTTTACATTAAATGGGCACGTAAATCGCCAAAATTGTCGTTACTGGGCTGAAGAGAACCCCCATTGGATGAGGGAACTTCATACTCAGCGCCCACAGAAAACTAATGTGTGGGCCGGAATAATACAAGATATAATTGTAGGACCATTTTTCTTTGATGACACTCTTAATGGAGCAAGATACTTGCGTTTACTCCAGCACGAACTAATGCCAGTGCTATGTCATTTATTTCCAAACCCCCTTAAACCCTAACTTGACCGACGAGAGGTTATGGTTTCAGCAAGATGGGGGCCCCACCACACTATGCTGCCATTGTTCGTCAGTATCTGGACATAATTTTTCAGACAGACAGATTGGGAGGCGAGGTAATATTGAGTGGCCAGCAAGATCTCCAGATCTTACACCACTGGATTTCTTTTTGTGGGGACATCTTAAAAGTAGGGTTTACATTCAGAAACCCAACAACATAGCAGATCTGCAGGAAAGGATAAGAGAGGAAATCGGAAAAATAACACCGCAAATGTTGCATAATGTAAGGGACGAAACCTACCACAGACTGGGATGCTGCCAACAAGTGAATAGTGCACATTTTGAACAATTTTTACGTTGAAAATAAATTTAATTTTTAAATTGTTTTAATTGTATGCAACCCTACAAACATATAAAAATTAAAATTTGATCATTGAGTTGGATTCCTCTTTCCACCAGCTTTACAATGAGGGGTCACAAGCCATAGGGTTGCATTTGAAAAAAATCATATCGAGGGTGGTTTCAGCCACCCCTGAAGGGCTATATTTTTCATATTACTTGCAAAATGTAGGTAAATACATTTAAAAGTTGATGTGTCTCGGGAATTTTTTGAAAAATCATTCACCACCCCGCTAGCGAATATATTCCAGTTAAAGTCTCCACCGTGTATAAAGATTATATTTAAGTTTCAAATATGGGATCAAGTAAAAGCCCCTATTTTTTCAGGTTTTTTTCATTTTTTTCAACATTGGGCATTATTAATAATTTAAGATTTAACTTTTTACTTAGTAAGTACCAATCAGTTGTATATAAGTTTTTAAATTTTATTTTTGTCCTCAAATGTTATTTTGTACTAAGATCGGTAACTTCATAAAACCAAATAAAATAATGATTTACCCTCAGTATTTCAAGTCTTCACTTGAAACTCAATTACCTAATTAAACGTTGATATGGTTGGAGAGATAACACAGGACTTCAAAAGTTTTTCCAATGTGCAGAAGTACAAACCCAGTCTACTCCATGTTTTTTGGGGTCGTTGAACACGAATCGGACCTCAGTTTTCCTCGCTTACCGCTAGTTTTTTTCTAACCTCAAGAAACACATTTTAAACGGTAGCTTGATTACTCAGACACAAAAATACCAGAGAAGACAACGTTCCCCCTCAACGTTTTTCAACGCGCTGAATCGAAATCTGAGGTCAGGATACATTTACGACTATAGTTGTTCCCCTAGAAGCAAAAATCCCTATGAAAAACCCTAAATCAGACACTTGACAGGCTGGTGACTGTAATATTACAGGGATAATCTAACAATAATCCTAAACCTCAGAAACCTTTAACCCTACGACCCACATACGCAAAACCCCATAACCTCAAAAGTCTTGACCTCAAAAAAAAACTATACCTGTGTTTTTCAACTGCTAGAGCAAGGCAAATGATGAAGAAACATGAATATTATCCAATAATAACTCTCAACTTCATAGCCGTGGAATTCCAAAGTTTCGGAATCCCATAACCTCCAAACCCTTAAATTCAAAAACATTATAAATAGGTGCTGCGAAATCTGGAACACAACAGCCTGAAGAAAATACATAAATATGATTCAATCTCGAGTATAAAGTTCCGGGGTTATATGGTTTGAGATTTCTGGAATTGAAGGTCATGATTGAATCATATTCATACTTCTTCAACATTTGCTGCGCTCTAGCAGTTGCAGAACACGGATATATGGTTCTTTGAGGTTAAGGTTTTTGAGGTTATGAGGTTTTGAATATGTGTGTCATAGGGTTGAAGGTTTCTGAGGCTTAGGGTTGTTGTTAGATCATCCCTGTAACATTACATTAGTCACAAGCTCGTCAATTATATGATATGGTTTTTGATTTAGTATTTTTCATAGGGAGTTTTGTTCTTAGGGGAGGAACTGAAAGTCGTAAATGTATCCTGACCTCAGAGTTCATAAAAACATAGAGGGGATATAGTCTTATTTGGCTTTGTGTGCTTGTGTAATCAAGCTAACCGTGTATAACATGTTTTGAAGTTAGAAGAAAAACTAGTGGTAAACGAGAAAAACTGAGGTCTGATTCGTGTTCAGCGACCCAAAAAACATAAAATGGACCGAAGTTGTACTTCCGCGCATTGGAAAAACTTTTGTGGTCTTTCTGTGTAATTAAAACAACTTTTAAAATATACCAATACGTCTATTTAAAATAATAATCGATAACGTCATCACAATAATACAAATTATGTCACGAATGAAACAAGTATCGCATAGAACGCACATTTAAAAATAAATTCTACTCGTACCTAATTCAAAATTTTTCTTCCAAGTTATCTCAAGAAAAACCAACAATATTAACTTCAATGTGACTTCCAAAGAATATGTATAAAATATCAAAAGACTATTTAAGAAACGCTAATAACGCTTGTTCCCGATGTAATGTATTGATATAAAGTGTTCTAATCTAGTATTGAAGTCTCTAATGTTATTTTAAATTTTAATAAACTTCTTCCCACAACATACAGCACAATAGAATTAATTATAAGTTCTCGGCAGCATCAACCATTAGGAGGTCAAGGCAACTCGATTTTCATTATATCTTCATTCACATTACATTAATTTTGATATCATAATACCTTCTAAAAGCATATCAACATAAAAAGCTTTATAGATCTTATAACATAATCCGTCTGGTGACGTAGATTTTAATCCCTGTGACAGACAAAAAACTGTTTGAATAAATCGACAGTGAATTAAAAAAACATGTTCGAGATCTAACTTGTCAAATTCATCACGATAATTTGGAGACTCCGATGCTCGATGAGACTACTAACGTTTGAAATGATATTGAATCGATAAAAATGAAAAAAAAACTCTCAGATTAATAAAACGTAGATAAGAGTTATTAATTATAAACTGGACTTATTGAAGAGGCTTCTAGAGCCAATTAAATCTACCTATGCATCGCTATACGTACTTGATTATATGGCTATTAGAGTGAGAACTAAATCGTGTTTTGTGTAACTATAATATGATTTTGGTCCCTATTTTTCTAGATGGTTGCAGTGTACAGGGGAAGTGTGGGTAAAACTATATACCTACTAAGGTAAAACGGGATACTGCTCTTAATTTATGCACCATGAGGTGTATCGACAACGATGATAAATTCTAACTGTCTATAAGGCCCATGGTCATAGATGCTGTCTCTGCTTTATGGTTTAGAAGGAACACATATTAGGTGAGTTTTTTAAGATGTTTTCAATTTTGTTGTAAGGATTTGTGCATGAAATAGTAAGGATTATGCCCTTTTATGTAATGATATGACTGCCGTATATAACTTTAGGAATGTATCTAAATAATTTAATTGCAAATACACCACTTTCAATTTTATAGGTTAAACGGCAGCTGCGAACTTAAGTTTGAAATGGCGTTGTGTGTAAAACCAGGTATCCCGTTTTAACTGCACATCGCAGATATTTGCTACTACTCCCACTGATGTCCCTGAAGAAGAACCATCTTTATTAGGGGAAAATCAACAGATAACAGAATCAACTCGCCACCGTACACCTTCCACGTCTTCAGGTGCAGTTAAACCGCGGACACCACTTTTCCAATGCATAGATTCAATTCTCCATCACGTATCGCTACCTTCTGCAACTGAAACAGTTTTGCATACCTGTGTGGGCAACATACTTATACTAGTGAGCAACAGCAATAACGATGAACAATAGAGCCAATATATGGATAAACATTCATTCCAATGTTTATTTCTCCTGAATTCTTATATACATTTCCAAAGGCAACAGAGAGACGAAAGAGAAAAAGTAAAAACAGAGGCAAGGCTGCCGAACTAACGAGTACGCCGTACTAAAACGATCTCTTTGCAGCCATAGAAGCAAAACAATTTACTGAAAATAACAACAGAAATCCAAAAATTGCAAAGAAGCGGTGTAAGTTGGATACGAAAGAAAATTGGACGACGAAAATTTTGTTTGTTATCAGTGTTTGCAAATTTATTAAGTAAATTCTATCCCAATTTACTTACATTGTAAATCCCATTTTAACCTCATAATGTGGGTGAAATGGGAAATTTTAGAGCTAAGAAAAAAAAATTTGTTTATGTTGTGTATTAATATTCACCATAATTTGAGTTTATTTCAATGAAGTAATAATAACACAGCCACACAAAAAAAATCATTTTCGGGTTCGGGGGTCAGACCATGTTTATTAGGTATATGTTTTTGGGGTCGCTGAATCCGAATCTGGGGTCAGAATAACCCCATCGGGCTAGGGTTTCCCATAACCTCAAAAACACATTTTTGAGCTATATACCGATAAATCCTTCACATCAAACCCCTTAACCCCTTGAAACCATAACACAATAATCCCATGACACCTTGAAACCATAACTCAGTTCATCTCATTGCAATTTGTATTAATGCAAATTTTCACGGACACTCAGGATACGTTCAAACAGTGAAATGAAAGGTAATAACCCCATAACACCACTACAAAGGGGATTCCCAAAATTGCGTGCGTCTGCATCCAGGGCACCTCCTCGCGATGACGGCGGGCAACGGAGTGAACCCGTTATCGGGCTCCGTTATCCGAGTCCCTGGATTGCGGCTTAGATGCCGTCATAGTTTTATAAGATAGGGGCTATTTGATGTACAAAATCCGATCGTGCAATCTTCCCGCGGTGTACATCGAGTAACGCTAATGCCAACGGTTCTGTCATTGTTTAATAGTGTTATGGGTTTATAACATTTGATTCCGCTGGTCAAAACTATTCTGAATATCCGTGAAAAATGTATTAATACAGAATGCCAGAAATGAACAGGTGTCGTTTAATATGGGGTTATGGGGTTTTGGGGTTATGGGGTTATGGTGTTACGGGGTTAGGGGGTTATTGGGTTATAGGGTTATAGGGTTATTACGTTTCATTTCACTGTTCGAACGTATCCTTTCGAGTGAGAAAATTTGCATTAATACAAATTGGATGAGATGAACTGTTTTCTTTTGATTTGGGGGTAATGGAGTTATGGGGTTATGGTGTTATGGGGTTATATGATTATGGAGTTATGGTTTCGAGGTATCATGGGGTTATTGTGTTATGGTTTCAAGGGGTTAAAGGGTTTAATGTGAAGGGTTTATCGGTATATAGCTCAAAAGTGTTTTTTTTGGAGGTTAAGGGAAACCCTAGCCCTATGGGGTTATTCTGACCCCAGATTCGGATTCAACGACCCCAAAAACACTAAGTATCCCGTATTACCCATACCTATGTACGTGGTGAAAAGTATTCTGTTACATACAACCAGAGATGTTACGAAGGTAGTTTTATCGGAAGGGGAGGCGGAGTCGGAAGTCTCATACCCACCTCCGTGGAATCGGAGGTGAATCGGAGTTGGAGTCGGAGGTCGCAGAATTAAATTAGCAAAATATAAAATTTTAGTTTTTGGCTTCGTAGTTGATAAAATTAAGCTAATGAACTTCAAGTTATCTATTTATTAATCAACAAATCACTGATTGACACTGACACACTCGTCTCACGCACTCGATTAATTTCATTTTAAAGACACTTTAAATACAGCTACTAAACTAAGGCGGCATAAGTAAGTAATACTATAGTATATTCTGCAACAAGTTGGGTATGTGTTGTATATTATCCTTTCTTTAACAAGATGTTGGTACAAAAAAAATGGAACACAAAACGTAAAAACCTAATGACCACTCCACTCCAATCCAGACTACTCTCGATCCATGATCGTCACCTTCGGTTCTGGCAAAGTTTTCGTTCGTGTGGAATATGGGTCATTTCATAACTTGTAGAATATACTATGAATATAAAGAGCCATCCAAAAAAAACGCAATCAAATCTGGCCATGAACCAAAGAGATGTAAATGGCGATTATGTCGAAGTTCGAAGCGAAGCTTTGTTGTTGTGTGGCTGTCACAACTGAAAAATAAACAATGGCTGTCACATAATGTAACAGCCATGACAATTAAATAAGGTTATACATTTAAGATAGAATAGGAATACTTTTTTTTTGCTTGGCCAACTTTGATGACGTTTTTTTTTTTTTAGTTTCGACATAACCACTATTTTTATCTTTCTCGTTCATAGTCAAATTTGATTATTTTTTTTGGATGGCTCTTTATATACTCACTTTTAGAATCCACCTCACGTATACGTATCTCTCTTTCATATTTCCCTAATTTTTTCTCACTGTCGGCTATGCTACGCGTGTGATGTAAACAAAAGACAGTCACAATTTGTCACAAGCGACAAATCCTTGACCGTCATCAGTAGACTGTCAAACTCCGTTAAACCTCCGTTTTGATAGTATAGGAACCGGAAGTGGTTTCGGAGGTGCAATTTGAACCGAAGGTTCCTACGTTTCTGATTCGGAACCAAAGCTCTGCAACATTCCTGCATACAACGTCCGTATTCCTGCCATAGGTCAGGATAAAAAGCATATCAACATACTCCCAGTTCCAAGTGAAAATTCTAGGGGAATTATCTGTTTAGATAGGTATCGTTATGTTGCATAAAGCACCATTTGGTTCTAACTCAAATGGGTATAGGTACTAAGTGCAGTTTATGTGCATATGTAGGTACACAACAACAGCGCTTTCTTGTTTAGGTCAATAACCTCGTAAACAACGTATTATACATATATTGTATCATTAAAAAAACTTGCCAAAAGTGGCCAAGGAAAAATGGACGTTGGTACAGGTTGATACTTTCTTAATTTTGTAAATATTAGAAAACAAAAGTGTTAAGATGTTTATGTCCTTTGAACTACCTTTACTACAAAAAAGCAAGATATCTTGGTATCGCAAGGTATAGGTATATCTATGTATATGTGTACAGACATATACAGACTGTGCATCAAAAATTTAACTAAGTAACTACGCAAAATACAAAGATTCAAACTAAAAATAAAATTCTTAACAGAACTAACAATGTTTTGAAAAGGGAACAAGTTAAAAAAATGATTACCACCCATATTTATACGCACTCGAGTTCTTTGTTGCAATAGTCAATAAAGTGCTGCAACATCCACTGTATTTCATTAAGTGGCCTCAGCATTTTAACGTTTTCTTCTGTTCCTAGTCTAGTTCTACTACTTCCTTATTTGCCATTTACCTACACTCCCAGTTTATCTGTACAAATCGCAAAACCGTTTTACCGACCGGCTGAAATAGTCGGCTAAAAAGTGAAGAACTACTTCTGAGAAAGCTAATTTGAAGTTCTCGTATTCATCCTCCTTGAACGTACCCAGCTTACGTTGATTTTACTACCATTCGGAAAGTAAATTTGTATTGAAATATGTTTTTGTTCTTCGGTAAAATACAGTTCCATCGCCTCTTTCATTATAAGCCATATGTTACTTTAAAAACTTAAAATTTGAAAATCCATGTTTTAAAAACTAAACGGTTTACCGATTTCCGGTTTATTCTGATATTGCAATTGTTTCGTCAACACGGGGTCTTCTACAGACATATTAGTACAAGATCCTGAATGTGACAACAGTACGTATAGGAATATGTTTGTTTCTAAAATAACCAAATATGTTACATGACAGACGAATAAAAACAGTCGTTGATCTGTGAATGTTTTACTAGCTTTAATATTTAATTGTTGCGGATGACATAACACTTGTTATGAAGTATATATCGAAATATGTATCATAATGCTGGTAAAAAAATTTTTGGTCAATTTTTGAATATATTATACCTAAGTACCTACCTAGCATACACTCGTAAGTACCTACTGGAGGACAATTTTCCTCTTAACACTGAAGCATAATGTGCATTTTGTCAACCATGTTTTCATCTCTTGTTTTCGATGGTCTCCTTTCGATGTCAAGTGGAAAAGTGTTCAAGCGTAAACTTAAGCATATAGGATTTAAAATGTAATGTAGGATCTCCACTAGGTGATCGACAACGTGAAGAAATTCTTAAATTTTTGAGTACCTGTACATCCTCTTTTCAAATGACACTATTTCTTTTGTATTAATTTATACTGGTTAATTCTCTATGGAACACATACCATTTTAAATTTAAAATCGATTCATAAATGGTAGAAGTTACATCAGCTTTTAAAAAGGTTTAGTTGTATTAAAAAGTATTTAAAAAGGTTTAATTGTATTAGTTGTAAGGCCTACCGTATTTGGTAGGCCATAGAATTTTGTTAGTAACAATAAGTTTAAACATATAATACACATAAACTAAAGACTTGAATGACGGAAGACCGAGCATTACGTTTGACAATAATTGTCTATGGCCTACTAAACATTTTTACGTAATTTTTTACTACTTTTCTTTTTACTTTTACTACTTTAGTACCTAAACAAGGTTTGTTTAATGCCAACAAAGTAATTTAAAATATCAACTATTTATGGATCGATTTTAACAGATGGACAGACTTGTACATATGAATGTTAGTACAAAAATATACCTACGTATCAAATTTTGTATAACTTGACGTCGCTTTTGTATCTCTCCACGATATTTATTAATACTTATTATTATTTATCATTACATATGGGGTAGGTACACGCCCCGTGCACTTAAACCGATGATTATTGTGCTCCCACAGGCTACTCATTCCATTAGTCCTATTTTCTTAAGAAATTTGAGGACAGTTTCTAGTGGAGCATCTGTTGGTTCTATTGTTATAGCCCCAAAGTTCGAATGACATTCGCATAATATGTGGAAGGGGGTTTCTTCGTCTTCTCCACACCTCCTATAATCGGGATCGGGATTATTCACCCCGACTGTGGTGAGATATCGCATGAGTGCCCTGTTAATAGAACCACTGTCCATTTTAGCCAGTTTTATAAGAACTTTGGTCCCATGCAGGATGGTTCGTCAATGAACATCCGCGATGTCTCAACGCGATTCACTTGAGTGCCCAGTGAGAGATATGTTTTTATCTTAATAGGTAATTTGTGGACCTCCTGGCTGTCCGGTAAGCCAAACCACAGGTCTATTAGTGGAATCTCGACCCCTTTCTTTCAAAGTCCGCTCTTTCATGCGCTTCGTGACCTTGGTGTCCTCTGGTCCACTTAACACGTTCATCCCGTAAACATTTTTTCAAGCCCACCTGTTCAGCCGTTATTTATTTCACCTATGGTACACATAGTCTACATCGGTAATAGGTAGAGTACATGCTATTTCTCACACGTGGCTGTCTTCTAACATAAGTAACATTATGGATAGTAATGAAAGTGAACAATAATGAAACTTAAATAGAAAAGATCATATAGGTATTGAATTTCATAACATTTTGAGTAATTAAATAAAATAAAATTGGTGCTCGTAGCTGAGAGTCTGTAAAAGTTTTATATTGCTGAAATGAACGGAATAGTGTTTCCTAAAATCAAAAACATTATGGTATTTTTGTTTGCTAAAAAGATTTACGGGTTCAAATTCAACGACTTTTGGTTTTACAAGATTACCCATTTTATGGTAAAGTTTAGGTGTTCGAAATATGAATTAGGTACCTAAATCTTGGAAATATGAAACCTCCTGTATAAATGCATATGTTTGGTTACTACGGTGTCATTAGACTGTTTCAATAATAAACTAGTTCTTAGAAGGTCCATTGAACTTTCGTTCCATATTATTTTTAATTTCGTTTTATGTTTTGATTAATTATAAGTAGAATTTTATTTTTTTTGACAAGTGCATATTAGTTGTAAGAAAAAACTTCATTGCTTTATGTCGTCGAATATCACTTCAATAAATTTGTATTGATAAAAAAATGTCTCGTAGTTCATGAAAGATTGTGATCTGA
Source organism: Aromia moschata (assembly GCA_029963805.1). Lineage (NCBI taxonomy): Eukaryota > Metazoa > Arthropoda > Insecta > Coleoptera > Cerambycidae > Aromia > Aromia moschata. The sequence continues at coordinate 70,629 of JAPWTK010000375.1, read as the reverse complement.
AAACGGGTGTACCACAAATGGTACATAACCTTTACCTACAGCCGTAATATAATATCAAAGTCCGATATGTAGCCGTAGAGTTTGTAGCAAACATTTTTTACTTCATATAATGTGGCCATATATGGTACATACCGGCTGTTGATAATATCCTAAATGTACCACGTGTGTAGCGAATTCATACAGTCTTTGACTACCGGGGAATGTATTTCTACTGCTTCCAGGGCTTTAAGTGCTGCTTGGCATAATCAGTGATAATCTGGATCCTCTTATTGTGCACAAACTTAGTGCACAAGCGAATACTGCAGTTTTTCTGCCTGAAACACGGTTGCTGAGTTGTCAAGGTTTATGCTGATTTCGCACCCTGAGTATCTGCTCATTGCACCCGCTCCAGTGCTTTGTTCCGTTTTAGGCCCATCTGTGTACCAGATGGTTCCGGTTCTGCTGTGCTGGCATGTGTCTCTTGTCTTCGTTTCCCTCATTCGGTATAATCACCCGATAAGGTTTGTGGAAGACTATTAATAATTATACCATGAATATCTATCTGAGATCATTCTGAGACACCCTGTATGCATGCGGGTTTTGGAGGTTTTGGTACTGGGTAACTCTAAAATGAATCTTCTTACAATATTTTTTTTTCAAATCTTGATCAGTTCAATTTTCTCGTATACAAATCGCAATACTACGTTATAATGTACGAATACCTATAAAAAGAATGCAATTTGTTACACGACAATAATATAAATAATATCTTCTTATATAACATAAAAAAAACAATTATTGCATATATTATGTCTCTAGCCTGATTGTAATAATAGATACGAACACGAATACTAGTACAATGTATAGAACATCCAAAAAAAACGTCTTCAAAGTTGGCCGAGAAAAAATACAATTACCTACTAAATACTAAAATTTCTATTCTTAATCGAATTTATAACCTTATTTACTTGTCAAGACTGTCACTTCATATGACAGCCATTGTTTATTTTACAAATTGTGACAGTCACTTGTCAAAAGTTTGACATAACCGAAAAGCTTAGACATGACCGCTATTTCCATCTCTCTCGTTCATAGCCAGAGTTGATGACGTTTTTTTGGATGTCTCCATATAATACGAGTATGTTTATGTGATAAGAGATGATATCGCTTATATCACCTCGCTTATACATACATAATACATCAGATACGCTATTAACGGTAATACAGATTGTACATACTTAAGGATTTTACTTCGTTATCTATCTAAGCACCAACTTCCTAATAGATAACTATGAAACAATGAAAGTAAAAAGTCTACAATGTTCTGAAACGTAAAGTTTCAACAAAACCGAAACCGATCTCTCTGTCAGTACGCCTGCTATTTTTTTCACATAGCCGTGAAAATTACGGTTCTGTGAATCGTAATTTTTGTCTTCGTTTATTAAACTCTTCTGGTTAATAAACGAAGACAAAGTTAAGATTCACCGGACCGTAATTTTACGGGTCGGTGACCCACTACGGGAACTTTAGTATAAATAGGATAGATAATTAGATTTAACATTAATTATTATCGTCTCCTGACCATGCCAACATGGTGTGTGAAACGCGCGCATTCGGCGCAAAAGAGTGTTTTGGTGTTAAGTGGAAAAGTTTTTAAGTGTAAATTTGTTTCTATGCCGAAGGGGTCAATTCTCATCCAGTATGAATGAAAATTAGTTCTAATGATTTTGAATACTGTACAATGTTTCGGTGTCATGGAAAAATATGATCAGAATTTGATTGATGATGATTGATTGATGACTCCAGCACTTAAATTATATAACTCGCAATATCAAACGTTGTGTAAAAAATAACAAAGTACCTACATTATGACAATTTGATATTAGAATGTACTAATAACATTTTTTTGCATATACAACTGCATACTATGTTTTTTCTTAATTTTTGCATTTGATATTGCATTTAATATTAATAATAATATGTATTGCGCAGTGGTTCTGTACTTGGTCGGAGTAAATGACTTTATGATAATAAGTACATTATTCAAATGACCACTGTTTTTGAAGAATATGTTAGTTTAAATCAGTTAGACGGCATTAAAGTTACAGGATGTTACGTAAGACACTTTGTAAGAAGTTTGTATAATAGAAATTACGGATACTGAACGAGCCACAAATACGCGGAAGTGTAGGTGAAAATATATCTAATATTTTAAATATACCTGAATAATATGACCACGGAGAATGATAATAGGTTTGAATGGTAATCTTAACAGAAAGTCCTTACTAGTATCCGTAAATGGTAAAATTTCTAATCGATTCGAGATCTGTGACGACGTCCAAGAACTCAGATATAGGAATTTCTAAATAAGTTGTAAAGAACGAAATAATTATCTAGAAACTTAAATGATTATTAACTATTTGTATAAATACTTAACGCAATACTATATATAACTGAATACTATATATTCTTTAGAATATAGGTCCTAGGTGATTTAGATCTAATACCTGTAGCTCTTTTTAAGATTTTTTTATCTATCTTTACGAAACTGTATGGTCCAAAATATCTATTTCCCGTATTAGTACATACTTTATTTTTATTACTTTATTTTAATCCATGTATTATTCTCACTGACAACTCTAGATTACTATTACTTGATATATTTACATATGCATTGATAACATTGCTATTAATATGTATATATATCAAAGCTTAACTTATACATACGAGTATGTAAGAATACAACCAATAACAATATACTTATATATTCGTCAATTAGGCCTCTTTGTTCTCGAGGCACCAAAACTAAATTTAGAACAAAAAATGGTTGAAGATGTTAGACAATAAAATGTTCCTACACGTTTTACTCTAATTTGCTATACTTGGTAAGAAATTACTTCATAACTAGAAACAATAATTGCAAAAAACATTGACACCGTTGCTGAATGTAAAATAACCAAATAAAAAAGTGTGAGCATAAAAAAATACATGGATCAGCGTTTATCTGTATTTTAACGATATAATATGTACCAATAATGAAAACAGTATCAAAATTGATACTTAAAAATCGCCAACCGCCAATAGTTAGTAAGGGAATTGCTAAAGTTTTCTTATATTTTAAACAATTGTTTACCAAGTTTTCAAAGATGTGTCCCAGTTAGAGGAACAAGTGATAAAAAACGAACACTTTTCCATAAACTCTGCCAAAGCAGCATAGGATGAATCTAATGAATTTACATCTGCAGAACGAGCAGATGTAAATTTCCCTAATCAAGGATAACAAACGGGAAAACCATTGTTATAACTATATCTCGAAAATGTGTGCCATAACGCTTGGTCGGCACTCTATGATAATGAAAGTATAATAATACACCTATTTATATGAAAGTATAAATATAAACCGTATTTTTAAGCGTCTTGTAAATTATATACGCGCGTATTTCTTGTCCATGCATACGAACGCCATTGACCGATCCTGCCAGGGCGCCAGGACCCACATATGTGCAGTAGTATGCCATCCTGGTACGCGAGAAGGCAATCCTTCCGAACCCTAGTTATGACAAACAAGACTAAAGAAGGTAAATGAAGACATACTCATATATTCCTTTAACATGTCTATTGGAGAAATAAATATATAAAATTTAGTCCTACTATTTTATGCTGAAAACGGCTACATCCTTAAAGAAAAAAACGTTGACAAAGTTTTTAAATACACAGACGCTGTACGTTACATTATCCCTGATGATTTTTTAGTTATAAATTTTCTCTATTGTAGCTTTGTAATATAACCTTACTTAAAATTAATTTGCGTTTTAGTTACTACTACTCAAAGAAGTATTTTTATTCTCCCTCGTTCAGTGTATTTGAATTTTAATAAGAGTTAATTTCGTACCAAGATATTTAAAAAACCATCATCAAAATATCAAATGGTCTATCTCGGTTTTCAAGAAAAAAAAACGTCCAGAAATCTTACTGTTTTTATTATTATATTTTATTAGTTTTGAGATTGATAAAGATACAAATAGTGATGTAAACTATAAAAATAAATCTTCATAATAAAGGTAGAGTACAACAAGATAGTAGATAAACCTACATCATCAAGTTTAAAACATGTGGAAGTTTATTTAAATTAAGCTTTTAATTTCTCTCACAAAAAAATTCATTAAAACATAATTAAATAGCTCTAATGACATTTTATTTTATTCCTGAAACAGACCAATTAAAAAGTAAACTTTTTTAATGCAAACACATTATTTCAAACAACAAACCGTGAAATTTAGTCTTGGGACTACGACTGGTACTATTAGTTACAAAAATGTAACGAATTTATGAACCTGGAAGAGAGATTTTTTTTCTTTCAGACCGAATGTTTGTTGACATCTTTTTCGCCCTTTTATAAAGGTTTTGAAACCACCTTTTAAAAAATCAGTAAATGCTAATAGATGCCACTTTTTAACATCGAACGAACTGGAAACGATTACTTGCGTCGAGGCAACAAACGCCCAGAAACAATAACAATAAATCCATGCCAACTTTTCTCTTTTTCCTAACAAATCCTCACAGGTGTTTCGCTCGTCCGATTGTTATTCCGTCGTCGTTTTTTGACCGGCCCAATCGGATGCCAAAGTTGGGGGCTCCCGGCGCTGAATACCACCGTTCCGACTGTCCTATCCAGGGTCGGCCTCAGCCACCCAGCTACCATAAAATTAAACTGCTTGTAAATATGTAAATGATGAAAAATTAAAATACTTAATGTAAAAATAGTTAGTTGTATATGGGGCATTTCACGCCAACTAAGTGAGGTCAAAAAAATTTCTGCTTGAAACATATCACAATCGATAGTACTTGCTAAAAAACTAGCTTCCCTAAAATTTTAGATTTTTTTGAGCCACAAGGAGAGGGATGGTGACGGTGAGAAAATACAAATTTTCGTTTCGACTAAAATTTCAATTTTTCTCAATAAAAAATGAAGAAAATTAAAAAAGAAGGTTGCAATGGTTTTCGATGTGTTTTTTTGCGTAGAATACGATAAAAATATTTTCAAAATTATTGGGGGTAGTTTTCACCCTTATTTTGAGGATTGGAAGTTTAAAATCGAAATTTCGGAAAGTATGACGATTTTTTTTCAATTTTTTATTTTTAATTTCTTTCTATTTTTTTTTGTACTTTCGATTAATTTTAATGGGCGTCGACCAGGAACTGGCCCAAAAAACGGCCCAAAGGTGAAAAAACGTCGTTTTAGCGTATTTTCTCATCCTGTGAGATAGTAAATGGCAAGTGAATACCTAATATATTCCAAGGTTTTTGGGGTCGCTGATTACGATTTTCTAAAAACAAAATGGCGGATCCAGTATGGTAGTCAAATTTTAAAAAATGGCTAAATTTTGAAATTTAAAAAATACCATCGTATTCTACGGGATATTTTCTACGTTAGATTCGTAACCAGCGACCCCAAAAACATTGGAAATATATTATTTACTTGCCATTTACTATCTCACAGGATGAGAAAATGCGTTAAAACCACCTTTTTGTCACCTTTAGGCCGTTTTTTGGGCCAGTTCCTGGTCGACGCCCATTATGAATTAAAATTTAATCGAAAGTAAAAAAAAATAGAAAAAATAAAAATTAAAAATTGAAAAGAAATCGTGTCATACTTTTCGAAATTTCCGACTTTAAACTTCCAATCCTCAAAATAAGGGTGAAAACTACCCCCAATAATTTTGAACATATTTTTATCGTATTCTACGCAAAAAAACACATCGAAAAACCATTGCAACCTTCTTTTTAATTCATTTCATTTTCTTACCGAGAAGGATTGAAATTTTCGAGTCGAAACGAAAATTTGTATTTTCTCACCGTCACCATCCCTCTCCTTGTGGCTCAAAAAAATCTAAAATTTTAGGGAAGTTAGTTTTTTAGCAAGTACTATCGATTGTGATATGTTTCAAGCAGATAATTTTTTGACCTCACTTGGTTGGCGTGAAATGCCCCATATATAATGTAGGGTATACAAAACTGTATTTTTTGATTACGATGGCACATTTGATGTCTCAATCCAAACCCTACTCTAATATTTTATAGGGCATCGAAAATTGATAAATATCTTAAGTTTTTTTTTGTAGAGAAAGAACAACGCCGCTGTCTTAGGCTGTAGTAGCTGGTGTAATTTGGAATTCTTGTATTTCGGTAAGGGATTTTAGGGTTATAAATAGACCCAAATGGAAGGATAAAAGAACAAAAAAACTTCAAAAGAAATTTTTTTAAAAAAAATCTGCACTAGCCCTAGAAAATCTTGTAAACGACTTGCAAAATACTTATGAAATATTTTATTCATAATTACCATGTGTATAAAAAACGTTTTATTCTTACGGTTTTTGCAAAATTTTCATTTTTCCTAAAAATTATATATATTAGGTATATTATAAAACCGAAATGCTGGTTCGAAATATTTTTTTCCAAAAAAAATTTCCATAACTTTAACAGATCTCGAAATTTCGAAAAATACACAAGAATAAAAATACTTTGTATTTACTCGATTTGAAGGTAAAATATTTCGCAAGTATCTTGCAGCCCATTTCAAGATTTTCTGTATAAACTGTATAAACTGTATTTTTGATTACGATGACACATTTGATGTCTCAATCCAAAGCCTACTGTAATATTTTATAGGGTGTCGAAAATTGATAAAAAGCTTAAATTTTTTAGTAGAGAAAGAGCAACGCTACTGTCTTAGGCAGTAACGGTTGGTGTAATTTGGAATTCTAGTATTTCCAAAATGGGATGGGATCCAGATTTTAGGGGGGTTATAACTAGACCCAAATGGAAGGCTAAAATAGCAAAAAAATTTCAAACGATTTTTTTTTAAATCTGCACCACCCCTAGAAAATCTTCTAAACGGCTTGCAAAATATTTGTGAAATATTTTATTCATAATTACCATGTCAATATAAAAACATTTCGTTCTTACGGTTTTTTCAATATTTTCATTTTTCCTAAAGTTATATATATCTATCAGGTATTTTATAAAAACGAAATGTTGGTACGAAAGATTTTTTTTTAAGTTTCCATAACTAATAGATCTCGACATTTCGAAAAATACACGAGAATAAAAATACTTTGTATTCTCTTGATTTGGAAAAAATATTTCGCAAATATCTTGATGCCCGTTTCCAAGATTTTCTGGGTGTTGTAGATTTTTTGAAAAAAAAAAAAAACGAAAATTATTTTAAAAAATCTGCACCACCCCCTGAAAATCTTGTAAACGGCTTGCAAAATATTTGTGAAGTATTTTATTCCTAATTACCAGGTGAATGTAAAAAACTTTTTTGTTCTTATGGTTTTTTGCAAAATTTTCATTTTTCCTAGTTATATCTATTAGGTATATTATAAACACGAAAGCTGGTACGAATTTTTTTTTTTATATAAAAAAAATTCCATAACTTAAGAGATCTCGAAATTTCGAACAATATACAAGAACAGAAATTCTTTGGATTTACTTGATTTGGAGAAAAAATATTTCGCAAGTATCTTGCAGCCCGTTTCCAAGATTTTCTGGGTGCTGTTGATTTTTGAAACAAAAATTCACAAAATTCCATTTGAAGCTATCTGCTATTTTAACCTTCCATTTGGGACAGGTAATAACCCCCCTAAAATCTGGTGTAGGTAGATACCATAAAAAGACATTTAAATTATGAAAATATGTGTAAAAGTGTAGGGCATACAAAACTGTATTCTTGATTACGATGGCACATTTGATGTCTCAATCCAAAGCCTACTCTAATATTTTATAGGTGGTCGAAAATTGATAAAAAAGCCAGTTTTTTTAGTAAAAAAAGAGCGACGCCGCTATCTTAGGCAGTAGCGGCTGGTGTAATTTGGAATGCTCATATTTCCGTAAAGAAGCATGGGACACAGATTTAGCAGGGTTATAACTAGACACAAACAGAAGGCTACAATAACGAAAAAAATTCAACCGAAAATTGTTTTAAAAATCTGCACCACCCCTAAAAAATCTTGTAAACGGCTTGCAACTTTTTGTGAAGTATTTTATTCATAATTACCAGGTGCACGTAAAAACTTTTGTTGTTATGGTTTTTGCAAAATTTTCATTTTTCCTAAAGTTATATCTATTAGGTATATTATAAACATGAAAGCTGGTACGAAATATTTTTTTTTCAAAATAAAAATTCCATAACTAAGAGATCTCGAAATTTCGAAAAATACACAAGAATAAAAATACTTTATTTTTAAGAATAAAATTACTCGATTTGGAGAAAAATATTTCGCAAGTATCTTGCAGTTCATATCCAAAATTTTCTGGGTGCTGCAAATTGCCTTTGAAGTTTGCTTGGTGTAGATCCCATGCTTCCTTCCTAAAATACGAGAATTTCAAATTCCACCAGCCACCACTAATCTTAGGCGTCCTTCAAAACTAGTATGCGAGTAAGTATACAGTGAGCTCGTAAAGTTTGGAATAAATTCGATAAATCGTTATTGAAGGTTTTTCACAAGAAATCCTCGGACAAGTCAACTTTACTTTATAAAATGTCACTTTTTTCAGCCATCGACTTATTTTTTGTTTTGATTGTTTTTGAGCTATGACGTCATCGGCAATTTTTTTAAATGGCAACCCATATTTTTTTCGACGGATTTCGACAGAGCACATTTTTCTGAATACGAATATGTCAAAAACGTATCCAAAGGTTTCAAGAATGGATTATACAAGCGATGACAATACTAATCATTTATCAAAGAAGCGCTGGAAAAATTACAGTTTTGACAGTTATCAGAAGTTTGTCGTCGCAAGTTTGTGTTTTATTTTAGGTTGATTAATCATTATTCTATCACAATGCATTTTATTTGAAAATGGTCCGTCGTTTGAGTGAAAGGGAAAGAATCGAAATTTCAATCATGATCGGTTACGGGGACAGAGCTCGCACACAATTAGAAGTTTGCCGTTTATTTAACAAAAAATATCCAAACAGAGAACCAATTACACAGTCCACCGTTAGCAAAATAGAACAAAAGTTTTTAGAAGTGATCGAGGTAGAGAGATCGCCCTAGAACGGGTCGTCCACAAGTACAAGAAGATGTTAAATTTAATGTTCTACTAGAGCTTCAAGAAAATCCCCATTTACCCACCCGCCAAGAGGTGGCAAACAACGGAATAGTTCAAAGCTCCGTCTTGAAATATTTGAAATTGTATAAATGGCATCCATATAAAGTGGTTTTGGTTCAAGAATTAAACGAAGATGATCCTGACCGTAGGTGACAGTTTTGCGAAACCAGAAACTTTTTCATTTGTTAAAATTGTTGTTGATTTATTATTACTTAAAACATTAAATAAACTACTCTTAAATCTTTCAAAATATTCGATAAGCTATTAAAATAAACAAATTACTTCTAAAATCGTTTAAATTGTTCGATAAGCTATTAAAAAGCTTGACCCATCCGATAGCTTCCACATTTTAGAAACTTTGGAATCGAATATCTCGAAAACTTCCATCTTGAAGGTCATACGTTTTTGACATATTCATACTCAGAAAAATGTATTCTGTCGAAATTCGTTGAAATTCTCTGTCGAAAAAATATGGGTTGCATTTAAAAAAATTGCCGATGACGTCATAGCTCAAAAACAATCAAAACAAAAAAAGTCGATGGCTGAAAAAAGTGACATTTTATAAATTAAAGTTGTTCGAGGACTTCCTGTGAATAACGATTTATCGAATTTATTCCAAACTTTACGAGCTGTACGTATGTCGTGGGCACATATTGAAATCCGTGTTTTCAATAAAAGTTTATGCATTTCATGAACTACCGGCATATTTTGATTGTACGCAGAATTGCTACACGATCTGCGTAGGCAGTTCTTGAAAAGACTGATTTATATATAGTCATTTGGTCATCATTTGGTAATCATTTGATTTATTTGGTCATCTGCCTTAATCTTTGCTAGGCTTTTAATGTAGATGGCACATTTCGTTTTTTCAATCATAATTCAAATAAAGTGCAATGGAAGTAAGTGAACAAATCCAAACAGTCTTTAACTACCTGGGAATGTATTTCTACAGCTCCCAGGGCTTTGAGTGCTGTTTGGCTGTCAGAGATGATCTGGATCCTCTTATTTGTATAAGACCTCCTAGTCATCTCCTACGCGCAAGCGGATATTGCAGTTATTTCTGCCTGAAATACGTTTGCATAGTTCTCCAGGTTTATGCTGATTTCGCACCCTGGGCTCTCTATTTGTTGCCCCCGCTCCAGTACTTTATTTCGTTTTGGACCCATCTGTATACCAGATGGTTCCATTCTACTGGATTCGCGCTGATTCCATTCTGTATGGATTCGCTAACACAACTAGCGGAACACAACAGTATCACTGTCAAGTGGATGAGAGGGCACCAAAGCCATGAAGGGAGCGAAAGAGCGGACTTTCTTGCAAAAAAGGGGCGGAAGTTACACTGATAGGGCCGGAACCCACCTGCGGTCTGGCTTACCGGACAGCCAGGAGGGTCATGAAGGACCTATTAAGAGAAAAACATATATCGCAATGGGCGAAAGTCCCAGGGTTGAGACACTCGCGGATGTTCATTGGTGAACCATCCTGGGACAAGTCAAAAGACTTCATAAACCTGGGTAGAAACCAGCTGAGATGGATAGTAAGGACTGTTTACAGGACAATGTCCACTCATGCGACATCCTACGACAATCGGGGTGAAAAATGATCCCGATTGCAGAAGGTGCGGAGAGGAGGAAGAAACCTCCCTCCACATACTATGCGAATGCCCAGCGCTGGCAGCTATCAGGTATTCGAACTTTGGGGCTATAACAATAGAACCAAAAGAAGTGACAGACGCTCCATTAGAAACTGTCCTTAAATTTCTTAAGGAAACAGGACTAATGGAATGACTAGACTATGGGGGCACAATAAGCATCGCTTAAGTGCACAGGGCATGTACCTACCCCAAACGTAATCGTAATCGTAAGTGAACAAAAAAGTGTTTTCGTGAAACTTTTTGAAGGATATGAGGATATGATTTCGAAGGATGAAGGATAACCCGTCAAAAGACTTTAGATTGAAAAATATTTAAGTGAGTAAGATATTTTGTAATATACTTTTCTGCGGTTAGGTTATTTTTTATATATGCTTTATTTCTTTTTCAAAAAGCATCAAAAAAAAGAAGACTAGGAGGAAAAATGTTTTAGTTAGTATTTAAAAATATACGATGTTAATACCTAGGGATGGAAAGCATGCCTTATTAAAACAGTTTCTCAGAATTTTTACAAACCAAGTTAACATTTGGACAAAAATTCTGGTTTTTCTGAATGGTGTAGAAATTTTACGATAAGCCATTAGGCTTATCGTTCATGAAAAGACGTAAATTATTACGTCTTTTCATGAAGTGACGACTGATTAAAACCGGCAACTCGTGTTGAATTATCATTTGAATAAAATAACGTAAATATCTAGGCCTTTTTTGAAAAGACTAGGAAAATAGTGTAAAATCGAGCCTTTTATACTAAATGCCGGCAATTCGTGAAACGCCTAGGTTATAAAAAGACATATTTCACGATGTGACTACGACGTATGTAAAGTACCGGTGACAGATATATTTATATTTTTTCCCGTAACTAATTAAAATTAATACTAAGACCATTTTTTAATTAAAAAGTTATGTTTCGGTTACTGTTTGACAAATTGAATAGCTCTACATCTTCACATTTAAAAAAAAAGCTGTACTCTGGATCAAGCCGGTACATTTAAAATCATTAAAGCCTTAGCACGAAGGCCTTATAATCCGTTAAAAACAGAAAACTGCCGTTCATTTATCAGGAAATGAATCGATTAGAAACGAATTTACTAGGAAAAATTTGGACTGGTGAGCTAGTATCTTCATCATCTGGAAAAAAGGTTAATTTTAATTGTAATTAAACTGTATGTTGTAATATTATTTGGGCACATGGATTTGGTGTTCATACAAATTCAATTGTCTGTGGGCTTGCTTTACTAACATTATTTATAATAATATCTCTTATGAGAAAGAGGGGCTTAGATATGGAGACCTAACAGACCAGCGCGTTTTATTTAGTATGGTTGTAAAGCCTGCAGATCCGGGCGGCCGGCCATAACCATACTTATTACTTGTATGTACAAAAACAGAATTCATAAAAACAATAAACTGTTGCAATTTAGAAAGATATGTGTTGAACTTATCCTGTTATTTACGTTCAGATATAGCCCGTTGAGATGGCCCGCCGCCCGGATCTGCCGGCTTTAGTTATAGTAAGCCGGCTAAACAGCGCGGCGGCCCACAAAGTTTTCACACATCTCAACGTAAATAACAGGCTACATTTAACCCATTTCTTTATCAATTGCAACAGTTTATTGTTTTCATGAATTTTGTTTTTGCACATACAAGTAGTAAGTAGTATGACGCGTTCGATTATGGCCGCCCGGATCTGCCGGCTTTATATAAGTGCCGCTTGAATCATATTGAAAGTAGAAGTACGTTTGATAGTTTGTGTGAGTTTTTTAGGCTAAATTTACAATGTAAATATTAAAATCAAGAGAAGAATAGAGGAAGGTTTATAGAACGACAAAGAAAGAAAAGGCATGCTGGAAAAGCGTATCTTAATGGAAATAAATAAGAAATTGAGAAAAGGAAAAGCTTTGTGAAGGCAATAATACCAAATGATTTACATGAAGTGATACCTTCTGCAAAATATGACCCTCCCTTTGCAGTTATTGACATGTCAGTTCAAATATTTTGGGATATAAAAGAAGCTGCTGATATGTTTCTCAACATAAAAACTTAAATATCAGTAAAGCAATCAGGATAAATGTTGATCATATAAAACGTTTGCCTCCTGAAAATAAGATATCTGCGAATAAAAAAAAATCATTATCATCCATGATCCCTTACCTGGAAAATCCGGATCATAAACCTTTTTTACAGAGAACTTCTTAACCTAAATGAGCAGAACTTGGGGCCAAAGAAAAGTTTAACTCGCCTCTAAGTGGTACTTATAACCTTTAAATTAAGTGGCACTTAGAGCTAAGCTTTTGTTATTACTTATAATTTTTTCAACTTGGCACTCATCTCTTTTCAGTTTTAGTTAAACATATTTATACACATTTTGATATTTCAATAAGTATTTTAGATTTATATTCTACGAGTTATTACTTCCAATTCTTAAGAAACGTTATAAAAATATTTTGAAGTAAAAAGTAATAAATTACATTATATAATTGTTTTTTAAATTATCTCATATATATTAATTTGGCACTTGGTGCCTTTGGTACTTCCACGCCTCAATTTTTCTAATTCTCTATGAAATACTTTTCTTGATAACTTGTAGTTATAACATTTTTACAATTTTGTAACTAACAATGCTTGTATCTTTGTATAATAGGCCCCAGTAATGACATTTTATGTGTCGCTATTAGTATCACCATTTGGCCAAATCTATGTGAAGCCGGCCCTGGGTCTGACTGATACGGGCACAATGCGCAATCAACCGGCGATATGATCTCGCAATCATTACAACCTCACGAACGGTCCGACCTCTGAACCCGGGAGTTCACGCAACGGCAAACGCCCCCGAAGAAGAAGAAGAAGACAGTCGGTTACCGACCCGTCCAAGGTTCTTGTAATTATTTCAAACTTGATGGGTTCTCATGTTACTTCGGGGGACTATTATTGAAATCCGCGGAGGTGAGCAATTTCCTCCTGCATGGGAAAGGCGGCGCGGCGTCGTCGGCTGAAAACGCGGGAGGTGAGACCGCGTTGCGTGGATATACTAGAGTTAGACTAATTGACCGGTGATGCCAGATTGGGACGTATAAAAGTACGTAGCTAACAAGAAAAAATCACCAGAATTCCCTACACACAAAATTAAAAATCGACTAAAAGTTTAAATAGAAACTCCCAGCTTCGTAACTTGGGGCTGGCTGCGGGGGCGGATGCCAGGGTGCAAACCTCAAGGGGGCGCGTTCGAAGACCCGCAAATTCGGTCAAAGGGCAAATTTTTCAAAAAAATTTTGAAAAATTTGTCTTATTAACATTTAATTTAGTTTTAAGAAAATTAAAATATCGTTAGATTTTTATTATTTTCAGTATAACTTAAATTACACTTGTAAATTATTGATTATTTGTTTTTCTTCCTACAAAATAAGTTTTGGGGGGCGCAAAATTCAAATCTTGCTTCGGGCAGTCAAGACCTTATGATCATCGCTCTGGAAACACTACTAAAAAAAATAACGAAATATAAAATGTATTATACATTAAAAAAAAACATTTTAAATACAAGCAAATATTAACATAAAATACAAATAACACCAGGGGTCTTTCCGATTACAAATTTTCAAAAAATCGAATTTTTTTTACGTATTTTACTAATAAATATCTTCAAAAACATGATACAAAATGTTTTAGAGCGATATCTTAATTCTAAAATTATTTTTAAGCGTATACAGTGAGACGCTGTGAGAGCAGTTTTCGACGCTCGGCTATGTTTTGATAATCTCGACTCCCCACTTGTTTTTAACATCTGCTTCGATCTGATTCACACTATACTATGATCTCTTTCTATAACATACATCACGCTTGTTATTTATTACACAACGTGTTAGTCTATAAGCATATAACGGTATATAGTTTTTCTTTAAAAATTTCCTTAACAAAAATTTAAACGCGATTTTCTAGAAACCATGTTTTTTAGGGTTGCGGGCACGACTTAAGAAAAACTACTTGACCAATTGCTCTGATTTTTTTAATATGTTATTGTATACATTTATGGCTATCGCATGAGTTAGAATCCTTTTGATCGATTAAAAATTTTCCGATTTTCCACCCTCAAAAATTGTTTTTTTCGAAAAATGGCCGCCATTTTATCATTTTTTTGATAAAGAACAACTATTCTAGTTCATGCTATAACCACTTCAACAAGGAATAATTTGCCATTTTTTTTGTTTTCAGATCATCCAGTCGCACAAAATCATGCCCGCAGTCATTTTTTGATGTTTTTTTTTAAATCCGTATGTCAAAAATAAAATCTTTAAAAAATCCAAAAAAATTTGTTTGTAATATTTAAACGTCAATAAACATACCTACAAACGACAATCAAAAACGACAATCTCGATTTTTTTCAAAACGACATCTCTATTCTTTCTATGAAAAAAAAAGTTGAAAACAAAATTTTTTTGAAAATCAGATCCAGAAAGACCCCTTACATAAAATCAGGCAAAAATGAACAAAAAACACAAATCTCGTTTCTTAAAAATGAATAATGAAAATAATGAAAAAAAACTAAATAACAATCACTTTTCATTTCACACAATCACAATAATTCCACAACCACCTAGTAGTATATTCCTCTTAGAATCCATACCCCGTAGAGGGGGTGGGGTGTTGAAGAAGAGTATGCTATTTTTATATATAGAAAATAGGGGATCACTAGAAAAATATATAATGAAAATATTTTTTTGTTAAAACATGCGTATGTATAAATGTGTGGGCAAGCAGAATGTTGAATTTATATTCATTTGTCTGATGATGTTTTTGTTGTACCACAAAACCCCCCACCCAACTCCCCCACTACGTAATGTTCTTAAAAGTTGTATCAGTTAATAGTAATTTAACTTAATTTTTTTTGACGTCATACATAAAGTTAAATTGAAAACATATGGTATACTTAAATTCATCATAGAAGTTTTTAACACTATCTGAAGTATTTTAGAATTATTCAATTTTGTTTCCACCTATTCTATTAAACATAGACATAAAAAAAAATCTAATCTGGCTGTGAACGAGAGAGATGGAAATAGCGGCTATGTCGAAGCTCAAAACGAAACGTTACACTTTTGACTAGTGACTGTCACAATTATTGTAAAATCAATAATTATTGTCATATAATGTAACAGCTTTGACAATTAAATAAGGTTATAAATTTAAGATAGAACAGAAATGTCTTTTTTTACTCGGCCGACTTTGATGACGTTTTTTTTATGGCTCTTTAATTCATTATATTATACCTAATAACATTAAGTATTCTATGAAGTTACCGTTACATATTAAAAAAAGGCACACTAGAATTTGTCTATTTCCCTAATAATCCTAATAACTATCCCTAGAACTAGGGATAATTCCCTGGATCTGACATCAGTGTAATATACTTTGGCATCCGATCGGAAGGAATGTGTTGCAAAGCTTGAACCAGTGTCGATCACAGGGTTATAAAACCTTCGTTGAAAAGGCGACTACTAATACCTTCATATTTTTGGGCAGTGAATAGACATAATAACCCCGTGAACATCGCTTACTGAAGGATGATCTAACTAGAGCCTAAGAAGGCACCCAATAGAGGCGTATTGGTTCCAACAAGATGAGGCGCCACCCCATCGTACACGCGCTAACTTGGACATCCTTCAATCTTATAGTTTTGAACGTGTGATGACCTTTGGATACCTTGAAATCGAATACTTATGGCAGCCGTATTCTCCAGATTTCAATATTTGTGATTTTTTATGAGGATTTTTGTGGGCAATGTTTATAAAGGAGCATCCAGGACCCTTGAACAGCTTAAAACGCAGATTTATCAACAAATGGAACTTATTTCCTCTGACACATAACATTTTGTGTGCCGAAATTTTAATGATCGCTTATGTCATGTGGTACTGGTAACCAATGGTAGACCATTCAAACATGTGTTCAGATAATCATCGTTTTTGTCCTGTTAAACGTAAAATAAAGTTTTCTTACTTAAATGGCACCAATGAATAGAACAGTTTTTTCTTGAATACTATAGGGGAGACTGTTGTACCATGGAACCCTTTTTGTTTTTTTTTTTTTTATCTGATATGAAGACGATATTTTGAAGAATATACTTTTAGA
This sequence comes from Aromia moschata, assembly GCA_029963805.1. Classification (NCBI taxonomy): domain Eukaryota; kingdom Metazoa; phylum Arthropoda; class Insecta; order Coleoptera; family Cerambycidae; genus Aromia; species Aromia moschata. The sequence continues at coordinate 53,762 of JAPWTK010000375.1, read as the reverse complement.
TAACTAATTCTGTTATTTCAGAAATTTTCAGAAAATGTTTTGGATTTTACAACCTACTTGAAATTGTAAAACAATATGTTCCAAGGTACATGATAATGTTGTACCTTGGAACTCCACCTCTTGTACCTTGAGAGGATGTTAAATCTATGAGTAAAATAAGTCGAGCAATTGCACTTAGTAAATATTTAATACAGATGAAAGACTATTTTACATTTCAGGTAGACATTATTTTACATTATATTTGGAATGAGAGAAATTTACTTATAAAAAACAAATTGCTCTTCTAGTCTTTTTGAACCGCTACATTTTTTAGGACTCGGAAGCTTTAATACTACGTCTGATTGTGCTACATAAAAGACTGTATGACTCTCATACCAAAACTTATTTGATTCATTAATTCGTTTGAGAAATTTAACCTGTAGATCAGTATCCTGCACAGTACATACAGGTATTTCTCTAATGTAATGTTCTGCGGGTTCTTTTTTTCTTTAAAAATTGAACTAAAACAAAATCACCAATCTGCAAATCCTCAGATTTAAACTTTTTCTGATCTTCAATATCGACCAGATCACTTTCTAAATCGATCATGAAGCTGCCTTCTTCATCATACTCATCAGACAATTTAGATAGAACCTTGTCGTCATCGGAATCGCTTTCCATTAATTTTCGGGTAACTTTCTGAACTTGTTGACTATGTATTATTGTATTATTATGTATTATTATGTATTATTGCAATTTTCTGATATGCATTTGAAAAAACGTGAAACCTCTTGTACCTTGGAACAGTTCTAAGGTACAGGATGTAATAATGTTTCAAGGTACGGGACACTACATGTATGGAAAAAATGCATCACAATATTTTTAGGTTATCTTTAAAATTGAAACAAATCATATCAAAATACTCACCAAATATACGTTTAGCTACTACACCAAACAAATTTCAAATAAATGACAAAGTACATATAATTGGAATAACCCGAGAATTTATTTTGAAAACTGTTACTTTTCAAAGCCAAAATATTATGCGACTCAGAGCTCGAAGCGCGCACAACAGATTTTCTGCTAAATCGAGTTACAGAGCCCTTGCTAAAAATAGTATAACTTAATTATACTTCTAGACAATACATGTTGGCACTTTTAATACTTCCTTTATATTTTATTTTCGTTACCTCCATACCTCCTAGAGGTTACCAAAAAAGACAAGGATTTTTTTATAGTTCTGTAAGTAGACAAAGCTCTACAAATCCTCAAATTCAACCTATTAAGTTAAACCCTTACATTTGCAAATTCCATTATGTTGTACATGTGTATCAAATTTGAAGTGCATATATTGTATCGTTTGCAAATTAGGTACAACTTCAATTCGTGATTATGGGGGAGGCAAGAATGGGATTTTTCAGGCTACCTGAATTACCAAGTGGTATCTACGAAGACCTGGGGCACAACAGAATCAAAAGTCTAGTGGGTGGAAACATCTTAGAGATGAGGAAAGACCACATGACTCCTGAATTCACACACAACAAAAACTTCGTGATGGGAATAATCGACCGAGAGAAATGGAAAGAAAACAACAACAGGAACAGAACTGAGAGAGTAACCTGGTACACAGGCGGGTCAAAGACTCAGCAGGGAACTGGTGCTGGCATTTACAACGAAACGGAAAAACTACAGTATAGCATTCCACTTGTAAAATATACCTCCGAATTTCAGGCGGAGGTATATGCAATACTGCACTGTGCTAAAGAAAATATAACGAGGTCTTACACAAATAAGAGGATCGATATACTATCGGAAGCCAGGCTGCCCTAAAGGCAATTACAAACCCAAAGGCGACGTCAAGGCTGGTATAGGAATGTCAAAGAGAACTGACACGACTGGCAGAACACAACAAAGTAACTTTGATATGGGTACCAGGACATACAGGAATTGAAGGCAAAGAAAAAGCAGACGAGTTAGCGAGAGAAGGATCGTCTACTCCATTTACTGGCCCACAACCGGTCCTGGGAGTACCAAAAAGTATAGTAAGGGGTCAAATAGGAGAATGGGTCAGAAATCGACAAAATGAATCTGGGACTCTATATCCAGGCAAAGACACGGAAAAATGTTTATTAAAGGAACATGTGAGGAAAGAACTGAAGAACTATAGAGACATCCAAAAAAAACGTCTTCAACTCTGGCTATGAACGAGAGAGATGGAAATAGCGGTCATGTCTAAGCTTTTCGGTTATATCAAACTTTTGACAAGTGATTGTCACAATTTGTAAAATAAACAATGTCTGTCATATGATGTGACAGTCTTGACAAGTAAATAAGGTTATAAATTCTATTAAGAATAGAAATACGTCTTTTTTTCTCGGCCAACTTTGATGATGTTTTTTTTATGTCTATATTAAAAATGAATAGGATTCAGATAAGAGCTGTTGTAGGCCTCCTAACAGGATATTGCGCCCTCAAAGGACACCTACACAGAATGGGGCTATACAACGGAGAACTGAAATACCGACTCTGCAACAGGGAAACAGAAACAGCACACCACATACTGTGTGATTGCGAGACTTTAGATCGCAAAAGGCAGGCCATATATAGACACCCCAAACTTTGTCCAGAAGATTACAGCAACCAACCGGCAGGGAAGCTATACAAGCTTGTACACGGGACCCGGCTACTATAATGGGTGGTGTGAGAAGGATGGGAGGTTGCGCACAATAAACTCAAGAGACTGCAGTACAATCCGGCGAAAAGGACGGCTCCCAGAAGGAGAAAAAAATGAGGTACAATGATAGTATTAGTATATATTATTATAAGTATATTAACCCTATTTATCCCCCAACGTCATAACTAATTACGCTTAAAATCTAATCAGCTGCAAATCTCATCAAATAATACATACATGATTTAAATCAATGACAACTCAAGTGTTGTCGACTTATACGAAAAAAGGTTAACAGACAGATCGACCGACAGACATAAAATTGTTTTCGTTTAAACTCAAAATCTCGTCGTTTTAGAACATTTTTAGGCTTATTTAGGTAACACAAATTTCTAAAAAGTTTTTCATGAATACTATGCTTCCACTCACTATGTGAATACGGAAATAACAATTAGAAAAAAACACAAGAGAAATATATTAAAACGTTAGATTCACCTGTGATGACAAAAAAATTGCCATCAAACACTTTTTGCTGGAACGCACGCCATATTTCTTTAGACACTGTTATCAGACACTAAGTAAAATGTAAGTTGCAATACATGTATTTTATAGCAATTATTACCAAAAGCTATTTTTCACTTCAACATAAACTGAATAATTAAACAACTTATTCTAAGTAAATATGAAAATAAAAATGTAATATTCGGTCTATTTATCACCTATTATATTCACGAAATTTTGAATTATTTCATCAACATAGCCTTGCACATAGACATATTTTCATTAAAAATAAATATATAGGAAGCATTTTTTACATTACGCAAAATTGAGAAACTACAAATTCGACAGATACGCAATTTAAATTGTATAATAACTTTTATTAGAGCGATATTTGTACCAAATCAGGATTTCCGTTATCTAAATAGCGGTAGTCATTAAAGTCGCACAATGGGAACTAAGGCACCGCCATAATGCCATAAAATCAACGAGAATATCGGAATTGCCGGAAAACTATTCAACGAAGGTAAGTCCTGACTGAAATAGAAATGAAACAATGCGCTTTTTGCTGACTGAATTTCTTTCGACGTGAACACATTTTATGCACCAATTACTTAACTGAATGTATCAGAAAAAAAATGTTACAGAATAGACAATTGATGTCAAAAACAAGCCACATTTGTTACTCACGTTATGCTGTTATTCAAATTAGAACAAACCAAACTTGATTAAACAAAATAATATAGTTTTACTTTTACTTTATTTAATTTCTTTTGTACCTACTAAGAAAACGCTTAGAAAATCAATTATAATCCCTTTATTAATGAACGAGAGTCATCCCTATACAATTTAAATATCTTTGCTAAAAACTGATTCACATGGCCATAGGGCAACATTTCTGATAGTTACTGACTTGAACTTGATATAGTGTTCGTATTGTAACTATTGAAAATAAATAAATCGTGCCTTTAGTTAGTAGTTACAGGCACATAGGTCATATTATAATCCTTTTGCTGTTCATATGTGTTAAAGTCATTTTTGGGTCATTTGGGTTACAGATCCAGGATAGAGGAAAATCGTTAAAAACTGACTGAATAAATTACTTAATCTGCATATACCTATGTATGACTCTTACTTCTAAGTAGTAATAAAAAAACTGTAACTGTAGATGTAATAAATTCTAACTTTCTCCGAAAGAATCACGACGAAAAGTTGAAATTATGAAATGTTCATTCTGCTCTCGTAGTGAAGTTGTTAATTGTGAAGACACACCAATAATGGTAGATTTAGGTACATACATAATAAGCAATTGATGAGGGTGGAAACAGAGGAGCGACAAATCTTAGGTCAAGAATACTTTAAAGGGCTTTGAACGTTTTTTTACTGATAAATATTCGAAACACTTCTCCAATATACTCGTATTCAAAAACTATTAGAATATAAGTGGGGTAATAGTAAATACTTATTAATACTAAGAAGATAGTATTAACGTATGTTATACAGGGTTTTCCATAATTAATGGTACACAGCAAAAGTGCAAATTGTTTGGCTAAAAACATTATGATTTAACCGTACTATCATTAGTACAAAAGTTAATAGCAACCAAGATACAATATGCCATAGTTTTATTTTACTTTTAAAAAAACCCAATATTTTTGCACAATATTTGGTTACTGTGAGTTTTTTGGAGCGAAGAATTTGAATTTGCTAATAATTTTGATGTAAATTGTAGAGGGCGTTCTCTGCGACATTCTGAACCATATAATTCGGCGTCACTTTTTTTGCACCTCATCGTTTTTTAACGTTTTTGTCAACTGTTTTTGACAGCTGTCAAAACACCTTAAAAAGGTAAAAAGTCGACATTCTCTTGCATATTAGTTATTAAGTTTTCGGGGTCGCTGTTCGCGAACCTATGTCAAAATTGAAATTTAATGTAATGACATCTGTCAACAAGCTGCCATAATTACTGAAAAAGGTAAAAAAGTCGATATTTTTTGCATATTATTAAGTTTTCGGGGTCGCGGATCGCGAACTTGATGTCAAAACTGAAATTTAACATAATGACAGCTGTCAACAAGCTGTCAAAAAGTCCTTAAAAAAGTAAAAAGTCTATATTTTCTTGCATATTATTAAGTTTTCGGGGTCGCCGATCGTGAACCTGATGTCAAAATTGAAATTTAACATTAAGACAACTGTCAACAAGCTGACAAAATGCCTGAAAAAGTATAAGTTGAATTCAATTTTGACATCACGTTAATGATCAGCTACCCAAAAGCTTTTTGACAGCTGTTATTTTATTAAATTTCAATTTTTACATCAGATTCGCGATCAGCGACTCAATAAAGCCCAAAGACTTTTTGATAAAATTTTGTTGAAAATTTCACCCCTCATAGGGTTAAAGGGGGTTGTAGAGAAAAATTGACAAGTAATTTTTTTCTATTTATGGAATTCGGTTTTAGTACGTATATACATAGGAATAGTGGGGGGTCTGCATTCCAGGACAGAATATTTTTTGGTTTTTGTAGACCGTTTGTCGTCAACGTCGATGTGAGGGGTGTTGATAAATAAATTGGTAAATGAAATATTAATTTTGGAAATATGAAAATATAATTTAAGTAATGTACAATCGCACTTTTACTAGTAAGAAAATATTAAGTAAGCAAAGGATATTTATTATTATAATTAATAATAATAATAAAGTACACCAAGGATGATTTTTTAAAGCAGTTGAAAATATCAAGGACTGAATTAAACCTGTAAATGCACTCTCCCTCAACAGCGGCTTCTGGATGGTCAGCAAATTGAAAAAGCCACCCCTGCACGCGAGAAATTTATTATAATTACGTTTAACATCTTTGCAAACTCAAAACCTGATCAAGAAGAGATAAACATCAAAACCTTCCTTAACTAACTTTTTCTATACGTACTTTTAATCAGTATCCATCATATTCTGCAGTCAACGACTAATAACTTTAAATCGTTAATAGATACTCTGAAATCCGTCTATTGCATTTTATTATTCTCGTATCTCCTCTCCATCTCTTCTTCACGCACGTACATTACCTACATAGCGTCGACGCCTATGAAATACGAGCACTTCGAATCGTTCATCAGCGAGCCACATAGTCGGCTAGTAATAATTATCGCCAGTGTTTTTTGCCTCGCCGTACTAAAACAACTTTAATGACCGTTTGGTGCACTTGGAATATTCGAATGATATCTGCGGTGCATCGGACTCGCTGGGCTTTGTGCGAGGAAAACTGATGGTTCGACTGGCTAAATCTGACTTGATAAATTGTCTCAAATTACATATGCGCTTGTGGTCACTCGATCTTCTACCGTTATCATGTCGATATCATGTGCCGGTCATGTAACGAAGATGATCCTTGTCTCAATTCACAATGAAATATTCGCAGGAATATTACAGTCGTCGAAAATGATGTGGCATTATACAGGGTGAGTCGGAAAGAATGGGCCAGCACTAAACTCGAGATACTAGACACCAAAATATTACACATTAGGCAACACTACATATGTGTTTATGTTAATTTTATTCTTAAAACTGACGTAGAGCACTGTCCAAGTTTGTTTATTTTGATGAAGCTATTACTGTTTTGTTATTTGTGACTTAAGTCACCATATAAGTCATATTTAAATCTTTCTAGGAGCTTTTACTCAAGGTTATGAAGAAATATTCCATCAAGACGGTCAAACCATGAAAAAGAGGTATCTAGGGAGATGAGATGCAGCGATGATGGGGGATTACAAAAAGAATTTAGTTAGAGTGCCAAAAACAACTTATAAGCGTAAAACTAAATCTCGAATTCATTTTTAGTTTTACTTTTTTTCTATGAAATAAATATAAAAGTATTAATAGTGTGGCAATGTAAGCCAGCAGAAGACGAAGAAAAGCACGGAGAACGATGAAGTTAGTTCTCCCCAGACTGCCGACATAACTGGGCGCAAAACCTTAACCTCGAAAAAGTAATTTTGTAACATTATGAATAAAGTGTGTTAAAATACGAAACAAAATAAGAATTTTAAAAATATTTTATCAAAATTTGAAAAGGTATTAATCTCAAACTTTTATCAACTGTCTAATTTGATCAAAATCAACTCAAAAAAAAAAACAAAAAAATTAAATAAACAAAAACTTTATTAAACGATGTTGCGTTGTGTTATGATTGAGCACAACATGCCGATATACAGCAATGTCAGCACCTGAAAAAAAATCAACAAAATACATTGAACTGTTTAAATTTAAAAAAAAAACAACTTAAAAATCGATAGATTTAGACGACCTAAACAAGATTTCATTTTCTCTGTAGAATTGAGCGTTCTTCTGGAGCGTCTAGATTCTCGACTTGTTTTACGCATGGCTCAACAGATAAAAAAATATGTTTAATTTACCTAAATAATACGGTAAACCTAGCGCCCTCTAGGAGCAACGTCAAAATAAGATTAAAATTCGTAATTGTCACACCAAAAAACAAAAAACTACCAATTTTCAGATTTATTTTATCAAAACTCTGAATCATTGAGAAATAACAGAACAACATTTAAACTTTGAACACGCTGTATCTTATAAACTAGCAACATTGGTATAAGGCATATTGAGCTCAATAATAATATTTTGGTGTATAGTATCTCCAGTTTAGTGTTGGCCCATTGTTTCTGACTCAACCTGTATATATTTGTTTCGAACATGTTTTTTAGCCTCTGAAGTTTTCTCATTGTTAGTTTTCTCATTCAGTATTACCAAGTTACACTCAGTAATATCCTGTTTTCTTCCAAGAATTCAATATCGATTTGATTATCCCAGGAAGAAATTTTCTCAATGGCGAATAAAATATATTGTTTTCGATTGAAGGCAAAGGTTGATCTTTAAATGAGCCAGACTGAATTAAAAATTCTTTTTTTTTACTTTCTACCCAACAACTTTGGTATTGAATTTTTTTACAGCATCGTTTTCAAGATATTTTACTGTTACGGCACATTTTGTAGACTTTGTAATTGCACATCATGCATTGTTCTGATATCATGCTAAAGCCAATTGTTGCAAAGGCAATTTATCTCGAAATAGTTCGACACAAAAATACATGTTTCATATACTACATGCAGGGTAATTCCCAAGTTGTGTTATATGTTTTAACAGCTTGGAGAACTATTCAAAACAAACATTTTTTTCCAAATAACATTTTTCAAAAAACTAAAAAAATAAATGTATCTTATTATTAATTTAGACAAAGAGGACATCGGTCAAAAACAAAAGACGGTCGTGCCTTAATTCCAAAGAAACATTTGTACAGCGAAATTATTTGCCAACAATCAAGATACAAATCCACGGTAGAATTTACAAAAACGTTTGAGAGAATAAAATACTATATTAAGATAAGATAAAATAAGGCCTATCGCCAGAAATAAACAATAGCTAGCAGGTGTTTTAATAACAAAAAAAAAAAAAAAGAAAAAGAAAACGCATGTAACTAGGAAAATGTGGTCAAATAAATGGTTACTGATGAAAGAAGAGTTTACGGATATAAATTTACTTGCTCACGATCGCTTAGAAAAAGATCAAAGTACCTACCACAAATTATATTTGTGACATTTTTCCGCACTAGATCTTTATTTAAGGGAAGCATTGTATTTTTTTAATTGCTTTTAGAAGCACGTTCTTCACGAATAAATACTTAATGATCATATCTTTATTTGCCTGTGGTCAACATCCTTCAGTTCAAAAGATAATCGATAGCATTTTTTTGCTTATCCGAACATCCTTTACTTTTAGTTCCCCATAAACACTAATTTTCTCCATGTAAATCTATAAATTTAGATATAAACTCTCGAGACATTTACCTTGTAGAATTAAAAGCAAAACGCCACATATACCCGCACTCTCCGTCTTGTACACAAGCAAGCTGAAACATGAACGAAAAAATCAGCCGGTAACTGATTCTGTTCATGCCACACAGTTGACGGAACACAATAAACAAAACAAACAAATAAATTAATGTCAAACATACTCCGTCTTGCATCACGACTAAAGACTTCACAAGTAAAACAATGGATGCATAATGCAAGCGTGCATGTCTGTGGCGTCCTTAAAGTAAAGTTGAGAACTCTCGGAAATTTCTGCCTAATCGTCAAATATGGTTCGTATTTGTCTAGCATAAACTTTGGACTTAAGGAAATGCCATAGCAAAACATTGCATGGCACAAAATCTCTTGATAATATATAATGTCCTATATACATGTATATATGATGGCCAAGATTGTGTGAGATAAGTCAATTAAATTTGTGTCGCAGTAAATTGATTGGTTCACGCGCCTATGACAGGTGGCGATCAAGCCAAATTTGGTCAATGGCCTATAGGTTGTTTGTTAAAATTTTATTATTTTCACAGTTGTTTCATTTGAGGCATTTCTCTTGAATTGAATTTCCCCGTAATTTCCGCAGTCTCAGCGGGACACTTTTGATATTTGTAATGAATTTTAATCCTGGAGTGGGTACTGGAACCTTCGGCGTAGAAACAAAAAACTGGACGTCTTCCACGAAACACCGAACTACTACACTTTTCTTGACGCGCGTTTTGCCAACCAAGTTGGCATCTTCAGGAGAAGATTAAAACTAAATTCTAGTCTACACACTTGCACTATTTATACCAAATTTGTTGCCACGGTTCACTGAACCGTAACTGTCTTTGTTTATCAGAGCAAACAGTGGACTGGTGGGTATCGGACCATTGTCCTTATTCATACTATTGTTACACTTGATGATTTCTAAACTTTCAAAAGCATCCAACTGTCTACTGTTTGTTACATTTTTAATTGATTTTAAATTATTTATGTCTATCCTATGGTTGTTGTCAAAGGCGTGTTGGGCAACACAAGATTTTTCTGTTCTGCCATATTTCAAATGAGCCATGTGTTCTTTAAATCTAGTCAATATAGATCTTTTTGTTTGCCCAATATACTTTTGATCACAATCTTTACAACTTATTTCGTATATTCCTGACTTTTCGTTATTGTCGATTTTGTCTTTGGGGTTACCCAAAAGCGTTTGTAGTTTATTTTTAGAATTATAAACCAAATTGATATTAATAAGTTTCTAAGGAAGATTTTATCTCGTCCGACTCGGGTGAATTTAGGTTCATATGGTAACGAAGCAAATTTCGAATTGTCAGTATCTCTACGAAAATTGTCATTGAACCGTAACGTGTGTACCTACTACAAAACGTGGTGTCACAGGATGCTGTCAACCTTGTGGAGAAAAACTAGTGCAAAATTAAAATCGCTAATTTCTATTTAAAGGCATCTTTGATATTTTAGTATTTATATTAATATTTATATTTACGTACAATAAAAATATTGCTAACAAGAGAGATGTGAGAAAAGGAATTTACCGCGCCAAACCTACTTATAGTCCAAGATCCGATCGCGTGATTACTATTTTCAAAAGAAATAGAATGTGATATGTCGGGAAAAGTGTCACGTATATGTTGTGTCGATGTGTCGTGTATATGTGCCAAAGCACCAAGGTGCCCTATTTTTCGAGCCGCAAGTACTTGGAATAAACATTTCTTTAATGATAACAATTATTTTCCAATTTTGGTGTCGAACTGTCAATCTGGACAAAAAAGACATGGAACTGCCCATTGCTGATTGTGCCCTTTTTGTCCTGCGTAGCGGGGTTTTTAGGAAGAACGAAAAATTCCAGAGGTTTTATTTTTCCAGGACCGGAAAATTGACGGTGCCACTTAAGAAGAGTTCGTCGAATTGCCCGTTCGTGCTCTACCGACAGACTTCTAATGGTTACGATCCGATTCTTGTTTTTTTCCCGACATCCAAATTTATAGCTTTAAAGTTATTGAAATTATTTCGAAGGTTTCCATCCAGATTTCGTAAAAGTCACATCGAAAATTAAACATTAACGTGACAAGTGTCAGGTATTATATTAACCCCGTATAAACGATAACTGCCATGATATAGGGGCTGGTGATGAATGGTGCACCGTTGGGGTGCGACAACACATTTTTTAGTTCCTCCTTGCATCATTTCCTTCGTAATGGCTTGACTTATTTTATAAGACGGTGAAAACAAATTTTCTAAATATTTAAAGAAATATTTCATTGTACGGATACGTGCTGCCGTAACAAAAGAGGCACCCTTGACCCAATCATGTTCTGTGTTATCAGGACAGAAATCATGCGGTCAGATCCCGCACCTATCTCACAGCCCAATATCTGAATCCGGCCCCAGTAAAACTCTCAACACTTAAGACACAGCGATATCCATCTGCGAATTCCTCCTCAACGTAAGGGAAAAATTTACTATTCACACCAGAGCGGACAAGCTATGTGATATATTGGACGACACTAATAATTAAAGGTGACTGGCGAAACGTTTTGTGACCTAGCTGATTTATGCTCATTGCTAACAAAGTCGTAAACGATACAAATAGCGCGCGCTCGCAAATACGGCAATAAATTATTTTCCTAAAGTAAGAATGTTTTGTGCACTTCTGCTTGTGTACACCTACATTCCTTGGCATAAGTCGAGCTGATGTAATGCGAAATGTGATACGTTCAGACCTCCGCGTTTTGATTTACGAGCGCTGCTAGGGTGCACCGTTTTGCAATTTGTAATTTCTGTTCACACTTCTTACGCTCCCATAAGGAAAAGCGGATTTATTTAACTGTGGAAGTAATGCAGCAAAATATTTCTCTACAATAAAATATGGCTAATTGCTAGGGAGTACGAGGTGTGGCTATTAAATAACCGAACTGATGCTAATACCAGAGGGCTGCAAGCGTGTCGCGACAAGTTTGAAGACTGTGTCTGGTCTGGTGATACTTCCCCACCCAGAGCTCGCTGGACAAGCCAGTGGATCGCTCAGTTTGACTGTAGCAGTCGTTTGAATTAATTTACGCACCAGTGACGCATCGAAAAAATGTTAAGTGTTCAAATGGAGCAACGGGTTATCAAACAAATCTCAAGTTTGTTGTTAAACGACCGAAGATGATCCGCGCTTGGTGAAATAACAGGAATCGACAAAGGATGTGTTCACCAGATTTTGCATGAATTTTGGCACCATGTTGAACGCAACATGGTGCCAAAACTCCTCACTCCCGAGCAAAAGGAATCAAGAATGAACATTTGCGCTGACATTCTAAATAACATTGACACTGATCCAGGCTTGTTAAACACGGTGACACTGAAGAGGACAAGATTCGAAAATGTGGAAACGGTTAAAGCAAAAGCGAATCTGAACCAGCTGACAGAAGCGAACTTCCAGCACTGCTTTCAACAATCGAAAAGTCGTATAGAGCGGTGTAGAGATCGCCAAGGGGGAGTACATTGAAGTTGAAAAAGTTGCTGTAATTGGTAATGAATAAAAAAGTTATGACAGCAATTCAGTTATTTAATAGTCACACCTCGTATATTTCTCAGAAACGAAAATATCTCTGTGTCCTAGATAATTCAGGTTAAAAGTAATTTTTTAGGATTAATTTCCCTAGGATATTCCTGTAGGATATAGAGTACGTGGCGATCTTCCCGTGACATAACCAGAGACTTAGAACCTTTGGCAAGAACGCGGACGCTGTATTGACTTTTCAGCACGTATTTACTGAGGTTAGCTGGCAACATAAGGACCAAAATCATGTCATAGTTCCACAAAGCACCGTTTGTAACAACCTTATATTGTTCTTTTGGGTAATGGAAATGTGAAAACAAAATTTGGGTGGGGTTTTTTAATTTTTTTTGTTTTTTTTAAATTTTTGGAGGATTCTTGTGGTAAAATTTCACCTGGAGAGACCAAAAGTGGTCTACTTGTGTGGTGGCTACTGACTTCTTCTAACATTTAGTAAGAAGATGCATAATTTTTATTAAATACCTACTGGTGACAAGAAGAACAGTGACTAGATAGGTCTTTTAGATATAGTATAGTAAATGTTTATAACGAGGATCAGAATAATGCCTTTGTTCAATATATTCCTTTTAAAACCGGGGTGGGAACCCGTGAACAAATTATGTTCCCATTATCTCAAGATTGCCTTCCATATGTGCTTCTAGTATTTCTAGCCATTGTAACTACGAGATCTTCAATATTCCTTCCCCTATTTAGTTTCACACACATTATGGTGTAAAGCCTGGGACACACGTCAAAACTGTTAAGCTATGTTATCCTCGGCAATACGATTGACTTCTTTATCGTATCGTTAATTCTTATTTCGAGTTTAACGTACTCTAATCCGATTACATTGGATAGATATTACCCCTCCAGAGCTGTATTATTTACTAGATTACACTGCCACGGTACTTCCAACATCTCTTACTGACCTAGCATGCGATAACCGTTTATTATGTTTGTCATCTTTATTGTACACTAGTTAACGTCTTGTTAGCAATTACACTGCCCATTCTCAATTATCGGCTACGCACATTTATTACAGAATTTATTGCCGTCAGTACCTACACTCTGAAATTTCATCCGAATTAGAAACTCTGGAACTTTCACATAGCTCAACACTCTACTAGAAGTATATTAATTACAAGAAAAAATCTTTGAAATTGAGCTGGACCACGTTTAATATTGCCAACGTTTCGTTAATCATCACTAGACTTCTTCGGGGTGTCTTCGATCACTTCTGTTCTGTTGACGACTTCTAGACTGACTCTGGGATAACTCATGAGAGTTTGATTTTCTAAGCAACATTAACAGTGGGATTTTTTAGAGGGAGAGGGTAAGAAGAAAAGAAGAAATGTAGGAAAGTATGTCGCCTCTTTTTTTAACATAGCCACAAACTTTAGTGTCTATTAGTATGTCCATTTTGTTAAATTTTATTGTGCTCTACGCAAAAACTTCTTGTACAGTAAAAAATAGTAGTCAGCCCAGCAATTTATAACTCAATTACTAAAAAATGTTGCAAAAAAAACGTATTTTTAACTCTAAGTAGTAAAAAATAAAGAGTGTATTAAACAAATGCACTTGGACAAAATGCATTTTGAATGTCTAGGCATTCTTCGTGGACCAGTTACTGAAGGACAAAACATGTTCTGATTGGGTGAAGTAGTGTTAGTAGATGGTATTTCTTGTATAGAAAGCAACGCCACGTTTATCTCAAAAATTGAAAATTTGAACAATCTGCGTTTTAAAAGCCTACCCAGTAAATATTGTACGTCGCAATAAAAAAAAAAAACATTTTTTATGCCAAGTGATGATAAATGAAACTAGTCGATTTATTATACAAAACGTACTAATTTATATTGTTATAGATAGATAGATAGATAATTTATTTTCCTTCTTTGACAATAATCAATAATTGTATAGGAATATTCAATAAATTACTTAAAACTAGAATATACAAAAGTAGAGACACAAAAGACATTCTTATTGTAAAAATTCAGACACAGAGTAGAAACATTTAAATAATAAAAACGATTTTAATTTGTCCTTAAAGCTAATAATAATATCACATTGTCTTATATCATTAGGTAACTGATTATACAACTTAAAACCAAAATAATTAGGTGACTTTTTTACACATTCCAATTTTGTAAATGGTATATAAAATATATTCATATTCCTGGTGATTTTGTTGTGAATATCGTAGCTATATGTAAATTTGTTTTTATTTGCAAAAACATAAATACAAAGAGAACAAATATATAAACTCGGTAAGGTTAAAATATTATATTTTTTAAATAGAGGCACACACGTAGATATATTTAAAGTCCCTGCTATAGTACGTAAAATACGTTTTTGCAGCTTAAAAATATTACTTGCTAGGGTAGAGTTACCCCACAATTCTATGCCATATCCCAGTCTCGATTCATCGAGTTCTCGATTATAAATTATGCGTGCACTTTTCAACTTTAAACACATGTATTAACTCTTTCCAACTCTCTTATTATAACTCTATTCGCATCACAATTACTACTCCTAACTAAGCGACATGACTGTTTATACTTTTTTACAGGTTCTGCAGGTAAAGTTTTTCAGGAATATACTGCATGTCATTCTGTAGAGTTATTTACTAACTAATAATGCATCTAGGTATATAAACTTAATACGCAAACTACAAAATTGAAGAATATCTTATAATTTTGTGTTACTAAATGTGTAACTAAAGTTACTTATAATCGTAATAATATTAACGAATAAAAATAAGTAAATTAAAATAGTACAATCATAATCATAATTTCGCAAGAAGTATGCGACAAGATATTTGCTGCACCTAAGAGAATTGTGGCAATAATACCTAAATATATAATAATTGTATATGATGTAACTATAATATTCATATGATTCAACTTAAAAACCTAAAACCGGATGTAATTAAATCTTGTTTTATTCTCAGGTACATTTCTGAACAGTTTAGAAATGGCAACTATCAGTTGTCATGTCATTTCAAATATCTAATTCTGTATTAAAAGGTTATCGCTTATAAAAGCCGGCAGATCCGCCCGGCGGGCCATCTCAACGGGACATATCTCAACGTAAATAACAGGGTAAGTTTAACACATCTATAAATTGCAGCAGTTTATTGTTTTCATGAATTTTGTTTTTGCACATACAAGTAGTAAGTAGTATGAAGCGTATGGTTATGGCCCGCCGCCCGGATCTGACGGCTTTACTTATAATAAAAGAAAATCGAAAAATGAGAACAGTTTTTATATCTTAACATTTTCTCTCAGTATTTTCCTGGACGCAATATCTAAATATATATCTAAAGTTACAATGTACATATATACATTGTAAAATGCTCAAAAAACATATTTTGAATTGATGACTCTGGTATTGTATTGACAAAGATACCATAGAAAGTTAACCACAAAATAAGTTGATTAAACTAAACATACCTTACTCCAATGTTATACTCCTGTTAACATACAGCTTCATAAAAATTCCCAGGGTAACATTAATTTTCATTAATAAATATATATAATGCAAAATTGTATTAAGCTCAAATTTGGTATGGACACTCCTGTGATAACAATGTTTTATTAGTTCACAAGCTAAGTTGAGAGAATGACGGCGGGAAGTTTCATGAATTCACCCTGAATATATGTATATTGTTAATGAATGTGTTAAACTACAAAATTTGATTTGTTATACCATAATCAAACGCGATATAGTCTAAATGAACGTTTATATAAAATGTAAAGTTTTTTTCGTGCTACTTTTTCTCATTTAATAGCCTTTCAATCCATACATGTCTGTTAGAGATATTGAATGAAATCTTCAAAGCAACGAACTCATTTATATTTCTCAACTCATGCAAAAAACAGCAAGTGCCTAATTGGCAACGTGAATACATTTTCATAAAAAAACATCATGTAACGGATTCTAAACATTCAAATAAGTCTACGTGGTTGTTAACCAAGCCTAAATCATTGTTTTTTGTCTCGTTACTACATGAAACACGCAAATGGGACTGATGGGCAATAAAAGGAATGCGGCGGATGTTCTGACCGCGAAAACAAAAGTTACTATACAAACATGAACTGACCTTCAAATTTATAACAAAGCAACCCATGCATACATAATTATCGACGACGATGGAAGAGAAAACCCTACACGGTTCAGCTCCACGTTCCAGACAGGAGAACAATATGAATTATAGATATTTCACGCAATATATCATCCGTAAAATATCTCCCATAAAATAGTCCGGTACAACTACAACGCAGAATTCCTCGCTACAGATTAAGTCCTTCTTTTACGGATTATCTCATTTTTTACTGCTACAGGCTATTATTGGTTGAGACAAAAGAAATACAGGTTCTTTAACCTTAACACTGAAGTAGTATAACTCAACTCAAAGGCCAATATATTAATGAAAGTGATAACCATTAGAATCAATATATTTTTCAGAGAAACAAGTTTATTCATTGCGCTAACATACGAGGGTGGTTTGATACTCGGGCACGGGTAGCCGAGTGGGTTAAAGCGCCGCCTTTCCAGTCGCGATACCTCTGTGCGCGTTGTTCAAGTCCCGGTCGGGGTAGCGATTTTGAATTGTCTCGCTTTCTCCGTCAGGGCTTGATATGCAACCACTAATACACTAGTGTATAGGTGTGGATGCATAGATGCCAATCCAACCGCACATGCCCTAGATTTGGTAATGTTCTGAGTTTTCTGGGTTTCCTCAGAACTGTAAAGCAAATGCGTTACCGAAATAATCTTAAGTCGCTCCCAGTGCGCCATGGCAAATAATAATAATAGCCACTCCTTCCCGCACAGGTCCCTGAGAGGACCTAAGGGGTTACTATTCGGAGTAATTATAGGGTGAGTATTATTATTATTATTATAAGTCCGATACTTTTTTAATTTCCCGCGCAGTAACTTTAATGGCAACACTGCTCCCGTCAACTGCCATCTATCGGTAGACTTATGTAAAATTTTGAGCGAGCTATGTCATTTAATTTATGTTTGACAGCCATTGAAAGCAGATAACCCCGTTAATTTCCACAAAAATGGAAAAAAGTGATTTTCGCATGTTGATTAAGCATTACTTTTTGCGCAAAAAAAACAATACCGCAACCAAGAAGAGGCTTGACAAATACGATGGGGACTCTGCATCGTCAATTTCAATGGTTAAAAAGTGCTTTACTGAATTCAATTGTGGCCGCACCAGTACAAGTGACGCTGAACGTTCAGGTCGCCCGAAAGAAGTCGTTACGCCAGAAATCGTCGATAAAATCCATAGAATGGCATGGAATGATATTGGACGATCGAAGATTGAAAGTGCGTGAGTTGGCTGAGGCTGTAGGCATCTCAACTGAGCGGGTGCATCACATTTTGCATTAATATTTGGATATAAAATGCTGTCCGCGCGATGGGTGCCGCGATTGCTCACGATCGACCATAAACACAACCGTGTGACCACTTTAAATGAGTGTTTGAGGATGTTCAGCCTTAATCAAAACGAGTTTTTGCGCCGTTTCGTTACCGTAGATGAGACATGGATCCATCACACCACACCAGAGACTAAGAAACAATCGAAACAGTGGGTTTCTACAAGTGAACGTGCACTGAAGAAGGCTAAGATGGATCTGTCGACCAACAAAGTCATAGCCACAGTTTTCTGGGATTCGCGCGGTGTCATTCATATCGATTACCTTGAAAAGGGTAAAACGATTACCGGCGAATATTATTCACAGCTGTTGGGCAGATTTGACACTGTTTTGAAGCAGAAACGACCGCATTTAGCGAAGAAGTGTTGTTTCATCAGGACAATGCACGGACGCATACGTGTGTAATCACCATGGCAAACATTCATCAATTGGGCTACGAACTGCTACCTCATCCACCATATTCTCCAGATTTAGCCCCCTCCGTTTATTTCCTGTTTCCAAACCTGAAGAAATGGCTGGGTGGTAGGAGATTCGGGTCGAATGAAGAGGTCATCGCTGAAATAAACACTTATTTTGAGGGCCTTGGGGAATCATATTTTTTAGAAGGAATAAAAAAATTGGAAACCCGTTAGACTAAATGTATCGAGCTAAAAGAAGAGTATGTAGAAAGATAAAATGATTTTTTTCCAAAAAAAAAATGTTTTCCTTTTAAAGTCACGGACTTCTCAAACCACTCTCGTAAAATACTTGAGTTCTGGAGACGACCAAGTAGTTGAAGACCGTTTCTTTCGCAATAGGTTCGTTTTTGAAGCATTTCTCGCTCAAAAAGTTATCAAGATGCTTTAAAACTGAAAACGTGGACGAGAAATCAGGCGAGTATCAGGATGGTGGTGGCAGTTTTGTATCTCAACTCGTGCAGCTTTTGTCGCGTGATCATTGGGACGTGCGGTCTGCCGTTGTCATGAAGAAGGCCCTGACCATGGCTCTCTTTTCTGTTGACCAATTCCGGGCACATACTTCTGACGCATTTCGTTAATTTGCTGACAATACTTCTCTGCCGAAGTGCTTCTTCGTGGTCTCACCATTGAGCTGAACGTCCCCCGTTGTTCGAGAATATTCATTTCTCGTCGCATGTTACAATGCGATCGAGAAACATATCGTTTTTGTTGCGCAGAAGAAGCGCCGATGGCAAAAAAGTCTATTCTTCTGACTTTCATTCAATTCATGTGGAGCCCACTTTATCACCTTCCCGATTTGGTTCAAATGGCAAACAACTGGGACGTTGAGTTCTTGGGTAACTATTCGCATGGTTTTGAGTGGATCGGCTTCGATTAACGTCTTCAAATGTTCGACGTCAAAGCGGAGGACGGCTGCCATGTGGCTCGTTTTCAATGCTTTTGTTGTCAGCACAAAACTTCTGACAACACCAGCGTTACACTGTGCATTCGTTCTCTCGCCCCATAATTTATTTAACGTAGTGGTTTGAGCAGCATTGCGATCTAGTAATTGCATTGCATTGCATTGAATTGATAAAAGTAAAAATATTACGAAAATCGCGTTTCGCGACCTAAAAATAAATCCCACTTATTTGCAAAAATATCATTGGATAAAGAGGAACGATCTCAATTTTCGCCTGTCTCGCAATCCTCAAAATTAAACTTTAAATATGTGCCAAATAATAGTTTATAATGAGACTTTAATCTTCAGAAAGTTTCAAAGTTGAGGCTACTTTATCCTTTTGAGATACTGGACGTTCGCGTTAGAGACAACGTTACAACGCATCTCGCGCAAGCAATCTCCTCCTTCTATAATCTATTACGACCCTTTTGGCATTTGGTGTAAAAATACATCGTTAAAGAGAACAAATTAAACTTTAATTAAAACTTAAAAACTCCATAGTTAAAAATTTAATTAAAGAGAACAACAAAGCAACTGACAACAACGTTGTCTCGAGATATTGTTCCTCATCACTGTAGTGCAGCTTAAGTAAGATGGAAAGGAGAATAGAACAATGAACTTCAAAGGTAAATACATAGTTATAAGTAAAGCCGGCAGATCCGGGCGGCGGGCAAAATTCATGAAAACAATAAACTGTTGCAATTTAGAAAGATATGTTTTAAACTTACCCTGTTATTTACGTTGAGATATGGCCCGTTGAGATGACCCGCCGCCCGGATCTGCCGGCTTTAGTTATAAGGCAGCGACTGCTATGATGTTATGTTTTGTCCTCCATTTTCGTCATCTTATCCGTTTTTCTATTTATCTTTACTTTCCGTTAGTTTTATTTTTTTATTTTATCCCTCTATTAATATTTTCAAAATTTTTTAAAACACTCTGCACTGAAGAAAGAAAATATACAGTTTAAAATACTTCTTTAAGTTAACTATTCTTCGTTTATTAAATCAGATTCCTACTGACAATATATTCATGTGGTTCTTTAAGATTTACATTTCCATTTTGGCTTTATATGGAGATGTAAAATTATTGCATGGGATAATGGCATGGTGAATGAGGGGAGTTTTGTAAAAATCAAATACTACTGATCGGCAGAATGCCTAAGGTATGTCTCAAGAAATTCTAAGTATTCTAGAAATAAGAAATTCTAGGAATTCGAGGCTAAAGTCCGGCATGTGCTAAAAATCTGTATTGTACGTGAGTGGACTAACTCCCAGTTCAACCCCCTCCTCAAAAAGAGGAGAGTTTTAAATAAAATAAAACGTGTAATATGTTCGAGGTTAGTAGAAACATACTATATAGATAGGTTCTGTATTTTAAAATTTTACGTGCTTTTTGTTTGGGTAAAAAGTGTACGTATACATTCACTCGCAAAAACATCCACTCTATCTAGTATAAACCAATTGAAGGGTACAGGAATAAAATAGGGAGAGACCATTTGAGACGATTTTGCGATAAGTGGTGCCATTTGTAGGTTTATTTATAATCTTTCTACCTGTCAAATATCCAGGTTTAAAAGTGGCAAGGTCCCATACTTTATTACAATAATAGATACGGCGGCAATACGGCCCACAGCCATAAAAGTAGGAATGTCAATGCGTAACAGGCATAATATAAGGAGGGTACAAAATATTACTGGTATGTCGACGTATTTCTAGTAAACAATTATTGCATCAGTCTGGATTGATTATATTATTAGCCCGAAACAGTACTTTACAAGTTTAGCTATTGTAAATGTAATGTAATACTAATATGGCTAGTGTAAATAGTAAAATTGAGCAAAGTACAAAGAAAAGAGAGACGACTGGTAGAACACAAGAGGGAATGAAATAGCTTAGATTGGCATGTCATGAAGAAGGTACACCCTGTTTGTGTAAGCGATTAAAATGTTTTGAGACAATAAGAATACATTCTAATACAATTTTTTATTTTTTTACACATCAGATTTACTAAAATAAAAGAATGAAATAGAAAAAGCAAATTTTCTCAGAAGTAGGTATTTATGACATTCCCTTTTATTCCTGTACTCTTCAATTGATAAAAGATATAGGAATATAAATGTCACAGTGTCTGTTGTACGTGTACCCAAGGGCGTAGCCAGTATTTTTCTTTGGGGGGGGGGCGGTCCAATGCAGATTAAACAAAAAAGCAAAAAAAAAGGTCCTTGGAGGCAACGGCAAGCGCAATCCCCCCGACTATTTTGGTTTTTACTTGACCATTTGCGATCGCCCCCATCGCCCCCCTTGGCTACGCTGCTGTGAGTGGGCCTGTATTAACACTCTTATAATATATATATACTATTTCCAGCCATCCAAAAAAAAAAAAACGGCATCAAAGTTGACCGAGTAAAAAAAAAATGTATTTATATTCTTAATTTTATCTTAAATTTATAACCTTATTTAATTGGCAAAGCTGTCACCTTATATAACAACCATTATTTATTTTACAATTGTGACGGTCACTTGTTAAAACTTTGACATAACCGAAGTCTCTCTCGTTCATAGCCAGATTTGATGACGTTTTATTTGGATGTCTATAAATAAAATGGCACATTATAAGATAAGAAGTTAAATGTGGAATTAAGAATTGTTAGGAAACGACTTTCCCATCATATCTGGGATGAAAACAAATCGTTAATATTGTTATCAACGTACGTGTATCTCCGTGTTATCAAATTATATGTTGGACTATACCAGCAGAGTTCAATTATTCCATACAATATTATTTTTATTGAATAATATTGTAATTATAGAAAAACTGTAATTACGGTACATTAGGAATACCAACCTGGGCTAGGCGCAAAAATTAAATCACCAGTATTGTTGACCAGCCTTTGATAATATTACTAACTTAAACTTAACCTCAATTGGCACCCGAGTCTGGTCAAAGTAGTTGGTCGACAAAACAGTTTGATTTATGAAGCGGGTAACACCCCTCTCGAAAGACAAAAGTCGACCCTTGGTACTTGGTAACGGTCGCACCTAGTAGGCCGTGACCAACGCTTGGCAGATGTTTACTCTTCCACCCTTCCGCATACACGAACTATTTTTTTCTAATGAATGAACTGAACATATAAAAAACGAGATTTTATCTTCTAATGTTGATAGGTCTTTTCAGCAATTAAAATATTAGAAACATATTAGCAATACAAATATGCAATAGATATGCGCATATTAAGTATGTAAATACGTTTTGAAATCATGAGAGGGGTAAGAAAGTATTAGCACCTGTAGAAATATAACAATAATTTTTATAAAATATCTCTTTTTTATAAAATGTCTTTTGTTTGCTCATCCGGCTTTGATAAGATTTTTTTTATGAACATTATTTTGTTGTCAGTAGTTTGTTATTTTCAGGTATTTGAAATTGGAAGCATGGGACTCACACTAGATTTTATGGGGTTATTACTAGATCCAAATTGAAGGCCCGTTTAGCAAAAAAAACTTGTAACGAAACTTCAGGCGAAAAATCGAAAAATCTGGTCTTTGCAAAATTCTCATTTTTCTTAAACTCACAGCTATTACAATATATGGGACAGGAAATGCTGGTATGAAATACAAATTCCCATAACTTTAGCAGATCTCGAAATTTTGAAAAAAGACAAGGATAAAAATACTTTGACTTTACTTGATTTAGAAAAAAAAAAATCGCAAATAATTTTGCAGCCCATTTCAAAGTTTTTTTTTGGGTGGGGGTTTTGAGAAGTGGCAGATTTTTGAAATAAAAATTCGCTAGTTTAAGTACAAAAATATTAAGTACAAAAGTTAATAGGTATAATGTCGAGTATTAAAAGTGTGTGTAAAATACTGTTCATTATTAAACCAAACATAGTAACAAATTTAATAAACACTGATAAACAATCATATTTTCGAAATATTAATTTAATTTACTCGTACAGTATGTCTACGAAAGTTGGTATCATATAAAAAATATTACCTGATTTTTTGATGACATTATTTTCGGATGTGAGGGCATGTTTTAAATATGTTAGATATTTTGCCTAAATGAGGTTACGGCGTATGTAATAGTTTGTAATGTCAGACTTGACATTTGAAAAAAAAATGTTGAAAATCGAGTTACTGAGAAAAATGTCGGATTTTTTGTTGAGGAAACGTTAATACTAGGATTTTACAGATATGTACCAATTTTCAAAAAGATATTCCAAAATTTCGATTTTCTATGATTTTCTCCCATCTCATATACTCAATATGTTTTATATAAGGTTTTCACCATATTTTTTTATCTGTTGAGCCATGCGTAAAACAAGAAGAATCGAGAATCTACAAGAACGCTCAATTCTACAGAGAAAATGTACTCTTGTTTAGGTCGTCTAAATCTATCGGTTTTTTAAGTTATTTGCATTTAAAAGGTTCAATGTATTTTGTTGTGATTTTTTTAACCTTAAAAGATGAAAAGATACAGAGAATCAATCAGAGCAACAGTAAATAACAATAACGATTACCTCAACATATTTTAAAATACACCTTCTTAAATGTCTCTGAATGTTAAACAAAATGTATCTATTATTTTTAAATGTATTCGCGGCCTCTTGTATTCTCTGCCGAAACATCTGAAGAGAATTAACTTCTTCCTGATACTCTAAATCCTTCAAAGACACCATCCAGAGAAGTCCAGACGGTTTAGGTCGGGACTTCTCGGTGGCCAAACAGATTTACTTCCACTGCCAATCCATCGATGAGGAAAATGCTCATGTAAAAATTCGCGTACTGGTAAATAAAATAAACCACATGTTTTCTCTTAATGCGAGTGGTACATCTTCTAGGAATTCGTTTAAATGATGTTGAAAAAAGTGTAAGTACCGAGGTCTAGTTAGATTGGGTGACAATTCAAAAGGTCCAATGACAAAATTAGAAATTACACCACCCCAAGTATTCATCCTAAACTCATGCTAAAAATATATTTCTTTTACAGCATGTAGATTCTTGGAATCCTACAAACGATTGTTCCTCCAATTAAAAACTCTCCGTCTAATAAATGTCGCCTCATGGGTAATTAATATCTTATTAAGAAAATCTGGGATTTCGGTTTACATATTTTATAGAAACTGAGCAAATTGTAGGAGAGCTGGTAAATCTTGAGACAAAACTGCTGAACCGAAGTATAATGAAATTGATGGAGCATTTCTGTTTTCAAAATTCTACAAATGATATGTAAATTTGACAAATGTTGACACAAGTCTGCTTAGAAAAAATATAGCACCTGAAAAAAAATCTACAAAATACATTGAACCTTTTAAATGAAAATAACTTAAAAACCGATAGATTTAGACGACCTAAACGAGAGTACCTTTTCTCTGTAGAATTGAGCGATCTTTTAGATTTTCGACTTGTTTTAGGCATGGCTCACCAGATAAAAAAAATGTTTTAATTTATCTAAATAATATGGTGAAACTAGCGCCCTCTAGGAGAAAAGTTAAAATAAGCTTAAAATTCGTAATTCTTACGCCAAAAAAAAATTAAACTACCAATATTCAGATTCATACTATCAAAACTTTTTCAATTATTGAGAAATTTCAGAATAAAATTTAATCTTGCTGTATCTCTTAAACCAACGACGTTAGTATAAGGCATGTTGTGCTCAATCATAATATTTTGATGTCTAGTATCTCCAGTTTAGTGTTGGCCCATTCTTTCCGACTCGCCCTGTATAGTAAAATGTAACTTTTTTTTATCTCCATGTGAGCCAAATGCCAAATATATATTTTTTGTCTTACTATTAAATCTACAGAGGTTTATTAAAAATAATAACTCGGATATGTATATTATTTCAAGTCATACATGACGTTCTCTAGCTGGTTCGAGAAGAATAACAGTTATTTAATGTTGTATAATCTGATATATCAGTAATGGATATGTAGATATAATTATTACAACAATTTCAACAGAACAGTTACGCAAAATAAAAAATAACTAGGTTAGTTGGGTATAATCCTAAAAATCAATTATTTCTTTTCAGACTCTATGCACACAAAATATACACTTTATGTTTACTTCGACATCTTATTGCTTATTTACTACTGGCACTAGAATGACCGAAATAAAAACAAAAATTTCATAATAAATTGGAGTAGGAATATACTTCCGCAAATTATATTTCCACCGCGTCAAAACATGTCATAAATTTCAATTTCGATTCGCCATAGCTTTATTATATTATAAGTGTCTCACAAATAGTATATTGCATCAACAAATGTGTTACATAATTCCGGAACGGCTGAAAATTCTAGAAAATGTACATGAAATCCAAAAACGAAAAAAATACTCTAATAGGTATATGTTGTAAAATTCTACTAAATTCAGCCAAAGTGAATTCCTCAATGTCTCGAAACGTCGGATTACATTTGCAAGCCCATTAAAATGAGAAAATGATAAGAATATAAGTTTGTTTTAGAAAGTTCTATTCAATCACAGAAAAAAATATTCACATTCACATAAGAATTCACTTTTGCTCTCAAATTTAATTTTTTTCGCAAAAATGACGAAAATGACATTTTTCGAAATCACAAAAAGTGCTGAAGGAAAAAGTTACTAAATTTATATACGTGTACCAAGTTTAAACTCTCTAGTACAATTTTAATTTGTTTTAATTTTTGTAAACTGATTCACTTCTGTTATCCGCGTTTATTATAATTATATAAATAGTATATATGTAATTATTATTCATCAGGCATTGACACTATTAATTTGATTAAGTTTCCATTGATCGCCAGTGGAGCAACCAATATAAATACCTACATTTTTTATAAATTACACTATGGAAACAACATCCAACTTAATGCAAAATTTATTTAATGTATTCATATATAAAAATATAAATATACAAAAAAAGTTAGTAGCACGAAATGTGAGTAGAACGATTCATCATCTAAAAAGTGCAGTAATTAATGGTTAATAATGGCTTTTTCGTTTAATGCTTCATTGCAATTCGACTTATACACAGGGCATTTGAAAATTCACTACAAAGATTTTAAGGGCGTATTTTTAAGGTTAAAATAGAACTTTTTTTCCATAAACATGTCTTCTAAAATGCACCCCCTCCGAGCTACAGCCATTGTAATTTGTTTTTATTTTATTTCAGTTTTAATCTTCTCCTGAAGATGCCAACTTAGTTTTTTGTTTCTACGCCGAAGGTTCCAGTACCCACTCCAGAATTGTAATTTGTGCGAAAAAAATCCTTTATTTGGAACTGTGACTACAGTTACACATCAAATCTTTTGAAAATTTGCAAGTCCATGTTTCTCTAAGCGCTCTATTCATATTGTACCTAAAAAATGACGTAAATCAATTTTTAAATGGGATTGAAGGAAGAAAAATGTATTTTTGATGACTGATTGCCATAACTTTTACAGATCTCGAAATTTCGGAAAAATGAAGTATGAAAAACTTTGTATTTACTCAATGATTATGAAAAAAAAGAAGAAGATATTTCATAAATATTTTGCAAACCGTTTCCAAGGTGTATGAAGAGGCATCCATTTTTGGAAAAAAATCGCGTTTGTTGCATTTGAAGATTTTTTAGTAATTTATGAAGGCCCTCTACTTTGGTCTAGTTAACTACCCCCTAAAATATGGTGTGGGTCACATACCACCGACCGCCACTGTCCTCAAACGTTCCCTAAAATTAGGTTACGCCATTTTGAGGCAAAATAAAAAAAAAAAGGAATAATGACTTGCAAATTTTTAAAAGATTTAATGCGAAACTGATGTTACAATTCAAAAAATGTTTTTCGCAAATGAAGTGTGATGGCTGTACTCTGTGGGGTGCATTTTAGGGCACATGTTTATAGTAAAAAAGTTTTAATTTGACCTCAAAAATACGCCCTTGAAATCTTAGGGAATTTTCAAATATCTTGTATACCTAACCACTTAAAAAACAATCGAAATAAAGTAGCTTGAAATCATTGTTTTGATGTTTCCATAGTGTATTTTTTATTTTCTTTGATAATGGATAAAGAATTAAAATACAAGCAACTGTTTCCTTTGTCGTTTTTCTAAATTATTAAAAATAACAGTGATTTTTATTTTTTGGGAAAAAAAATCAAATTTTACAGTTACTAAAAAACACATGACTGATTCCTTAGGTGGATGTTATTTGCCATGATTTTTTAAACAAAAGCTATAGCAAAGCCAAAATTTACCTACATACTTAAGAAAAACGTTTTCCATATGATGCGGAGTGTTTGTGTGACCTTGACCCAGATTTGTCAATTAGAGGACTTTAAATATCACCCTCTTAAAACTGTACATTTTTTTTTTAGATTTAATTGAGAAAAAAATTTTAAAAATTGAATATGGAAGTAATGATCACTTTTTCGTGGGTCTTTTCTTTGAAAACAAGCACAATGTTTGTAAATATTACTGTACTACAATTAAGGATTTATTTCATCTTACATATACCATTTTACTTATTGAAATATCAAATATGCAACTTAATGGCATATTCCAACTTCAATCCATTAGCGCCAGTCTATAAATGTCACGTTTTACTTTGCATTTAACTTAATATATTAGTTCATTATCTATCCTAATACTCGTATGTACCTAGTATTTTGTGATGATCTTTCTCCAGAAAACAGAATTTAAAAAAAAGCATATAAATATGTTTCTCACTACTACAGTTTCGTATTTTTTAATAAGTTACGTTAACGCTACTTCTTCTTTGAATCATTTAGAATTTGGAAACAAAAAGTTGGATAATTGCATCCGTGATATTTATGCCAGTTTTTATAAAACAGGCGACTTAGTTTTGGTTATTAATACAAAATTCTCTCTTAACCTTCCAGCTGTTATCTACGATCCAAATAAACCACTACAAGGATTTGAATATCGCAAGATGAATGGAGCCATTATAAACTTGAAAGCGATCAAAGATTTTCGGGAAATTATAGCAAAGTTATCAGTGGAACAATTCTTCAATCCACGAGGAAAATTCATCGTAATATCAGAGCATTTAGCACCAGAATTCTTAAAAGTGTCTTCCCAATATTACCTGTCAAATATTATTTTCATTATTAACGTTACCTCATTACCTCAGAAAATTTATACCTACACACCTTTTGAATTCCAGAACGCCGTATTTGTGCCGAAAGAATATAAATATTTATCAAAATGCGGAGATAAAAACACCGTAAATCATGCGACTTTGTTTGGAAATTCAAAATTATCGGCTTCTTGGAAGAATACAACAGTGAAGGTTAAATATAACTTTGTTCCGCCATATGTGGAGTACCCCACTGTTCAAGGCAATCAGGGAATAGAGATATTGGTCTTAGAGATAATCCGTGAAAAATTAAATTTTCAAGTTAGTTATTCGAATAGAACAGATTTTGTTTACTGGGGCAATAAAACTGAGACCGGCTATTCGCATTCCTTTGGTGAACTGTTTGAAAGGTAAGTTAACCGTCCAATTTGTTATTCAATATATGAGGACGTTATTTGCAAAACTCCCTCTTTGCCATTTGATTTACTTTTCAGGAACAACAAAAAATATTTCAGCTTTCAAGTAAATTATATTTTCAAATTATTATATTTTGTTACCAACACATTAATACGCATTAATAAGTATGATGATCGTAAATCTGATCTCTTACAGTTTTTACAAAAACATATTTTTTTCGCAGACTTGCAAATAAAAAAAACAGAAACTCATAAATCAAAATTTTATTAAATCAAAAGTTAATTCATTAAATAACAAATTACTTCTTCCAAACATTCAAAAAAAATTTTTAAAATAACAAAATTAAGTTCAAGTGTCTTATTCAAAAAACAAAGAAATGCAAAATAAACACAAAATTAAATAATGTCAGTGTCATTTTCGGTTTGACACAAATCTTGTTCACCTTCACTTGTTTTTGTACTTGTAGCAGTTTGATTTAGGATATTTTTGAAGAAGGCTAGTTCTGGTAGTTTCCTCCAATCTTTACCATAATGCTTAGCCAGCAAACCAATAAATAATAGAAGTTTTATCGCCTTTAAGTTTATTGCTTAGTCGTACCTCAACTGGCTGAATGGATGAAAACGAACAATTTTTTTACAAACACCTTTAAATGTTCCAGTGTTAGTGAAGAAATTAATCTCACCTTGTAACGCATTGCTAAATTTGAAATGCCAGGCTCCGGGAAGTTTTACAATTTTTTTTGCTTCACTTTTCCAGTCTTTCACTTCCACTTCCGTCGTAATGGCTGGATTCTACAATAAGATTTTTTTTTACTTACTTCTCTATTAATCCGAAAACCCTATCTGGGAGAATAAAGGAGTGCCCTACAATTGGAAATGTGAGCTCAATTTTTTTAATACTTGTTGGAGATTCTTTAAAAAGCCAGTATGCTAACATTGTCATCATTGTTGTGTTCTTGTTTTGTCCGCCGCACCCATCGGCGAGTTAATTTTTGTGACAGAAGGATCAAATATACGGGTGTTTAATGCATGCCTAACTGCCGAGGCTATTGTGTTCGTATTTTTTTGAGTATCAATTTCTGTCCAGTATCCATTCGGTAAATAACGGGAAGCTTGCAAAAGAAAACGGTGACCAATTTGAACAATTCCTCAGGGCCAATCACTTCATTTTTGCAACGTGAGAATATGTAAGGTTGTAAGGATATTTACTTGCAGTCGTTCACTGTTTTGCTTTTTTCAAAGAGAACAAAACCTTGTGACAACATTGAGTTCAGAATAGACTAGAAAGAAGGTATCCCAGTTGTCCTATGCCCGAAAAATAACGTAAACAAAGTGGTCAATTGACATTGATGAGGCGTACCAACGCGGCAACATAGTATTCCTTCTAGTCTAGTCTAAATTCGGTGTGTGACAAGTAGCTTGAACTTGATACCCCACCTTCGAAAATAACCTGTACGTGTCAATTTTACATATAAATACGTAACTATATATTACTATTTGTTGATAAAGACTGACACCTAAACCTGATTTCCAAATCTCCCTTGGCTTGTTTATTCTTTCAGTTGAAAGTCTGGATATCTCTTCTTGAAAGTTTCAAACAAAAAGTTGTTTATTGTGTAATATTCTGTTAGAAAAACAAATGAACTACGAATTTTCGAGATATGGTATAAATATGTATTTTTTTTTTAAATATAACGCTGTATATTTTTACATCCATATGTTACTAGATTTATTTTTTCTGATTTGTTTCATATAAATATCTAGTAGGTATTTTGTTTTTTGCCATTTGGGAGCAAATCGAGTATTTATCGTTTATCTTTATTGTTTTAAATTAACTCTAAAACATATCAATTATTTATATGTTATATTATTATATATTATTTTGTAGGCCAACTACTCGTTCTTTATTTTTAAATAAATCTGTTTAAATAATTTCGAATATTTTGGTCCCCAACATGACAATACAGGTAGAGATATAAGCATCTTCTATTATTGCGAGAGAAAAATATGGGCGAATAGCTTGAAGAAAATCGTACACATCTGAAAGGTTACAAAAGCCCGGTATGAGTTTGCTAAGACGTATCTGAACAAAGATTTTTCTTGATAATATAATAATATAATAAATTTATAATCTTGATAATATAATAAATTTCATATCTGGTAGATCATCAGTCAAAAAGAATAACGAAAATCTTTGTTCAGATATGCCTTAGGTAACTCCATACTGGTCTTTTCTAATATTTGCAAATATGTACTATTTTCTTCAAGCTATTCGTCTATAGTAGCCATGATTTCGCATATTCTGCGAACGGTTTCGGAAATTCCATTTTCTAAACACTGTTCCGTTTTCTCGACTAATTTCAGAATTCATTCTCAGAACTCATATGAGGGTTTTCTCTGAGGTTTTCTCCATCTTTCCTGAGCAACCAATGTTTATCGTATTCAATCAATATGCCCGTAGGATTTTCTTTCGTGTATATTTGACTTTTGTTAGGCATACGACCATCCTCTTTATATCTATCTAGGATATCATGAACTGTTGATCGCTATACATTAATAATTTTGGCTATTTATCGTCCGATTTCATTCCTGTAATGTTCTATAATTAATTCTCTACTCTATTAATATATTATTTATTAATTATCTATTAATTAATTCTCTAATACCTTCTAGTTCCTTTTTTCGCTCGTAAATATATAAAAACATAATTTTCTTTGTGTTTATTGTGAGTTAATGAGTATTTTGTGCTGGTGTCCGACTTTAACTGCGAAACAGTGTATAATTTGTTGATTGATATGTTTCATACTTACCTTGATAAATATTCCATTTGCTCTCAAACAACAAATAACAATATACTACATATTAATACGAAATATATCAGAAAAAATAAAGTTACTTGAATTTGTAAAAATATACAAGGTGTTCCTTTAAAAAAAAAACATATATTTGTCATAACTCAAAAACGCGTCGTTTATATGTTTTCCTAACAGCATACTATAAAAAATTTTAACAAACCATATATCTTTCAATTCTTCACATGTTTTCGTATCTCGAAAAATAAGCGAGATAAGGCATGGGTCAATATATAACCAATATCACTATCCATAATATGTAATGAAATACACACCGTTTAATTAGTATAAGAATTTGTTTGGCGCACTGTGTTTAACTAATTTTACTATACATTCAAAACATATAAGAGACATTATACATTATCAGTTTTATTTTGTGTCTTGCCTAGGGCGTATACAGTGTGTCCCAAAAAGTTGGAAACTGGCCCGCAGAATCGAAACTATTAGTATTTTCAAAAAAAGTTTCCTACAAAAAAACATTCGCATCATAAACCGCTATCGACCAGTCAAAACGACGTCGACATTCCTCTACAGGGTGTTTCAGAAATCAGAAAAAAACTGCTCGGTTAAATGGCAACACCGCTTAATTGGCCTCTAATCAAAAAAGGTTATTTAAGACGGGTTGTTTAGAATGCCGAAGTATGCCAGGTATGATACGAAAAATCGCCGTGATAGTCAAACGTTTACGAATTAACGCTACTGGCCCAAAAAGTTGGAAACAGGCCGAGAGGAATGTCGACGTCGTCGTTTTGACTGGCCGATGGCGGTTTATGGTGCGAATGTTTTTTGTAGGAAACTTTTTTTGTAAATACCAATAGTTTTGACTCTGCGGGCTTGTTTCCAACTTTTTGGGCCATCAGCGTTAATTCGTAAACGTTTGACTATCACGGCGATTTTTCGTATACCTCCATACTTCAGCATTCTAAACAACCCGTCTTAAATAACTTTTTTTGATTAGAGGCCAATTAAGCGGTGTTGCCATTTAACCGAGCAGTTTTTTCTGATTTCTGAAACACCCTGTAGAGGAATGTCGACGTCGTTTTGACTGGCCGATAGCGGTTTATGGTGCGAATGTTTTTTGGAGGAAACTTTTGTTTGAAAATACTAATAGTTTCGATTATGCTGGCCTGTTTCCAACTTTTTGGGACACACTGTATTTCCTACTGAGGTGCAAAATCAGTCTTAACATTGTCCTGCAAATCCTCCAACTCTAACAGAAAAACACATGCTGTATCCAGTTGGCAAATATGAGACGCAAAAAAAATATATTCCTTAATACATAGTACATAAGTCCTTTGAACTACTGAAATCAATTTTATAAATTACCACTTCTTAGTAATAAACACGAGGTGAATAGATAAATATTATAGTTTTAACAAATAAGTATGTACTTACTTTTACAGGAAATATGATATGGCAATTGGGGCATTTCATTCGAAATTCTATGAACACATAGACTTCGACATGAGCTTCACATACATGGAGGACGGCGTGTTTTGGCTAGTTCCTAAAGCAAGCAGGCTCCCATCTTGGACGAAGCTGAGTACTTTAACTGAAGGGATTTTTCTATTATTAGCTCTGTCCATGACAGTAGCAATGGCTGTGTCCTATTTCTTATATAACAGAAGGGACATTACTGCTTCGTTTCTAAAATATTTTGGAATACTATTGGAAATAGGCGTACCACACATATCAGATTGCAAACTGCTGCTTTTTAGTCTGCTACTACCATATCTGATACTTTCAACTGTATTCAAAGGATCCCTGATTACCAATTTATGTAGTAATATCTACGAGCACCAGATTAACTCTTTAGAAGACATAGTCGATTCAGATTTGACCATAATGCTGGACACCAACATCGCGTTACTTTTTAAGAACAATCATCCCCAGGACAGATATGTGTTTAACAACTATAAATATTGCAGAAATCCTAGGAAATGCATCGACAGAACTGCTTTCTCTAGGGACACGGCAGTTGTCGATTTTCAAAGGACATACGAGTATCAATTATCTCGTCACTACACGGATTCTGAGGGGAATCCATTGGTACACATTTTCCAAACGCCAATTTTTCCCTTGTACATCCAGTGGTATTTCGTAAAGGGATATCCGCTGTCTCCGCAAATTGATCAGCTGATGATTAGATTAAAATCAAGCGGTATAATTTATTTATTATACGATAGAACAAGGTTTAAAGCTAGGTTGAATATGGGAAAGAAGATTCGATTTCGATCCAATACTCTAGGATTGAAGGACATGGAGAAACCGTTTTTTATATTGGGATCTGGCCTCATTGGTTCTTTTATAGTGTTTTGTATAGAGCTTTTATTAGATAAGATAAAAAATTATATTTAGATAAAATTAGTATTAGATTAGTTAATATTTTTTGGCACAGAAAAAAGCAAGTTGAGAGCAAGTTGCTGTGAGAGATTGACGTATGTAGGTGTACATAGTACACCCAGAATAGATTTGTACGTAGTATAATCTAGAACAACCATACACGAGATTTTACTCAGATATTACTCATTATTACCAGCGATATGTACACAAAAGCGACAGAAGCATTTCGAGCAAGCAAAATATAAGTTACCTACCTCCTATTTATTACGCTGGCCTATAAATTAATTGATTACTTTTAAAGATTTATTCTCTTAAATGACCTAGTAAACCCAAAAAATGTGACTAGATCTCAGTGGCGGTTGGTGATATTTCAGTTAGCCATATCTTGAAAACGACCATGGGGACCCACTTCACTTTTTAGGTGATGACTATACTCCTTTCTGTAATAGTCATCACCTAAAAAGTGAAGTGGGTCCCATGCGTCGTTTTCAAGATATGGCTAACTGAAATATCACGCACCGCCACTGCTAGATCTGCTAATTCTAGTTTACCTATTATAAACAGTTTTCTTTTTTAAATACCTACTTCTTTAATAAATAATCCTTTGTAGATTAAGACATTCATATTAAAAGTACGCATTACGTTATTAAGTGTGTCCTTGTGTAATAATAGCACAGGACTTAAAACTTTTCCCAATGAGCGGAAGTACAGACCCAGTCGACTTCATGTTTTTGGAGTCGCTAAACACGAATCAGACCTCGGTTTTCCCCGTTTAGAGCTAGTGTATTTCTAACCTCAAAAAAAAAACACATTATACACAGTAGTTTAATTACACAGGCACACAAACACAAAGCCCGAGAAGACCATTCCCCTTCTACGGTTTTCAACACCCTGAATCAAAATCTGAGGTTGCATTTATGAGTTCATCATATTCAGTATCAGTTTTTCCCCTAGGAATAAAAATCCCTATGAAAAACTCTAAATCAAACACAATGTCATATACTTGACGAGCTGGTGACTGTAATGTTACGGGGATGATCTAACAATAACTCTAAGCCTAAGAAAGCCATAGCCTTAAAAATATTAACCCTAAAAAACTCTATACCTGTGTTCTACAACTGCTAGAGCGCAGCAAATGATGTTCCAATCATGACTCTCGACTTCGTAGCCGTGGAATTCCAAAGCTTCGTAATCCCATAACCTTGTAACCTCCAAACACTTAACAGGTATGAATATGATCCAATCATGACATGACTCTCAAACGCATAGACCCGAAATGCGTTTAACCCCCCCATGGCTCTAAAATTCCATAACCCCAATCCCCTCATCAACCCATTAATCTCAAAAACCCTATATCTAGGACCTATGAAATTTTGCATGCAGCAACGAATGAAGAGGCATGAATATGATCCAATCATATCTCTAAACCCTATAGCCTCGAAACTCCATAGCTTCGAAATTCCATAGTTGTGAAATTTCATAACCTCATTTGCAATTTTTCTTGCTGCAGTTTTTATTGCGCAAGAGATTTCGGTGTTATTTTACAGTTTGCAATTTTCATTGCTAATTTTAGTTGTCAGCCACTGTTACCAAAATATAACTGATAAACTCATTTGCTACAAAAAGGTTTCACCATTTTACCAAACAAAATAGATTAAATCAATCTCAGTGAGGGAAAATTCAGAAAACCACAAAATTCAGAAATTTTAGATATCACAAAACACAATACAAAAGATGGTACAACACGTTGAAAGTTGAGGTAAAATAATTATAGCTCCGGGCTTTCCGCAAATTTTTATCTGCAAGGAAGTGCACGAACAAACATAAATACGCATGCGTGCAATAAAAATTGCTGCAATCTGCAAGAAAAATTACAACTGTAAAGTGGGCTTTGGGTTTAAAGTTTTTGGTCATTTTTGAGGTGTTTTTTGAGGTTAAGTCGAAATTCCTCACTGATCAGCTAATTTTGACCTCAGATTCAGTTTCAGAACCGAATTACGTATAGATGTAATGAACAACTCATTTATCACTTTTATTTACTTGTTTAGGCTTTTTAGGGCACTTTTAATGCGTTTTTTGAGGTTATGTCAGAATTTCTAACTGATTGGCTGACCTCAGATTCGGCCTCAGCTCCCCAAAATACGTACAGAAATGGTAGTCAGCTGTTTTAATCATTCTTAAGGTGTTTTTTGAGGTTAGAAAAAAATACAGGAGCCAATTGGACAAAACGAACATCGGATTTATGTTCAGTGGATCAAAATGCATGGAAATACGAGTACATAGGTCTGCCTTCTAGCACTAAACTTTTAATTTTTTAATGGTTTTTCTTATTACCTCTGAATTTATGAAGCTCGTGCAGAGTGAGGCAAAAATCTTAATATTCTAGGATTAGTTATTGACAATCATAGGAATTTGATATATTACACTATGTTAGTTCAAAATATGTTTAAAAATATGTAAATAGTATATCGCAATAACTATAGACACAGAGTTACTCACAAACAAACAAATTATTCACCAGACTATACGTCTACGTACGTCTCGCAGCATTCTGCTGCAGCTAGAATAAAAAAGAAATAAGTTCTGGACACAATTTCACGTTTTGTCTACTGCGCATCCTACAGCCAGAGCAAAGCTACTTTTGGTACACTGTACCTTAATATAAAATAAAAAAATTTTTTTAATCAAATCGTCATATAACAACACATTGCTCTATGCAGTTTCAGGTGGGACGTCTTTAAACTAACATATTTATTTATTTAAAAGCATCTACATACTCTATATATTACTATCAGCTTACTGTCAATAATTCTAGATATACGGAAAAATCTACAGGGTGTTCAAAATGGAAGGTCAAACTTGAACAATTTTGTCCTATACTGGCGCTTACTTTATATAGAACGTACAATATCTTATGATGCCTTTCGCTTCCTTTATTTATACTCTTTCAATACATGCTAGCATTCCCTATGCCCAAAATGTATCATTTTCGAATTATTTCAAATTATTTAACAAAGTGGTTAGCGAATCAAGTTTTAACAATTTTATCTTTTCTTAAATTGAATATTTTAAATAGAACATATATTTTACTATTTACAATTTATATATCTTTATATTTATATTAATTTAATTATATTTTATATAATAATTATAGTTTATATCATTCCGTATTCCGTAACCTAAACTGTGTGGTTTTTGAGTTATCTCAAAGTATTTATTTATCAAAACGATTTATCAAAGCGAGAGTTACATCGGGTACAGTGTACCATGGACAACAAATATATTACAACACAATTAGATTTTTTCGACGAATAGGTATGTAGGTATCAAATAACATCAACCGTACCACCAAAATATATGTATAGAAAGAGGATGAAAAAAGAAAGCGAACAGTATTATAAAATACACTGCTACATTTATTTATTACTTATTACAATTTAATTTACATTTAAAGAACGCATTTAACTTGTATCGTAAGAAAAATATTGCATTTTCTTTCGCCTCTCATTTCGCCTAACATTTATCCCGCGAGAGCCCGAACAGACGGAAAAGCTGGAATAAAGCACAGCTTCATACCCAAATCGCACCTACAACCTTGTACTTGATTTCTTAGCTCCAGTTTGATTCGGCCGAATTCAAAGCTCGTATAATTCAAATTTTACGACTTTTACTATTTTCCGAATTTTTTTAGACATATGTCTTTTTTTGTAATTATTTGATTCATATTCATGGATATTATGCGTATGAAATATGTTTCCATATATCTCTGGATCAGTAATAATAGTGAAATGGAAGAATGAAATGAATGGAGGGTGTTATGGATTATAATTAGGAAAAACTTGCGGGATGATGTCTGAATGTAGTCTGTAATAAGCGGTGCGTCCATCCAAAACTGTTGTTTTATACCTATTGACGTTAGTCAATACGTGATGTTTTGCCCCACACGGCCCACAGCAAAAATGCATATGTCAGTATGGGACGAAGCATCACCTTATATATTAGTAATATAGTCACTATTTTAGTCTACTCCTTCTGTTGACAAAGCTACAGTCTACTGAGAGCCCAGTGTCAGGCATGTATTGCCTTTGTGACATAGTTGCGGAACTATAGCCCTTTATTAAGTGTACCACCAAGGTATTTGAATCCAAAAAAGGGGATATTTTACCACCTTTTCTGGTTCGAATTGATTTATTGGTTAATTTTGAGTTTGTTAAACGTATTTATTTGTGTGAATCGTTTAGTAAAAGTTATAGTCTTATTGTTAGTTTTAATTTTTAGCTTGACGTTGTTACATGCTACCTCATTATACAAAAACTTTTGTAGATGTCGTCATAGTCTGGATGTCGCTCTCTCTGTCGTATGAGACGTCGGGTAAAGTATGGCGTCGTCTGCGTACATTAGAACTGCTTACATTTACGATTTATATTGATTAAGTCTCTACGCCGTCCAATGAAATCACAGAACTAGAAGGAGTTTTAACATCGAATGCCTGAATCTCACATCAATTTGTAGTTAGACGCAGTGCAGACACAGTACAGGAGTGCTATGAGATAGGGTATTCCCACTAGAATGTCGACGTTTATTGAATATTTTGCTTGTTAGTGGCTATTCTTGCGTGCCGTCCTTTAACTTGAGTTGTCTTTATTTATACCGGGTGGTACAAAATTATCAAATAATGGCTTTAACTTTGTTATTTGCAAAGTTAAAAAAAAAAGTTCAATATAAAAGTTATTTTGTTTTGTTTTGTTATCTTCTTTTGTTTTGTTCCTAGGCAACCATTTTTTTTTAAATGGCACCCATACTTTTTTTTTCGTTATGAAAAAAGCATATTCTCTATTCAGTCACAAAATTTTGCAATTTTTGAAAAAAAAAATAAGCGAGAAAAAAATTATTTATTACTATTCACTCGTCACCTCTAATAAGGGAAAAAGTCATGCAGTTTTAAAACAGAAACATTACTTTTGCTAAAGAATGCCATGTATATTTGACATTTAAATTAATACAAATAATGAATAAATAATAATTATTGTCGGTTTAAAGCAAAGTTTTTGTTTGACATTCTTGCAAATTATTAAATTTGAAGACGTGGCACATTTGAGTGAGAGACAAAGTATTGGAATGTTAATGATTTATGGGTACGGAAATAGGAAGAAGACTCTAAGCGAAGTGTGTACTGTATTCAACGGAATTTACCCAGATACTCCTGTATCTCAAGGAACAGTCTGTCAACTAATTAAAAAATTTCGAGAAACTGGGAACGTTAAAGACGTGAAAAGAACTGACAGACCAAAATCGGCAACAAGTGAGGAAAAAGCGTTAAATGTTCTGTTGACAATTGAAGAAACGCCACAAGTATCAACGAGGGAAGTCGCAGACAATTTAGAAATTAGCCATGTTTCTATGCTTAGAATTTTAAAAAGAAGAAAAAATGCATCCTTATAAGCATCAATTATTACTTAATTAAGAGAATTGAATGAAGATGATTTTGATAGACAGATGGATTTCTGTGAGTACACGATGAAACGATGTAATGCAAATGAGAATTTTGCTTCAAATAATGAAGCGACCTTTATGTTAAACGGCACATTAAATCGACATAATTGTCGGTATTGGGCGAGAGCGAACCCACACTGGGTGCAAGAAGCACACACAATATCCGCAAAAAGTAAATGTGTGGGCAGGCATTATAAGAGGACATATCATAGACCCATTTTTTCTTGATGAAACACTTATCGCTGATCGATATCTTCGACTGCTACAAACTCAGGTCATACCTGCGATCACAGCCTTATTCCCGGGTAAAAATGGAGGTATTGACAGAATTTTCTTCCAATAAGATGGAGTTCCTCCACAATTTGCGGTACATGTTAGAGAGTACTTAAATCATGTTTTTCAAGGTGGATCGGCAGAAGAGGATCTATTGAGTGGCCTGCCAGATCTCCGGATTTGACGCCCTTAGATTTTTTCCTGTGGAATCATGTTAAAAATAGTGTGTTCAAACAAAGACCTCGTAATTTGGAGGACTGAAAGGTGCGAATAACTGCTGAAATGCGCAGAATACCTGCAGAGGTGTTACACAGAGCTACTACAGTAGAATTTAAATACCGATTAGATCATTGCTTGGCAGTCAACGGAGCTCAGTTTGAACATCTGATTTAGCATTGCTGTTTTTTTGTTTAATATTTAAAGTACCTTTGTGACTCTTTAAATTTAATTTGATCTAAATTTTAGTTTTGTGAAATTAATTAATTACTTGGGAGTGAATAGTAATAAATAAATGCTTTTTTCATAACGAAAAAAAAGTATGGGTGCCACTAAAAAAAATTGGTTGCCATAGGAACAAAACAAAAGAAGATATCAACAAACTAAAAAACTTAAAACATACATGGTAATGAACAAAATAACTTTTATATTGAACTTTGAACGAAGTTAAAGCCATTATTTGGTACTTTTGTACCACTCGGTATGTGCCAAACAAACAAACGTAATGTATACAAATGTTAGCTTACATGAAGCTACTTCTAGGCCTATGATTCCCCGTTCCCCGTTGATGCCGCCGATTTCCCACTTTTACAGGGTGTTTAGTATCTAGATACTTCTGGGCAACAGTGTCAATTCACGAAGTTGGTACAAAAATAAACTGTGACTTGACCTGTAATAGCAGTAATTAAGTATATAATTCCACGTGTAGCTTAATTAGCGGACTTGTAGATTTACAATCTGTAAACACATTCCAGAGCTCAGCGTATTATAATAATTCTTTTAGACCGCGATGCAAATGAACTGCGGTTTCCTCGATTCCCGCGCACAGTATTTTACAAACGTCTGACACTTATTGTGCCTCGTTATATAAAACTACGTAGGCAGAGCCGAATAAATTTTATTGCAGACAATATTGCACAGTAAATAACGATTACTCAGGATTTACAAACGGTTTTGGATATGACTCTTTTATGGGGAAAAGGCAACTAATTTAGTTCTCTCTTGAACAGCACCTTAAATCGCATTAAAGATGTACTTATTTAAAGTTGATCGCTTCGTCAGCTGCGTGTTAGAATATTCATCCCAGACGGCACCAAATATTCTATGAATGAATTTCAGAATAATCTAATAATTACAGAATATACCCCGGATCTAGATAGATATAGAGTCTTTTGGTTATGTTCAAAGAACCTTAATATTGGACTATCTCAGATGAGCATAGAATACTCTTATTAGTTATTCCATATTTATTCAAAATATACCATGAGTTTTATGTGAACATGGAGTGTATTATAGATATATATAGATATACCTAGAACAATTAATTTAAATAAAAAATAATGCATAATATTTTTCATTGAGAGATAATTTTTTAGAGTTCAATGTTTCAGTGTAATTGTTTGCGTACTCGAGATATTCTTAAAATGTTATAGGGATGCGGTTTACATAAATATAATAGACAAAAAAATTCATTTTTCGACAAAAAATTAATGCCTAATAAAAGCATTCGCTTGCAAAAAAAATCGAATCGCTAAGGAAAAATTGTATTTAAAAAATTGTTTATAATTACCACGCCCATCTGAATATCTAAATATAAAATTAGAATTTAAGATAGTGTATTTTTGATCCACAGAGTTGGTTTACATTACCAAATTTTATACCTCAAAGATATGCGTTGAATTCCAATTTATTATATCGGAAAATTCTAATTTTTGGATATATTTGGATATCTCGATTTTCTGTTTCTTCTTCTATTCCATAAAACCAAAAATTGCAGTTCATTTATCATATTTACATATTAATTTAGGAGAAGATTAAATAAATGTCATTAAACAATTCATTTTCCAACAAGTTATAATACTTTTGTCATTTCTCGCTTCTGAAATGCATTGTCTTAGTAAAAAAGCTATTATGCTAGGTATGTATGTAGTAATTAATTTTATTTGTTGTTTATTTTATCAGTTTTACTTTACCATTATCCAATCTGTTATCGATTATATCGAAGTAGTAATCTCGCAAAGACGCCCGCAACAGAATTTTTTGCAACAAAACAATGAAAGAAATGGTTGCTTAAATTGTGATAATGATAATATCAAAATAATTTCTACTCGTATCTGATTAATATACAGTGTGGAACAGACAAATGGAATAAATTCAGTAGCTCCATTATTATGGATTTTTTAGAAAATTCTGAGACACGACAATTTCTAATTCTAAAATGACATCTTGCGACGTAAAAATGTCACCCCTAAATTCAACCCCTTCAGGTGACAGCTACAACCCCTAAATTTTCAAATTGGAAATAGGGGCTTGTGATACTTCATTTGATAGGTCTTTTCATTTTCAATTCAAAACTGCTATGGTTTGAAATTTTATTGCAGAAGTTCACAAAAAAAAAAGTTTCTCCAGCGTAGAAAATTCGTTACATTAAAAATAAAAAAACAAATCACTATTAATGCAGCAGATGTTCAAAATGCATGCCTCCAGCATTTTGGCAGCATCCTAGACGTAAATAGAAATGTCTTCTAACGTTAGTTAACATCTGTGGGGTAATAGACCTAATTGTAAGTGGTATTCTTCTTCTTAAGTCAGCTAAATCGTCGGGTTTGGTTTTGTAGACCATACTTTTACATACATAACGGCGTGAGATCAGATGATCATGCAAGCCATTCTACAGAACCACGTCTCCATATCCAGCGATTTGGAAAGATTGTGTGGAGATATTGCCGAACATTGACTTCGTAATGTGCTGGTGCACCATCCTGCTGGAACCATGCTGCATTATCTGTGTTGTGTTTCCTTCGGCTGGATACAAGTTTGCCATGGTCGGTACAACATTATTTTGAATGAAGAAAGGACCAATAATATTTTCTCCAATTATTCCTGCACAAACATTAACTTTCTCAGGGTTTTGCGTGTGTAGTTCCCTCATCCAGTGTCGATTTTCTCTCGACCAGTAACGACAGTTTTGGCGATTAACATGGCCGTGAAGTGTAAATGTAGATTCATCCGAAAATAAAAAAATTCTATTTGTAAAGTATTGTCATCTATCACTTGCAGCATTTGTTCACAAAAGAGAATTCGTCTATTAAAATCGTCTTCCGCAAGCTCATTAGTTGGTACCTGTTTATATGGGTGCATCTGCTTTTCTGGCAATACGCGGAGAATCGAGGAATGGATAATATTTAATGCTGAAGCTGTTTGATGACTCGACGTATGTGGATTTTCTTCAAGCATAAGCATTACATCCAATTTCTGTTCATCAGTGAGTTTATTTGGGATTTTTCTTTAGCTGCCGTATGTCCACGTTCCCGAAACTGCTTCTCTATTTTACTTACGGTACCTTGACATATCGGCGGCAACTCCGGATATTTTTCTTGAAATAGGCGCACAACTTCGGTCTGTGTTCGTGTTCTGTCTCCGTAACCAATCATCTGCAAAATCGTTATCTTATGCATTTCTGTTAGGTAAACCATCTCTCTGAATTGCAACACGAAAACTAAAGCAAAAAGTCTAACACTAATAACTGTTAACTACTGTTACAATGACAAGCACGTTTCTAGGTAATTTCACTAAAGCTGATAATGGCCAACTTCTTAAATTTCAGGTTTGTTTTTTTGCTGCTTGCTCGTTTTTGTTGTTCGATTGTCAAGCAAAAAAATTGTACGTATTAATTAGTAAGTATTTATCTTATAGTAAGGAACGTCGGCAATTACAGACATTTATTTTTATGTTATTATTAACATTTCAGAACCTAAAATTGACAAAAAGTGTTACTTACAAAAAAAAAGTTTTATTTTAATGTAACGAATTTCCTGCTCTGGAGAAACTTATCTTTTTTTCTTATTAATTCCTGCAATAAAATTTAAAAGCATAGAAGTTTTGAATAGAGAATGAACAGACCTTTCAAATGAAGTATCACAAGCCCCTACTGCCAATTTGAAAATTTAGTTGTTGTAGCTGTCACCTGAAGGGGGTTGAATTTAGGGATGACATTTTTTACGTCGCAGTTTTCTTTTAAAAAAAAAAAGGCTGGGTCCCAAGATTTTCAAAAAAAATGCATATTAATGGAGCTACTGAATTTATTCCATTTGGCTGTTCCACACTGTATTATTAATATTATACAGCGCGATTTAAGAAAACTGAAATAATGTCTAGAGATTTCGATTGTCCCGTTAATTTTGCGGGTTAGTGTGTACACACAAATATACAAATATACGAGGTGAGTAAATTAAGTAATGAGACTGACAACGTAGCGCCAGATCCGGCAACACTGCGGAGACGGAACTTGGAAGGGCGGTAGGTTAACATGTAATGCACTTTCAGTACAAGTTTGAACTTGTTAGAGTCATTCGTTTGTTCTTTGTAACTGTTTTCGTAAACCGTTTTTTTCTAGTGCGTTTTAAAAATGAATGACATTTTTTTGAGCAACAATGTGCTATCAGGTTTTGCTTCAGACTTGGACATAGCGCAACGGATACTTTTGCAAAACTTCAACACGCCTACGGAGACAGTGTTTTTTCAAGAGCCCAAATTTTTCGGTGGTTTAAGGCATTCTCAGAAGGAAGAGTCGATAGAAGATGAACCATGCAGCGGAAGCGCCATAGCATGGAATGGCACACTTTAAGCTCTCCACGACCTAAAAAAGCAAGAAAGAGCAAGTCGATGATCA
The DNA here is from genome assembly GCA_029963805.1 of Aromia moschata. NCBI lineage: Eukaryota > Metazoa > Arthropoda > Insecta > Coleoptera > Cerambycidae > Aromia > Aromia moschata. The sequence continues at coordinate 9,032 of JAPWTK010000375.1, read as the reverse complement.
AATGCATGCTGATTTGCTTTTTTGATAGTCAAGTAATTGTCCACAAAAAGTTTGTGCCTCCAGGCCAAACAGTAAAACAACACTTTTACAGAAAGTTTTTGAAAAAAAAAGGGTTTTTGGAAAGGGGGACATGGGTGAGAGGTCAGTCTTTTTTCTTATTAATTTCTGCAATAAAATTTAAAAGCATACAAGTTTTGAATAGAGAATGAAAAGACCTTTCAAATGAAGTATCACAAGCCCCTACTGCCAATTTGAAAATTTAGTTGTTGTAGCTGTCACCTGAAGGGGGTTGAATTTAGGGATGACATTTTTACGTCGCAAGATGTCATTTTAGAATTAGAATGCTGTGTCTCAAGATTTTCTAAAAAAATGCATATTAATGGAGCTACTGAATTTATTCCATTTGGCTGTTCCACACTGTATTATTAATATTATACAGCGCGATTTAAGAAAACTGAAATAATGTCTAGAAATTTCGATTGTCCCGTTAATATTGCGGGTTAGTGTGTACACACAAATATACAAATATACGAGGTGAGTAAATTATGTAATGAGACTGACAACGTAGCGCCAGATCCGGCAACACTGCGGAGACGGAACTTGGAAGGGCGGTAGGTTAACATGTAATGCACTTTCAGTACAAGTTTGAACTTGTTAGAGTCATTCATTTGTTCTTTGTAACTGTATTCGTAAACCGTTTTTTTCTAGTGCGTTTTAAAAAATGAATTACATTTTTTTGAGCAACGATGTGCTATCAGGTTTTGCTTCAGACTTGGACATAGCGCAACGGATACTTTTGCAAAACTTCAACACGCCTACGGAGACAGTGTTTTTTCAAGAGCCCAAATTTTTCGGTGGTTTAAGGCATTCTCAGAAGGAAGAGTCAATTGAAGATGAACCATGCAGCGGAAGCGCCATAGCATGGAATGGCACACCTCAAGCTCTCCACGACCTAAAAAGGCAAGAAAGAGCAAGTCGAAGATCAAATGCATGCTGATTTGCTTTTTTGATAGTCAAGTAATTGTCCACAAAAAGTTTGTGCCTCCAGGCCAAACAGTAAAAACAACACTTTTACAGAAAGGTTCTTGAAAAACTTCGGTTCTTAAAAGGGTCATGCGTGTGAGACCAAACATCAAGAACAACTGAATGTTTCACGACAATGCGCCTTGTCACACAGCCATTTCAGTAAACGAGTTTTTAGCCAGTAAAAATATTTCTGTGGCTCCTCAGCCTCCTTATTCGCCTGACTTGAGTTCTTGTGACTTTTTTCTCTTTCCGAGATTGAAAAATCACTTCAAGGGACATCATTTTGGGACGTTATTTTGAAGGAGACAATACTGAATTGTAATTCTATTCTAATAAAAAAAAAATAAAAAAAATCGGTCTCGTTACTTAATTTACACACCTCGTATGTGTGCCTATGTTTTACACACCTTACATCTCTACATTTAATTAAAGCTGGCATACGACGATGCGACGATTGGCAAGTTGCGTAGCATGTGATGGGGGTTGCCTCAATTTACCGACAACAA